>MSJE01000225.1:697160-1185452 GCA_001931935.1 Aspergillus aff. floccosus IMV 01167 | reverse complement strand
AAAAGGGAAAGTAAATAAAAAAAAAATTCCACGGAGCCTCCCAAACGGAACGATGCGTCTAGAACCGTGTATAAAACACGTGGTTGCTCAGATATCAATCGGAAAATAGGCCAGCGGCACGACAAGCGATACCGGGTAAAGGCGCACACAACACTAGGGGAGTTGTAGTGTACTCAGAATCAACAACAAACATTGGATGTTGGTTCGCAAGATAACGAAACAATAGAAGTCCTCTTCCTAAGAAGAAAAAAAGAGGGGGAAATCCAATGAGTGGGCAAGCGAGGACGTCGGAAAAGAAATCTGTAAAGAGCCTGTAAAGATGGATCCAAAGCTGGTTGTGTACTTCCAGACTGGTGGCTGATCGTGCTTAGAACCACGCCAAGAAGACCTGGGAAAGAGACCGATTTGAAGATCGATTAACAAGACGGGAAAGGGGGGAATCGAGATCCAATGAAGAGAGCTCTGGACGGAACGGCAGGGTATGAGAGAACGTTGCTGGAGATCGAATGAACCTCTCCAAAACAGTACTTCAATGATACATAATGCCACCAAACAAAATGACAGGAAAAAAAGACAGCAGCAAGGAAAGGGGAAGAGAAGAAAGAGGAAAGCAATGCAGGAGACGAGTGACACTTCCTTCTCCAGCCAAACGGACTTTTACTTCGGGGCTGTAGGTCAGACCAGTGCAGATGTGGCCGGCATCCGTCCGCTTAGACAGAGGGAAGCTGCAGGGACTCTGGACTAGTGGTCCTATGGGGGTTCCTCTCAAAGTTGAGCGGCCATCCAAGGAAGCAGAATCGGATTGTGAGGAATCACCCAGTCTGGGTTGGAATGCGGGTGTTCTATCAAAGTCGACGGTGTTTCAGAATGGGCGGTTTCAGACGACTCCAGGCGTCAATGCAGTTCCGTGAGGAAGAAGGATCGTGGAGAGGCAAACAACACCTTCTTTAGGGAGGGGTACATTAGCTCTGGATCGCCCGAATGAGGCCCACGCGAGAAGCAGGAGGGGCTAAGGGACAGGAAGAGCTAGCCAAACACACAGATGAGAAGAACGAAGGGAACAGGGGGAACAGGTTCAAGGCCGATCCGGCTTGAAGAAACAATGTAACAACAAGCTGGGGCTACTGTTGTGTTCCCTGACAATGGCACCCACTGTGTTAAAGGGGAAAATATTTTGACAACGATTGTCAAAACGGGAGGTAATCACGAAAGGAAGAGAATAAAATGAAGGGGATATTTTTTTCATGAGAAAAAATAGTAATAAATAAATAACAAAAAAAAAATAACGGTTTAATCATGGAGGGCGTGGGAAACGCTTGCCGCCGTGGATATTGACTGTCATTAATCGTCTGAAAGGGGGCATTGGGCCCTCTGACGGGAACCACCGTGTTCCCGTCGAGTATCATGGGACGGCCGGGTCATATTGCTAGGCGGACACAGGCGCCCCAAGGCGTTGGGTCAACCGACGCGGATTGATGTGTTTCTCACAGAGGGAAGCTTCAAGAGCCAGGTTCGGGGCTGGCTCCCGGATAGGGTAGCGTGGTCGATCCATCCCGACGAGAGCCCATAATATCCGCGCCGTGAGGTATGTATTCCGTATTATGTACGGTTACAGTAAATGCAAAGGCATGCAGTGGCCCTATTGAAGATAGCGGGAATGCATCCAGCAATGACTGGCAGACATGGAAGACAGCGGAGGTGGTTGATAACCGCAGAGTGGGGTTAAGGGCTCCGCATTATTAGACGCAGACGAGGTGAGTAGGTGAGTAAAAAAAAAAAAAAAAGAAAGAAAGAAATAAAAAAATCCTGGAGGCTGGGTAAATACCCAGATGGATCCCGCTGTTTACCTGGTTGGTACGGAGGACCCAGGTAGTACTCCGCGGTTGGAAAGCCATGGAGCGAAGACCACAAGGATGATCTCGGGAGAACAGGCCATCAGCCCATCTTTTGATTTTGTGAGTTCTTGTCTTTTCTCCTCAGTTGCACTGGACTTGATCAAGGATCGGTGATGAGGGTCATTTTGTATCGAGCATGACGAACCAAGGCCGAACACAAAGAGTCATGATGCAAGATCAAAGATGATCAGGAAAAGTGTAAAATTGAAAAATGAAAATGAAACAGGCCACGAAATTGATGGCGACGGTACCAATAGGATCGTCCAGTCCGAAGCAAAATGGGGAAATACTACACCGCACTTTTCTTCATTCTCCAGTACTCCGTATGCCTCGTAACACTTGTCGGTAATGAGCGACGGAGATGGGAACGGAGGAGAAGCAAGACCTGACAGGGGACCAACCATCTGCCATGGCATCAGCCTTTCGGGAGAGTGGAGGACGAGAGAGGACTGTACTGGAGGAGCGGCAGGGGACCGGTTTTCTTCACCCACAGGGAAGACAGACTAATGCCACCACCGCGCTTGTGAACCGACTAGTACGACATGGTCTTGGGCGTAGTGCTGGACTAGTCCGTGTAGCCGCTGATTTTCATTTGACGGGTCGACTGTCGGGCGGTGGACAGGTATTATTAGCAGTCGCGGTCGCCAGTAGGCAGCGTCGTAGCAGGACGATCGATGATGAGAGTGGTCCATGCACGAGAACCATCAGCATGCAGGAGACGTGACGCCCCGCCGAGATGAATCAACCGTCGGACGGTAGTCTGCGATAGTCACCCACGGACAACTTTTGCTGGAGCCCTATCGTTTCCGAATAGAGTTTTGGTTTTTGATGGGGAGGCTGGGTTGGGTTGTGTTGTGGTCGAGGTGATGATAGATGGAGGCGGAGAGGGGAGAGAGAGTTGGAGAGGAGAAGTTGGGAGGGAGAGAGGCTTACACACCCGGTAGCCTCTCTGCCCTAGGCAGCTACAGAGGTATGTACACTCTAGGCATATTAGGATGGAAACTGCCACTCCATGATAATTTTGTCATTGATTATAATTCTGCTGATTCCAATTGATTACTGAGTGTATATCTATGCACTTTTCCCAGCAGTGCAATACATGTACAAGGGACTGACTATGTAGGTATCATCAATGCCCACCCGTCTGGATGGGATGGATGTACCCAGTACCTTGGACAAAGTCTCGGGGACTTTTTGGCAGGCGGAGAATAGTGTCTGCCCCACCATCTCAGGTACCCGTCGCGCTTGTAACTGGGAATTCCCGTCCCCGATTACGGTACGTATCCATGGTACAGTTTTCCTGAACCTGCCCGTTCGAGTAAGGTCTGTCTTTCATTTTATAGAGAATATCTTTGGATATAACTACAACTCGTCAGTTGGAAGGCTGCTGCGACAAGCTGAGAGACGACAATGCATTGGCTTCTATGATCATCATCTGGTATTCAAGAAATCTTTGCACCACTGCGCAATTCCTTACCTACTCTTTTAGTGTTGAATACGGAATATTTGGCGTTGCTGTTCGATCGATCGGCAGACACTGAACCCGTGTCGAGGTCTCTCGGTTGACTTCTCTTAGGCTTTGGAGACAACAGGCATATATATTATACTCCGTATAGAACCCCTGAAAATCCACCCCCCTTCACCTCAAAGCAACACCCGTTCATGCACGCCCGGTCCTGAATTATTGGCTCTGGCTGTTCCCCGTCCTGCATGTCAAACGGACGGAAGATTCCGTGCTGGTCGAGGCCAATGATCAAAGCAAAAGACGCGCATTCTTAATTTAAAACAAGGGAAATGGATCAAAGGTGGAAAATCAGCGAATAAAAACCACCTGGCGGGCGCAGGAATATCCGTGGATTTTCCGTCACGATGTGGTCGCTTAGGTTCAGGCCGCATCGACAATCCCCCCAAACCGAAATTAATATCGCGTCTCTCTCCGATCCCAACAGTCCCGACCGACTCCGTTCAACCCCTCTTCCTGAACAACAACACAAGGGTAGACATACGGTGGATACTTATACGCATCTTAGAGTCGGATAGTGCAGTCTCGATCATCACCACTCCTCTCTCTCCCCCTCGGGTGTTCCCGCGCACTGAGCACGGGCGGACTGCGATCTGATATATCCCAGCTAGACGCTGCAGGACTAGGACACTAGTCCGGATGATTTGGTTCATCCATGGCCTATAATTTGGTCCAGGGGTCTGATTTGGAGGGGCGTTGACTGGCCGAGGGGCTTCGTTGGTACCATCGCGACTTATGCAATGCTCATATTATTTTCCTGCGGCTCGTTCTGGTCCATGTCACCTACCGACGGACTCCCCACCATCCTTTGGTCCAGACATTGCAAGCGAGAGTCTCAAACAAATGTGGGTTCTGAGTGGGAACTAAAAGGCAGATAGACCATGTTGTCTCCCATGAATGTGTCCGGCTACAGACCCTCAATATGTGTCTCTTCCGGCTCTAATGGCTACATCAGTGCAAATAGGATGCCTCTCGCCTATCTCTGATGCATCGGCTGGCTGATGAATGCTACTCACCAGATGATGACGGAGCTGGGGCCGTCTACACGAGCCGTGACTGTGAGCTGACCGGACGACTAGATATATCATCCGCACACGGGTTTCGCGGCCAAGACCGAGTGGAAGTGCATTCTGCATTCCTACACACGTACGGACTGGTCCCAGGGGCTGAACACTACAGAGAGACACCACTCGATGAGGTATTGCCTAGATACTTCCGGATGTGACGGAGTTTGAGGTGTGACCTCGTCGCCGGACAGCCAGGAAGCACCCGCGAACACATGGCGCAGACAAGTCTCGCCTCCCCGGTCCGGTAGATACGACGGTATGCCGCTCTTAAAAGTCAGGTTCTTCCGATTTGCCTCGTGCTGGAGGGAGGGAAGGAGAGCTACGGCGACGGGTGAACGATGGAAAATGGCAATGACAAACATCACGGAGGGAAGGGACTGGACGAAAGAACAATCATTAGGCAGAGATTTGGTACTCAATGAATACAATAGGAGCTGAGATGAATCAATCAGGACTGCAGAAGAGGAAGAGGAGCGTCTGTTCCTTTCTGTTCTCAATATTTCTTGGCGCCCGCGGGAGAAAATCCGTGGCCTCGCCTGGACTTGGATGGATTCAGTAAACTCTCTTTCTTTCCTTCTTTCTCCCTCTCTTCGATTCGCTTTCTCTCCTCTCATTCTGACCCTTACTTCCTCTTCTCCTCTTCTCTTCTACCTCTCTCACTCTCACTTTTCCTCTCCTCTTCACGCCTCGCGCCCCTCCTCTACACCCACCGTTCACCAATCCGTCCCTCTCGCGATTCCCGTCCACCAGCCCGCCACGCCGCCACACGCCCTTTGCCCCCTTCGCGGCGCATTTCTATACTGGCCCCTGATAGTCAGCGCGTCCTGTCCGTGTCGTCATGCCCACTCATGACTACGCGGACCGTCAGCCAGAATCCGTAGCCAATGCCGTGACCGCGATGAAGCTGGACCCCAACAGATCCGCCGCGGGCGACGGGGACGCCGCGCTTCACGGAGATGGCGCCAGCGAAACACCCGTGATCAAGGATACTGGCTCCGACAAGGGAGCCGCTCAATCGCCTGCGCTATCGAGCCTTCCGATTACTGCAAATGGGCCCAAACCCCCGTCGCGAACCTCCTCCCGCTCCCCCGTCAAGGACGAAAATGACGGCGACGACGAGAAAAAGGACATCGAGATCAAACAGGAACAAGACACAACCTTGGAGGAAGAGAAGGTCGGCGGCGGGATCATCGTCAAGTTGGAGCCCGGTCAGCCTCCCAAGTTGACTCGCAGTTCCTCGCAGAAGGTGGTTGCGCGCCCGCCGCAATTGTTCTCCCACCTGCCGGATAGCACCGCCGAAGCCCAGGCGACCTTCGAGCTGATGGGCACCTGCACGTACGCGAACAAGTACATGGGATATACGGAACATGCGATGGAATGCGATTGCGCTGAGGAATGGGGTAAGCAACTCTTCTTGACTTCTGTTTCTGATGGTGACCGCCTCCTTTGGGACGCGTGTATCTCTCGGGTACACCTGGTGTGTAACACTACTATGACGACACGGCCATTCGGCCCACCTGTCCCTACATCTGTTTCTAACACATCCCTCTCTTGTCATTTTCCTCCGAACCCTTCAATTCTGGATATGGACTTCTCTGACTTGAACAGAACCGTCCATCAGCAAAAATCTCGCGTGCGGAGAGGACTCGGACTGTATCAACCGCGCTACGAAGATCGAATGTATGGGTGATTGCGGATGTGGACCGGAATGTCAAAACCAACGATTCCAGCGGAAAGAGTACGCTCCAGTGTCGGTGATCAAGACGGAAAAGAAAGGATTTGGCCTCCGAGCCGAGTCCGACCTGCGACCGCACCAGTTTATCTTCGAATATGTAGGCGAGGTCATCAACGAGGGCCAGTTCCGGCGGCGGATGCGACAGTATGACGAAGAGGGCATCAAGCATTTCTACTTCATGTCGCTCAGCAAGGGCGAGTTCGTCGACGCCACGAAGAAGGGTAACCTGGGCCGGTTCTGCAACCACTCATGCAATCCCAACTGCTACGTCGACAAGTGGGTGGTGGGCGAAAAGCTTCGCATGGGTATCTTCGCCGAACGGCGGATCCAGGCTGGTGAGGAGCTCGTTTTTAACTACAATGTCGACCGCTACGGCGCGGACCCCCAGCCGTGCTACTGCGGCGAGCCCAACTGCACGGGGTTCATCGGTGGGCGGACGCAGACGGAGCGGGCGACCAAGCTGTCGAATATGACGATCGAGGCGTTGGGTATCGATGACGCTGACAGCTGGGACACCGCGGTGGCCCGACGGCCCCGCAAGAAGAAGATGGGCGAGGACGACGAAGAATATGTGGACAGTGTACAGCCCAAGTCCCTCGACGAGAACGGTGTCACTAAGGTCATGGCGGCTCTGATGCAGTGTAAGGAGAAGTGGATTGCGGTGAAGCTGCTGGGACGAATTCAACGATGTGATGATGAGCGGGTTCGCAACCGCGTGGTGAAGATGCATGGTTATCAGATCCTCAATTCGCAGTTGGCGATGTGGAAGGAGGATCACAACGTGGTGTTGCAGATCCTCGACATCCTGGACAAGTTCCCCCGTCTCACTCGGAACAAGATCATCGATTCGAAGATCGAGTCGACGATCCAACCGCTGACGAGTTGCGGCGATGAGCGGGTGGAAAAACGCGCGGAGACCCTCCTGCAGGTGTGGTCGACGCTCGAGGTGGGATACCGCATTCCACGGATGAAGCGTGACCCCAATGTCACGTCCACGCAGGCCGTCAACCAGTTCGAGCGACGCGAAAGCACTCGCGACGATCACCAACGATCCAAGTCGCGGTCGCGGTCGCGGTCCCGGTCGATCGAGGCGCCTCGCGGTCCGGCCGGTCATCCGCGAGGCCACGGCCGGGGGAAGAACCATCCTCATGGTCGGCGGTCTCGTCGCCAGGGCAAGCCATTGCCGGCTGGGTGGTTTGCCGCCGAGTCGAACGGCAGGACCTACTACTACTCCGCTCGTGGAGACACCACCTGGACACGGCCAACCAAGCCTGCGCCACAGCCTCCTCCGCCTCCGAAGGAGTCGAGAGACAAAGCGCTGCAGGACATCATCGATGGAATCATGAACGCCAAGGAAGATACCCCCAAAGAAAAAGCCGGCACGCCGGGCACGCCGCAGCTGTCCAAGCCGGCCCCGGAGAAGAAAGAAGGACACGAAAAATGGAGACAGTACAGCGAAGAGAAGCAGAAGAAGCTCTACGAGAACACGGTAGGTGTTGCCGATATCCATCGCAATGGAGCAGTTCGTTAACGCGGCCACTAGCTATTCCCTCATGTGAAGTATGTGGTCGACAAATTCAAACATAAGCTCCCAAAGGAGGACTTGAAACGCTACGCCAAAGATGTAAGTCGACACGACTACCAGCAGGTCTGCTCCATGCATACTAACACATCATCCCCAGGTCGCGAAGAAGCTCGTCAACTCGGACTTCAAGAACAACCGAGTCCAAGACCCAACAAGGATCGATGAGAAGCAACAGAAGAAAGTGAAGAAGTTCTGCAAGGAGTTCTTCGACAAAGCCGTACAGAAGCACCGAGCGCATGAGCAACGGCTGGCTGAGCGGCACGCAAAGGAAGGAGACCCCAAGGCTGCGGCGAGCACGCCCCAGGCACCCAGCGAGGACGACGCGCTGGATGTCAAGATGTCAGACGACGAGGGTGAAGCGCAGGGGGCTCTGAAGCGCAAGAGGGACGAGGAGGAACAAGCCGAGAGAGGAGACGAGACGTCGAAGAGGCCACGGTCGTCGACGCCGCCTCCCCCGCCGCCACCACCGATGAGCCCGGGCGATCTGGAGGATGCGAGACCGAGCCAGAGCGGCGACGACTTCACTCCGACCGACAAGCAGATGCTCGAGACGCCGCCCCCTCCTCCGCCGCCGCCGCCGTTGTCGGCCCAGCAAAGCGAGGACGAGATCCGGGGGGAGGACGAGTCCCCCGCCAAAGATTACCCTGCGGACATGGCGGTCGGCATCGGGGCGAGAGTATAATATAAAAGTGGGCTCGCACCGCTTGTGTTTTGTTTAATTCGGTTGCAAGCATTCTGGACCGGCGTCAAGGCGTGTCTCCTCTTCTTCGCTGTATTGTATCTCTCTGTCTTTTCATCACCCAATACCCCCCCATATTTGCGTTCATCCTATCCATTAGAGGCAACCTGACCGATGGGAAATCTGTTCATCATCGTTCTCCTGTACCAATCTGCAGTTCCAAGGACAATGCATTATACCTGCATCGAAGATTCATGGCCGTGCTTTGCAATATCAGAGTAAACAAGTAGCCTACTATGGAGTACAAAGTGAGTGATATTACGTCAGGATTACGTCATTCTATACTCGTCGGCAGGAAACTCCGTATACAGAGTATCATATCGAATGCACTGTTATTCGGTATAATAGCAACGGGCAGATGATAGAAAGGTGGACTAGATTTGCTCGTCGGGTCGATCTGTCTTCGCAGACGGTGTGGGGAGGGGGGGAAAGACGTAACTACCAGGTCTACTGTGGTATCAGCTCAATGGCACCCTCTCCATGAACAGTTGTTAATGGTTGTGTACTACTATCATGCGATGGCGTCCGTTTTCAGGGGACAACTATCTCCTGACAATGCGTATACGTATACAGCCGCTCAAAGAAGTTCATTGATTGATTAATGGATTGAATTGAACCGACGTAAAGAAACGTATACACATAATACCCGACCCATCCAATCCAAATCAATAGAAACTCTCGACAATGCTCTCCTTGTGCGTGCCGCCGATGCCGCGCGGCCCCATCTCGCCCAGCCGGAACACGCTCTCGATGACGCTCAGCTCCGTGGCCGTCGTGTCGAGGCCGGTGACGGCGAGCCAGTCGTTGACGACCATGCCGGCGCCGACGACCGCGCTACCGCGATTGACGCTGCCGGCCACGAGGGGCACCTGCAGCAGGGACGAGAGCTCGTCCTGGTCGCGGACGGAGGTCTTGGGGTGGACGATGCCGCCCTGGTTGGAGAGGGCCATGTACGAGCCGGTGAGGACGTTGTCGGCGATGGTTTGTCGGAAGACTTCGACGCCCAGGACGTCGGCGATACTGTCACATGAATTAGTTTTCATTTCTTCCCTCTTTTTTTTTTTTTTTTTTCGTGTAAACGGCACGTACATCTCTTCGGTTTCACGCTCCAGATCCGGGTGTATCAGCGCCACATGGTCATTGCAGCAGATGACGTTGCCTAGCGCCGAGAGCCGTTCTTCTATCCGTTGGATCTTGACCGAGTCCGGTAGCGTGTTGCGCAGATGCTGCAGTTCCTGGTCTGTCGTGGTCGTGGGGACGAGGAGGCCCTTACGGTTGCTGCGGTCCATCCGTCAGTTGGATTTCGCTCCTGCATGCGAGCATGAGAGGGATACATACCCCGCTGTGAGACGGCCGACAATCCGGGTGCCGGCAATGGTTGCATGGCAGATGGGGATGACATCTTGCAGTTCGGCCTCGAACACACTATCCACGAGAGAGAACGACGTCAATGATCCGTGCAAGCTGTATGTAGAGTTGCGGCCGGTCTGAGTTCACACACCTGTAGAAGTTTTCGGAGGCGCCAATGGCGACGATGGCGTACGAGTTGGTCAGGCGAGAGAAGACACCGACTCTGCAAGGTTGGAGAAAGGCTCCGTCAGCGATGGTCCAGTAAAGCTTGCTTGGCATGTAGCCGGAGCACGGCGCAGAGACTCACTCGTTGGAGTTCTCAAACTGAGCGCGAACCGCCATTTTTTCGGATATTAGTCTCGCGGAGAGGTCGAGGAAGGAATTTTGGAGGGTCTAGAGAGAATTTCTGTCGAATGGGCCACCTGAGACGAGGAATCGGTCTGCCGCAAAAAAAAAAAGGACGGTGGACAAAGATGAGGGGAAGCGAATAATTTGCGAGGTGGGGTAAAGGTCAAGGCAGAACCTGTCGTTGAACGGAGGAATCGACAGACACAACAACAGCGATAATCCGGCTTCCACAAGAAACGAGACTCCGGCAAGATAGGAGGAGGTTTATAAATTCGCAGAAGAATGGGTACACGGAGAGGAAAACGAGATGGAAGAAGTGGACGGTTCCGCCGTGAAGAAAATCGAGTCCGGGACTAGACCCGATCGGGGCGGAACCGTGGGCGGAGTCAGCAAAAGAGTCATCAAGAGTCATCCACGCTCATCATCGCCACTGCCGGTGGATTCCTCGTGAATCTTTTTATTAACAAGTAAATAAATGAATAAGTAATCACACATCAGAAGAGAATGACTAATTCCGTGCCTCCAAGTCAGAGCACAATCCTGCAAAACCCCTACTCCCAACTATACCCAAGTAGAAAAAAAAAAAAAGAAAACAGTACGCCGGAATGGACATCAAAGACCTAGTAAATGGTAAACAGGGTGGGACAGGCCCAATGCACGCTATCAGTACTTTACAAATCATCAAAAGTCGACTCCGTCGCCTTGTAACTAACTATCATCCCGAAATCACGACACACTCCCCATCACCCGCCGCCGCCACTCCTAGTATGGAGGACGATGTCCCGGAGGCGGAGGCGGGGGGAAGTACCGACTCGATGGATGCGGGCCAGCCAAGTAACCAGGCAGCGGAGGACGCTGAAAGTTCGACCCCGGCGGAGGAGGGAGCTGTGGGGGACCACCCATGGGCGAGAAGGGATCGGGCAATCCAAGATGCTCGGAGATGGCGGGAATCTGTTGCCCGGCAGGTAACAGTCGACGCGGCGGTTGTCGGGGTGTCGGTGGTGGCAGAACAAAGGGTCGATGATCGGTCGACGGCTGAGGGAGTAGCGTTCGATGGCTAGGAAGCCGCGGAGTGGTCTGAGTAATAGAAGGACGAGGCAGCTCCGCGGCCGCGGCATCAGCCAAGGCAGACAGGGCCGTTGGGCGGACATCAGGCAAGATGGCGGGCGGAACCCCCCCATCCACTCCATTCTGGCGCACCTCCACCACTCCCGTGGCATCCAGCAGTAAACTGATAATCTCGGGGGCGGATAGGCCGGCCAAAGGTCCCGATTCCCTCATCTGCTTCATTTGCGGGTCGATGTCGTCGCCCAGCTTGGCACGCTGCACGAAATCGTCCCAGCCAAACCTCCCGCGGTCATATGCTGCAGCGCCAGCAGGACTGCGCACGGCGGACGAGTTACATCCCCTCACAAGTTCTTTGGTCGGCGGTGCGACACGGCCTCGGTCGGCCTCGGTCTCAGAGCCGTCCGTCTGCAAGGGTTCACATAAGCTGATGTTCCGGTACTTCCAACCATGAGAATCACATACCTCAGTGTGTTCATCATCTTCCGCCGCGCGACGTCCCTCCACAAAGGCCATGTACTCACCCTGGCTCGCCAGTAAATGCTCCTCCTGTATATGACGAGCAGACGCCTAAGCCGATCATCAGTAAATACGGCCAAAAAATATCCAACGCAAAGGGAGGTGCTTACCCTAAATCGCTCCTCGATGACCTCCTGGTAGGCTGCAAAGAGCCTGTTCTCCTGTGCGACTTTGTATTCATACTCGCGGCGAAAGACTTCCTGGCGTTCTTGGAGCCGGGCTTTCAGCAGATAGTTGACCTCTTCCCACTCAGGGACATTCTTGTGGGCGTTCTTATCACGCGCGAGCTTCTTCTGAGATTGCGTGGCGAGAACCGCCAAAGCGAGACGCTGAGCCGCCGCAACCCTCTTGAATGCCTTGTCCAGTTCGCGCTGCCGGTCCCGAAGCCGCTGCGTGGCGGCACTTGGAGAAGGAGATCGTTCCGCTTCAACGTCGCTCGACCGATCCGTCTGGCGAGTAGACCGTCCTCGGGTACGGGCACCACCCCGTCCACGTCGGGTCCCTGCAAAGCGGGCGCCAGCTCGACTCCGGCCCCCACGACCACGGCCCCGGTAACGCCCGCCCCTCGTTGCCTTGGCAGCGGTGGGCTCTGGGGCAGTCTCAGGCGTTGACCCTTCAACTTCCTCCGTGATTTGGCGAGATTCATCGCCGGTTTTGGATTCCTCCGCCGGGGAGTGTGATCCCATCTTTCCATTGGCAGTGCTTTGGTCCTGTCGTCCGAGGGCGGGTTCCGGTTCGCCTTCTTCCAACTTCAACTTCTTCGTCGGTGAGACCGACACACTGGTGTTCTCACCTGTGCCGCTATGGCCGAGTTCAGAAGCCCTGCGCTTGCGAGACAGGATCGGGCTGGGGGTTTTGATACTCTTGGCTGCATCTTTCATCCCGTCGTTCACCCGGCCGTTCATTTCCGTTTTGCCGTCGGAGGGGGAAACCTCCTTCTGGTTTTGTTCCGTGGAATAAGAATTCAGCTCCACGGAATTGTCCGGATCCTGGGACTTGTCGACGACGACGTCCGGTGCAATGCCCTCCGGGGACGGGTATTTTGCAACGTCATTGCCACCATTGACAGGGTCATTGTTCTCAGTGACGTGCCGACTCCGGTTTCTAGTTCGGGTAGCAGGAGCGAGGCCGGCAGATGGACTTGGTTCGGGCTTCTTTGGGGCAGGCCCTTCTTCGGATTGAGCGTCTTCGTTAGAGATCAGACTCCCATGTGACCGTAGTCGGGCAGACTGTCGCGTCGTCCGCGGGGTCTCTTCCGCAATAGACGCACGTTTCGTTCTTTTGGGCCGTGGAGTTTCGGGGGCATTTGTCGTTTCCCCATCAAAAGGGGGCACAATTGGCATTGGAGGCACAGCAGGTGCAGTCGCTCGAGTTCTAGACGCTCGCGTCTCACGAGCCAGATTCGCTGGGCTGTTCGCTGCACTACTGGCAGAGGTGTAGGCCACGTTCTTTGGGGAAGAATCCGGCTTCGACGGCCGGGTCTTCAAAGTGATGATCCGCGACAAGCGCGGCGGACCATTCTTGCTGGGCGTGACGTGGTTTCTGTGGCTCTCAATGGGATTGGCACGCGCATCCTGACTTGCCCGATGACTCCGTGTGACACGCACGTGAGTAGAGTCGGCCGAATTGGAATCTAGACGACGATCAGAGATCGTTGCATGGATCAAAGGTAGGGGAAACTTACTTGGAGTGCTGGGGGCTGGGCCCGCCGCTGGAGTACCAGCAGAGCCTTTGGGGTCGAGTTTGCGCTTCACTCCCGCCATCGGTGTGGGCTGGGAATGGGGATTAGCGATGAACTTGTTGAACGCAGCCTTTGGAAGCGCTGGTAAGAAAGGAAATTGAACGGAAGGATGGACACAGAGGAGATGGTAGAATGGTGCTTATTTGTATGATCGGGGACCCACGGGGAGCAAAGAAACAGAAGGAGAAAATTTCGCGGATGGGGATGTAGGTGGTGAGGTGGATTGGAACAGAGGGCAATTTCGAACCAACCGCGAAAAGAGACTTTAGGTGATGAGGAGTGGACAGACTTGGGAGAAAGGGAAGGGGGACACTGAAAGAATGCTGGGGAGGAGGGAGAAGAGGTATGAATTCAGAGACGAACGCCGATGAAGATCGGTGAACATCAAAACGAAAGTGCAGTAGTGTAGAGGGACGTAGGGGGAGGCGAAGTGGTCCGGGAAGGCAGAACGGCGATGGGAGGATGGTAGAAAAGACGATAGAAAGGAGGATTATTAAGAAGATGATGATGATGATGGGAAGAGAGGAACAGAGAAAAGCCGAGACATTGATCTCTAAGCAGGAGAGAAGATAGGATTGGGATGTGATGGTGATGACGGGGTGGGAAGAAAACAGATGGTGATGGGAGAATACCAGCAAGAGAACAACAGAACAGGATTCCGCGAATCCGACATACCTGGAGCTGCGACGCGATGGAAGGTGAGTGGAGAGAAGGACGTTGTTGTCGGAGTAGATCGCCGTGGTAGAAGGAAGTGAAGTAAAACGAGGTTCGGCCAAGTGGATCAAGTGAGGAAAAGTAGGGCGGGTAGAATTTAGTCGCCGGAAGTAGTCGAAGTAGGAGTAATGGTGAGGGTAGGAGTAGTCCGTTTGTTGAATAGGAGCAAGTCAGGTACGAGAAGACCACCGTAGTACGAAAGGGAGGGTCAAGAGGACCAGAGGGAAAAAAAAAAACGAGAATCCCGGAAAGGGAGAGAATCCGAATTGAGATCCCACACGAACGAACAATGGAGAGGAACGGAAGAAGAAGAGATCCGCCAAGAGACTGACGGAGAGACGAGAATGATAAGGAAGAAGAAGAAGAAAGAGAAGAAGAACAAGAACAAGACGAAGAAAGTAGTAGAAGGGAGGAAAATCGGGGTCACGATGGGCTTGTTGTAGTGCTGGTGGTAGTGTTGATCGCCATAGATCCAGTCTGGCTGGTCGGATGACAGGGACAATGGGTCGCCACGGGACAATGGGATCTATAAGGCGTCTGGGGATGAGGAATTTTCTTGGGAGATCGCCTTATGAATGGGATCCAGAAGGGAGTTGGGTAGAGGGAGCGGGAGAGATGAGATCGTGGAGGAAAGTAAGTAGAAGAGAGGGAAATTGGCAGTAGGAGAAGAAGGATTTGACGGGACGGAAAGGTTAGTTACCTTAGGTTAGGTTGGCTGGGTGCAGTTCCAGTTGGTTACGGTAAACTCCCCCCGGTGGCGTCAAGAATCCAGACGCGAAGTAACTCTCAACACAGAGGAGAAGAAAGAAAGTAATAAATCAGAAGAGGAATATAATCAATATTATTGGAAGTAAATCGGTGGAAGAAAGATATACAGGACATCCATGATGCAAGGGCGTTGACAAATCTAGCTGTGATGATGAGTATGAGGCGCTACTCCGAGTAATCCCAACCCGATTTCTATCATCATTCTTCGTACGATCACGAAATTAGCTTCACAATGTTCAAATTCTATCTCTGGTTACGATTCGGGTTGTTATTTCTCATACTCATAGCACCCCTGTCCCCTGTACATGGCACCCGGCTGATTTCATGGTGTGATGATGTATACATAGGCGACCATATATATCCCGCTAACACAACCATCTCACGGTGTACTGAAGTTCATTCAAACACCAAAGTCAGATTTGAATACTCCCAGAAACACGCATGCATGAATAGAGCTACAGAGCGACTCAAGATCAATTTCTCAACCAAAGCAGTCACGCATAATTACACTTTTCCCTGCACGAGACCGCCATTCCACGCACAGATGAACTCAAATCTGCCCGTCTCCTCTCACCGTGAATATCAGACCCTCCGCAAAATCAATATTACCCAGATCCCATTCCGAGATCGACCCTTACATGGAATATGGATTCCTATCGCTCTTCTCCGCCTCACCGTCAATTTTAACACGACCTACCATCCCATCTCAGTCGCCTTAGTGTCCAGCTGGCAGCACATACATGCACGCCTGGACATAGTTGCGTTGATGGCTACTCACCTCACCGCTTCTCATACCAGCTCAGAAAGATCCAATAAAACCAGATCACATTCATCTATTGCTAACTCCATAATGTCCAACACAACCATCACGCTACCCGGGATATCTCTAAACTAGAAAGAAAACAGAACCAATCCCAAACGCCCGTATTCATAAAACCCAAAACACATTACCAGAGCCACTAGCTCTCATGTGGCGATTCATTTAACTCGTATCTCTTCTCATATTGCGCGATGCTCTTCCGGACATGCCCCGCCATGATGTAGCTCGACATCCCAACCTTGGGCTCCGAACCCGGCGCGCCCTCCGCCGTCTCCCCCGGCCGATCCATCCGCTCAAACAGCGGTGACCGGCTCCGCGGCGTGTGGCACTGGGACCGCAGCGAATGCGTCGAGCGCACCCGCTCCAGCGTCTTCACGGAGATGGTCTGTCCCGCCGCCGGACACGCCACCACGATCGTGGTGGGTGTCGGCGTCGGCGGCGGCGAGGGGCTATCCGAGCGGAACAGTGGGTGGATGTCGCTTTCGTCGGCGGGGAGACGCAGCTTTGGCAGTGGCAGGCGCGCCGCGTCCAGCTGCGTCGTCGTCGACGACGACGACGACGACACCGTGGGCGACGACGCGCCGGACTGCAGCACCAGGCTGTCGAGCGAGCGCTTCAGCTCCGAGTTGCTGCGGTGCAGCCGGTGAAGCTCGCTGCGGTCGTCACCTACTATCGTGGGCGCGCGGCTGTCGCGGTCCGCGTCAGTTCTGCTGCTGCTGCGGGTCACGGCGGCGGCGGGGGGTGCAGGGAGGAGGTCGAGCTTCCCATCGGGCTGGTAGAGGGTGCGGCCGGAGTAGCGATGGGAGACGCGCGAGGCGGCGCGCGAGACGGTGGGTGGCGCGCTGACCTCGCAGCTGGCCTTGGGGTCGAGGGATGTGCGGCGGGACTCGTCGGCGAGGGACGAGACCGCCGAAGTGCGGCTTTTGTTGGCCGCACTGGGTGGATTGGAGACACGACCAAGCTCGTGAGACGGCCGATCTTTGCGCTGGCCCTGTTCGTACGGCCTTCGCTGGGCCAGCAGGAGGTAGCCGCCTAGAGCGCCCTGGCTGAGCACGGACATAGCCCAGACGACGCAGCGAGCGACCATGAGAGAGCGCTTTGGGCTGGGGACGGTGGCTGCGGGCTGTCCTATCAATTGGGAGGCGCTCCATGCGATGCCTCCCGCGGTGATCCCTGTCACGACCAGCAGATAGGCTAGTATGAGTCCGTAGCCGTACGTCCTCCACAGCGTCCACTGCTGGAGGATGTCGTTCTTGATATCCTTCGCCCATAGCAGGATTAGGATAAGAAGAATGACGCAGCTGACTGCGCTCAAGGCCACGACGGCAGCCTCAATTCTGGCGGTTTCTGAAGACAATGTCCTTAAGGAGGCGTAGCATATCCCGTGGAAGATAGTGACGACAAGAGCTAGAGTTAGGGACAGACTACCTAGCAGATAGACAGGGGTGTGCGAGAATTTGCGAGACATCATAACGAAAAATATAGATAAAGGGCCGGGAGGGATCGAAGGTGTCGCAATGATTAACGGACAATATCATAACATCGTAAAGAGATAAATGTGCTTGGATAACAGCGAGAGCATAGGGTATCTGGAGCTTGAAAGACAATATAACGACGTCGCAGGCGTAAGTAGATGGGAGCTGAGGAATCGACGACGGACGAGGGGAGGCCTGGGGTAAATATCCGAACAGAACAGGACTCCAGCTGCTCGGGAAGATCGAAAGTCTATCGATCAGAGGAAGAAAGACGAAGGATTCCCCGATGGACTGATTTGATTAAGATGCATGGAGTCGTTCGAATCAAGCCCGCCGGGCGTGGAACGGGCGAGTGCACTCGTACCAGGGGACTGGGGCCGCTGTCAGATCGCAACCGATGCGCTTGGAACGAGTCAACTATCAGGTATGGAGTAGAGTCCCAAAGGGAATTCGGACTAGAAGAATTATCGAATCTTTTCTGGCGCTAGCTGGGGTCCGACACCACAGGACTGCCGGGCAGTACTTTGTATATCGCGGTGTACAGGATGCTTTGCTTGAAGTACACCATCCCTGGAGATTCCGATGAATTGTCCTTGAATCTCAACAAGAAATGACAGGGGTTAATGCTCATTTCTACCGACCAGACTAGATCTTCTCACGTCTCAGCCGTCCACATGCTTCACCAGCGGCGTACCTGGCAGATCCGTCTGCAAGTCGGCCAGGCACGCTCCATGTACAATGGGGGTGCCCGGGAAGAATCCTCCGGAGCCTGTGTGTATCGTCTGGGAGAAGATCGATATGATGGTGATGAATATGGGATACATCCAGGAATCTATTTGTCACGACCCTGGGGCTTCTGTATGAAGGCGGCCGGGACGATCTCCAGGCTCCCGGGACGGCCTTAAATGAACGATCGTCGTTTTTACATGCCAGGATCGGATACGGGGCATGCGAGTGGGATCAGGAGTCCAGTCGGGAGATGTGATCCATCGGCGTCTGCCAGTGAAGACGGGAGAGAAAAAGCCCCGAAGAACCCGGAGAAATGGACGTGGCGAGATAGTTGTATGAGAGTGTGGATTGATTGGGTTGGATTCCGCACAGAGCAAAACAAACCAGGTCAATAGACTCGCGAAAACAATAGTCGGTGTTAGCGTTAAGAGGATTCTTGACGGGGTCCATTTGGTTTCCAGGTGCCTCTCCACCGCATGATCCAGTTGTGATAGATCAATACGACATATCAGGGCCGGAATTCTTGCGTCTGTAAAGTGCACCTTCATGATAATGCTCTGGTGCCTTTGCACATGGTGAACAAATCCCGGAGACTCAGCTCTCTATGCAATTATGGAGCTGCAATGAAAAAAAAATTATACTGGAAACAAAGAACAGTCAGTAGAACAGCGGACGTCTCACCATCCCTCAGTAATCTTCTAGAAGAATGAAAGGATATGGAGCTTTCTTGGCTGGGGGCCGTCGCCGGGACAGAGCGTTTCAAGCATAGTTATTGCCGTCCTGAGATTCATACGAATATTTATCCTCCATATGTACCTAACAAATTCATTATCTTTGCTTCTACATAAAAGAGATATACCTACTACTAAGTACTACAGATGTTCTGGTGGCGGATGTGGCTGAGGACAATCGTGGCAGGACAAATAGCGGCGGCACTCACCGCCTTCAGGTTCGCAGCTTTCTCCTCTTCAGGCGTCATGGATTACCATCATCGTTGGTTGTTTCTCCCCCTCCCCCAACCGCTTCACCCCCTGTTTCTCTCATCCTCTCATCCAGGGCATCCTTACTGACCCTCTCGACTATCGTCCATTCGACCGTCTACTCTCTTCGCTCACCATCGCCTTTTCGACTGCCGTCTTCCTCCCAGTCTTCCCCTCCCCGTTCCCCCACCTTTTTTGTAGCCATCGTTGGTCCGTGGGTGGCGCAAGATGAAGCTCACATTCAAAGTACGTTCCTCCATCTACCATCCGCCTGAATATGTCCCTATTAAATGCAATTCTGATGCTGATCAACTTTTCTGCGTGATCAGGATCTGAAACAGGAGAAGTTCGAGATTGATGCGGAGCCCTCAGAGACAGTAGGTGACCTCCGACGAAGGTATCAGTGCGGGGCTAAGTGAAAATCTCCATTAGGTTGGGCAAGTGAAGGAAAGAATTTGCCAGCTCAAGGGCTGGGAGGTCCCTCAACTGAAGTTGATCTACTCGGGTGAGTCGATCTAGCTGTTCTCAATCCAATCGATGGCGTTACCGCCTGTACCCTGTCCGGGACGGCAACTGACCCTTTTCAGGAAAAATCCTCAAAGATGAGAACACGATTGAATCTTACAAGGTGGAGGAGAAGGGCTTCATAGTATACATGGTGTCCAAGGTATGAATGAAACATCTCTCTTCCAATTTGCCAACGACGGGTCACTGACAGCGTCTTCTTTCCCCAGCCCAAGACTTCGTCATCCTCTGCCGCTCCCTCGCAAGGTCCCTCCACGCCTTCGAGAGCGGCTGCTTCGACTCCCGCGGCTCCCCCAGCTCCAGCTCCCGCTGCCAGCGCCCCGGCTCAGGCCGCCCCTCCTGCGACCCCGTCCCCCGCTGCCTCCGGGGCTTCTCAGTCCGGCTCCGCTTTCAATGACCCCTCTGCCTTGATGACTGGCACTCGAAATGAAGCAGTCGTTGCTCAGATGGAGAGCATGGGTTTCCCGCGAGATGACATCAACCGCGCGATGCGGGCGGCTTTCTTCAACCCCGACCGTGCCATCGAGTATCTCCTGAATGTAAGCGTGGCCCGGAGACAGGCATCCAAACTATAATCGACTAACGGAACGACAGGGAATCCCTGATAACATCCAGCAGGAGCAGCAGCAACAACAAGCCGCCGCTGCCGCTGCCGCTGCCGCCTCGCCAACCTCTCAGGCTCCTTCTGGCGAGAGCGGGCTTGCTACGTCCGGAGTTGATGAGCCAGTCAATTTGTTCGAAGCGGCTGCTCAGGCTGGTACTCAGGACACTGGCCGTGCAGGTCGTTCTGGTGGCGAAGCACTTCCTAATCTGGACTTCCTGCGGCACAACCCCCACTTCCAACAGCTGCGCCAGCTGGTTCAACAGAACCCCCAGATGCTCGAGCCAATTCTTCAGCAACTGGCCTCGGGAAACCCCCAGATCGCGGCGCTTATTGGACAGAATGAGGAGCAATTCCTCCAGCTTCTGAGTGAGGAGGATGAGGAGGGCGCGCTTCCTCCTGGCACACATCAGATTCATGTGACCGAGGAAGAGAGAGACGCCATCGAACGGGTAAGCTTCCTTCCCGCCGTAAATGCCTTTTGGAGCCTAGACTGATGCATATCGCTAGCTTTGCCGCCTTGGCTTTTCACGAGACTCGGTCATCCAAGCATATTTCGCTTGCGACAAGAATGAAGAACTGGCCGCCAACTACTTGTTCGAAAACCCCGATGACCCTGAGGACCAATGATTCCTCAGTCTCCTGGTGTTGATGGGGCAGACTGCCCCATGATGTTTTCTACAATCTGGCCTTGAGTTCCTATTCCCCCCTCTTAACGATATTGCAATGCATATCCTTTAATCGGATTGATTACCGAAGCTCAGGCTCTTCCGTCGGATAGTAAGCATCGCCAAATACGGACCAGCCGTATGATGAACGTCCTTTGGCGGCTGCTGTCGATGCTGGCCGTGACGGGCGTTTCTTTAACGTATGATAGTCACCGTTTCTTTTTCTCTTTTGCTTTAGCAGATAAGATCCGACAGTGTACGTAGTTAATGGAGCCAAAAATTTCTGTTGATATGATTGTCTTTGGGTCGAGTTGACGATACACATCCTTGGTCGGGTGTGCAGATCCAAACTATCCTTTGACCGGCAGACTGCGGAGTACTGCAAAGCGTCTCTTACCAGGTGGTAAACAGGCCTGCGTTATGGTGGGCTTTTGAATGCGCATCATTGCGCATGATTAGGTTGTATCTACAAGATTTGTGGATCGGGTGACACGCTGTCTACTCATGTGACGGCGCAGAAGTATGAATGTAACAGGGCGATTTCTCACCCAAACAGAAGCCAAATCATCAAAACGTTTGTCATTGCGTCGCTAGTGGGGTATAATATAGTTTAGGGTCGTGTTAGGGTATAGGTACATGGGTATAGATGGCTTGTAGATGGGCTCTGAGAACGGAATGGCGCAACAGACAAGAGGATAGGGATATATGACGTGATCAAGGCGAGACCGACAACGAGCCACGTACGTATTAATGCATGCCCGAAAAGAAATAAATAGACCAAAAAAAAAAAGAAAAAAAAGAAAGGCATTATGCTCTAGCCTTTCCCGTCAGCTACACCCTCTGCGTGCTTCCCACACGACGAGACCGCGCCGACCCACCACCCGCCTCAACGTCGCGACGACACCATCGGAGCCGAAATCCAGGTCGTCGAGATTGAGATGCTTGCTGTAGGACCAAAGTTCGTGGAGCTCGAGCTGCGACGGGGCGGTCGACGGCATGTACTGGTCCAGGAAGGTTGCGGACCTGGGCGCGACGACAAAGACCTGATCGAGGTGGTCTGCGGCGGCGGACGCGTCGCACGATAGCACGAGACGCTCGAGCTCGTCGGCCACGTCGGGCCCGGGGACGCCCATCAAGTCTCGCGTGTGGATGTCCAGCGGTACGCTGCTGTTGTCGCCCAGCAGCCAGCGCGGCGGGGAGTAGGTCTTCCACCAGAGGACCGTCGCGGAGACGGAAGGGGGCTGCTGGCCCGCGGCGATGGCGACAGAGGCCAGCGTGTTGGTGGAAATGATCGAGGGCATGGCGAGCTGGGCGGGGATGACGCCGCCCTGGTGGTAGACGCCCATCAAAAAGCCCATGAAGGCGTTGAAGCCGACCCAGGAGATCAGGAACAGGCGCGATCGGCGCATGCGGAAGCAGCTGAGGAGCAGCGGCACGCAGGGAATCAGGAACCGCGGCTCCTGGTGAGGGAAGATGGATAACATGGCCGTGGCGGAGATGGCGGAAACGGCGCGCGTGTTCTTTAACCACGTCGGGAGTGTCGGCAGTCTCCTCAGCGACAGCACCATCATCACAAACGCGGGGCCCAGGAGTTGCGGGAGGTTGACCAGGAAGTGCTGGTAGTTCGGGTGCAGTCCATGGAGTGCCAGATTGGCGCTGTCCGAGTTATATCGGAGGTTGTTGAGCGGCGCGATGATAGGCGCACGGAGGATCTCGCCGAACGAGGCGGATGGTCTATAGAATGCGGTATCGACGACGATGGCGACGCAGAGGAAGCAGAGACCGAAGACGGCAAAGGAAAGGAGCGAGAAGGGCCTGTGATGGAGGGAGTCAGAATCGACGCTGTTTTGAGGGCCAGGAGGAAGACTGACTTGCGCCAGAAGTGAGGCACTAATTGCAGCCCGGGGATCGCGAGGAACGCCGGAAAAGTGATCCGATTGAAGACGCCGGCGACGGCAATGAAGGACAAGACGGCACAGGAGAAGACCGACGAGTGTTGCTATAAACAAACGGGAATCAGCTCACGATTTGACCTCCCACACAGCATCCATCCGTCGCGGGGGTGGGACGAACCTTGTTCTCAACAATGCGACGAATCAACACTAGACCCCAGGCCACCAACAGGGTCTCGAGGGAGTTGGAGAAGGTGTGCGTCTGATACGTCCAGGTGACATACGACGACGCGACCAGGACGGCGGTCGCGCGACGATGGCGGGGCACTGGGACAAGCTCATAGATGACCCAGTCCTCCAGCACGAAGCTCAGGAGAAACATCACTCCGCGCAGCACATAGTAGACCAGCTGTGGGGGCGGGTTGACCGTCCCCGTCTCGGTATAGAACCATTTCAGTAGTCTGATCGGCACATCGTAAACGGGCCAGAGAGGGAAGACACTGCGGATCGGGTTCTGGGCGGTAAATTCCCACGGTAAATCGGACGGATAGGAGAGTATGTGGCCTGGCAATGGGGGAGGTCAGGCGGGTCAGTCGTCGTCGTCGTCGTCTAAGATGTTGATTCCGGCCGTCGGCAATGAAGAAGCCGGTCGCGTCGCCGGCACATCGATCGGGATGGGAATCACGGGCGCATCGGACGGGACATACCTGCAAAGACCTCCGGACCCTGAAAGTTCTCATCGGGATGGAGGTAACTCGGCGATAGCGCAAAGTAAACACGGAGCGCGAGAAGCAACAGATACGTTCGTCTCCACATGGCTTGAATGCGAAAGGGCGTCCAGGACAAACAAACGGGAATCAGGGCGAACACGACGGGAGAGAGAGCCTAAGCACACAGTTCATGCTGTCCTTGCGACGCATCCGAAAAAGGTGGAATTAGTCGGAATCCAGGGGAGGGAGCATTGAGGTTGTTGGAAGGATAGCGGCGCAATTTGTCCAACGAGAACGTGTCGCACTGTGCTGACTCGGGAGGAAGAAGAGGAAGAAGGGAAGAAAAAACAAAAGGAAAACCGGGCGATCAGATTGAAGGGTATTGTTGCAGACGCGTCGTGGAGGGGTGTTATCACCGAATCAGTCGCCGATTCCTCCGAATTATTATTATTATGATTATTATGATCCGGCGATGAATCGATTGCTTGGCAGATGGCATACTTCATCCTGGTCCGTATCGCTTTGGTCTTTTGCGTGTGCTCTACCGCCATCTTCCTGCAAGACTACGGATGAGTGGAATTGTAGAATAAGAGGTGCTCCTAACAGTATTTCGTTCTTCGAATGATCGGACAGAGTACTGATATCCTTGAAACCTTTGATCAAAACATTGCTTTGTTCAAGAGGTTGCTGATACACTCCTGATACACTACCTCAACCGTTATACATACCCAGAGAGGTAGATCTCTTTGTCCTCCATATTCTACTCGGAGAAGGCCATCACCAGAAGGCAGAAATTGTCACCGTGGGGGCCAACACTAGGTACCTACCTAGCAGAAGCCTAGTATGAGTACTAACTGCACTATGAGTTCTGTCATGATTACCATATAATACCAGAATTACCATACCTGGTCGGCGGAAAATGCCGAGAGGGAACAGGACGACGGTATTATGATGTAAACTTACCGTCGGCGGGAGTTACCTCCCTCCTCCTTACTAAATCACCGCCTCCACCGCCGCGACTAAGCCGCATTATTACTGCCTCTTCCGTTGTTCATCCTTCTTCCTTCTGACTGCAACAACCTCTCCGATCCCTCCTTCTTCTGTTTCTCTCCCAATTCTCCCCTGTCTGCGTGACTCGAACAGTATAAAAGGTACCGTGTTTCCCCCTCTCCATCCTCTAGCCTGCTCCAGACCTCTTCAGCTCCCTGCCATCATTGGTAAGTCGTCATCTCCCCGCCGAGTTACCCCTCATGATATCTGTCTTTCACAGAAACAAACTAACAGCTCGGTCTTGTCAGAGATTGTCGGACCTCATCTTAACCTCTCTCTCAACTCCAGTTTCTTACACACACCCCAAAATGTCGACCTCTCCCACTCTCGTCTTCACCAGCTCCGACGGTGTCGACATCACAGTTGGTACGTTCATCTTCCTTGTCATGTGCGAAAACATGTGCCCACAAACTGACCCTCTTCTCATGCAGATCGTGATGTCGCCGAGCGCTCTCTCCTGATCAAGAACATGCTTGAGGATTTGGGTGAAACCGGAGAAGCCATCCCCATCCCCAACGTGAGTTTCACCACCACTGGTCCAGGTTTCTCTCGCGAACCGTGTCTAACATACATGCGTATAGGTCAACGAGGCCGTCCTGAAGAAGGTGATCGAATGGTGCGCCCACCACAAGAACGATCCTCCCAGCACCGGCGACGACGACGATTCCCGCCGCAAGACGACCGATATCGATGAGTGGGATCAGAAATTCATGCAGGTTGACCAGGAAATGCTGTTTGAGATCATTCTGGTATGCGACGTTCCCTCAACGAACTCCCGCGATCAAACTAACTCTGAGCGCCCTTGCAGGCTGCCAACTACCTCGATATCAAGGGCCTTTTGGACGTCGGCTGCAAGACCGTGGCGAACATGATCAAGGGCAAGTCCCCCGAGGAGATCCGCAAGACCTTCAACATCCAGAACGATTTCACTCCGGAGGAGGAGGACCAGATCCGCCGTGAGAACGAGTGGGCCGAGGAGTAAGTTCACGTCTTGATACTCATTCACTCCAGACTAACGAATATCCAATGTAGCCGCTAAATCTCTTGTCTTGTTCTCTCTTCCCTGCTTGTTTCGTTGGATCGGTTCTCTTTAAAGGCCACTCAAGAAGACGGGCGTCTTTCAGATGTTTCAACTTGACTCATGGTCTTCATGTTCTTCAATTTTCTGGCGTTAGGAAATTTCACTCAGCGATTGTCCCTTTATCCTTTCTCTGGCACAACAGACTAGGTGGATTCGTTTTGGTACTCCTCGTGTCAGATTAAACCCGGATGCAGCAGTCACAAAGATCAGTGAAGCAATCGCACTTTTCGATCACCGTATAAACATCCTCATCAGGCAGGTCTGTCGCGGCAAGGCCATTTTTACGGAGTTGTTCTAAAAATTGTAGTTACAATGTGAGCACCGAGTTGCGCGTTGTCTTTGTGACCCGGTTGAGAGTAAGTCATAAGGCCGATACTACGTAGCCACCAAGAATAGCTTTGAGCAAGGTGTTCTCCATGCACCGTCAAATCCCAATATATCAAGACCCCGATTTATCTTCATTCAAGCTCATGATCCGTCATAATTTTTGATTTTTGCTTCAGCTCGTGTACAATAAATTGCAGCATCATCATTTGTCACCGAACCCGTTACCGCCTGCAACCGAATCGTCTAATAGTCCGGCCGAATCATCCTGGAAAAGATCCAAAGAAAAAAAGCTTGTCGTGTGGCCGAACGTGGAAAGGGAGGAAACGAAGCGACAGAGTTCAGAAGGGGCCGAGTTCAGGATGCAGATTAACCATCGCGAGCAACGTCTGCGGTATCACAATCGAACGAAACAATCGGGGACAAACATCTCGGTCGCTGATGCCTCGAGTTTACAGACCGAGACGGGTCTTGCGCCAGTGCCGCCGCTTAGCGTTGTATCTGGTAGAAGGACGCGTCAGCCATTTCCATTCCTCGCGGCCTTTTCGAAAACCTCGCGTGCGAGTCGGGTCGGTCGGATCGAGCAGGTCCCTTGATCATTTCCCTTCTCTGTGGCAAGGCTCCTTTGCTCCATCCCAGCACTACCTTTGCGTGCCGATGGGTATCTTCCAGCGTAGACGTAGTAGGCGTAGTGGCCGATGCAGGACCTGACTCTCTCCAACCGAATCCGACCGGGCTTTCGCGAAGCAAGGACAGGAGCAATCTAATATTTACCTGATGGTGTTACCGGTCCGGAGACGAATCCACTGGGGGATGGGACGGTTCTGTCTCTGGGCTTTGGCAAGCTTCTGCTTGGTGCGGAAACTCTTGTGGCTCTAATCGAGAGAAAGGGCAAGGCGTTAGCCAGCGGTGTCCATCAGGTAGTCCCAACGGCCATCTTAAGATGGAATAGCCGGGCAATAATTCCGTTTAAAAATTGACTGCCCGGAGGATACTTCGACAAGGGGGAGGAGTGCTAACCGGCATCTTGAAGGATTGTCGCGACGGCGAGCTGAGATGTATGGACTGGCGATAGTGAGGTTGTCGACCGACTTCAAGGGCCTTTCGGAGTGGTGGTTTTTTTGTGCGGGCAGGGCTTAGCGTTTCGCTTCGGGTGGGTCATGTGATTTCCGTATATGTGTGTGTGGTAGCCTCAGGCATAAATTGATGACCTAAGGTACCCATGTACTCCGTATGGGGTAACTACCTACACCACGGAACATTCCCACGGTCTCAACATCTACTCTACGCTGTCCCTGTTGGAAAGATGATGTTCGTGTTCGTCGGTAAAACCTAACAGAGTTTTCGCGCCCGATGACTCAAAGACCACCGTCGAATATATCCGCAAAATTCAAACCGCGGGATGGATCAATTCGGGTGATCTCGCGAAAGGACGTACTCAGCCGATTGCAGCAGGCGTAACAAGGCAGTGAGGGCAGTGAGTGATGTGGTTTCAGACCGCAAGAATATCTCCCGGAAGGCTCTCAAGGTCCGTGCTGTGTCATCTGTCCATGATGACGAGCAGGATTCGGGTTCTGAATCATGATGTACCAGGCACTCACGTCTACGGTTGTTGCCTGAGCCGATGTCGATGATTCTAGACGACGTGTGGACGCCTGGCAATGCCCCAACCAACACGTATGTCGCCCCCTGATCGATCGATCGCTTCAGAAATGTCCAGGCCTCGCTTAGGCTGGACACACGGTAGATCCAGTCTGTTCCTTCAGGTTCTTCGCCCGGCCCTACGATAGTGGGTGGATCTTCCGTCCACCGACATGCCAGTCCCGCTGCCGACGAAACCAAGCAGAAATAGATACTAAACAAACCGTTGCTTTTGGGTTTGGTGGGCTCCTCTTTGCGGAGATGAGATGTACACAGCACTACATAGGTATGAGTCTTAAGTCTACCCATGCGATAATGAACTCCAGGGCCATTCGGCCACATTGCCGACCATCAGGCTGAGCTGAGGACACGATATCCCCCATGTCACGGATAGGGGAGTTTCCGATCCCGTAGATATGAGAATACTACCTTAAGGATTCCCAACTCTTACAGAGTAAGCTGGTGCACGGAGGATTCAGGTACCACTCCGTGGTAGAGTCGGAGTGGCCAACTCCGACCACCGACTTCTCTAAGGGAAATTACTTTCCATGCCTCGTTTGCCATCTCGGACGAATCAGCGCGTTGGGGAAAACGAGAGAGGGTACTACGTACTTCGTATTCGTGGGACAACCCAAACGGGGCTGTTCCGACCGTGAACTGCTAGTACTAGTTGTACTAGTAGTGTTATTATTGTCAAGGTATCATTATTAATCATCTTATTCTACTCTACTCCAATGTGGCGTCTTGCCTAAAAGGGTAAATGTTGCAAAATCAGCCCAAAAGAGAGGATGATTTGTCGCGGTGATGATACACCCATGGGCGAAAATGCGAAAATACTAGGTGGACTGCTGCATATTAATCTTCCATTGCCGATTCTTTCCTTTAAGAGTTGTTGAAAATGTACACCGTATCTAGGCTGTTTCCTGTCAACGCATGTGGCGGGGATAAAGGCGGGTCGTTGCGAAATCTCCGAACTCGTTTTAAAGCTTGACCTGATTCATTTCCACCAAACGCGCGTAGTCTGTCCAGTGAATGTTCCTGTTGTTGGTATCAGGGTGAATCTCAACCACCCAGGTGGGTAATCTGATATGACGGGTGTATGATTGACGCAGGATGAGTCACCGATCGAGAAACTTTCTTCCCAAAAGAGACGCCGAAGGCAACGTCAGGTTCCAGCTCGAAATCGGGTCAGAAACGCAAATTTGGGGGTGTTTTAGATCTTCGCTGCTTCTGTCGATGAATGAAGTACAGGGGGAAGAATTTCACACTGAGTGAAGATACTGGAGTCCATGGACACATCCGTATCTAGTGTTGACATCATCTCGATCGACACCTAGGCATCTAGAAGCTACGTTGTATGGAACCAGAAAATGAGAAATCCTCTAGATCCATGTTGTTTTGCATAAAAGGACATCGGCAAGTCGGGGCTCCGAGCAGCAGGATAATCTTAGTCTGACCTGCTAATGATGGAAGGCTAAAAAAAATCTCCATAGTGGAGGTGACCAAAACCACGCCCGATACGGCGGCTGACACCATGGATTCTCTGCCAAAGTCACCAAGCTTCTTGATCAACTGAAAGAAATGCATTAACAATAAGTAGCGCCTCGTTGCCCATCGTCTCTTTCACTCCGTGTTTTCTTTCACCATAATTTTTTTTTCTTTTGCTATCCTTCCCATCGACTTACTTCGCTTCCTGTCCGCATTCAGCTTCCTCCCCGCAGCATCGCTGCTCTATCCCCCCCCCCATCGTCCAACATCCCAAAAGGAATCATCACTCCTGAAACCGCTACCGCGTCGGGTGAGCGCTGGCGACCTCAGCAAGCCAGCAATAGTTGGTCGTCTTTCCCTTTCTTTTTCTCGTCACGGTTCCTCATGGAGTAGTGCCGTCTGATCGTCCTTATCGCAATCATTTTTATTATCTTCATTATTGGATCCATTCTAGTCACCCGGAGGCTTGGCCTTCAACGCATTGGACAGCATGTCTCCTTCGGCGGAGAAACCGGACAACGGGCCTACAACGACGGTTGAACAGGCGCATAGCCTGAACGATCGTTCTGTAGGCTCCGGTTCCACCATTACACCATTCGCCGGCAAGGAACAATCTGGGTCTCGTCCATCCTCCTCCCAGAAGAATACCGCGGTGGCAGCAGACGACGATGCTCTCTACGCCCACCTCCCTGAAAGCGAGAAAGCGATCCTGAAGAAACAGCTGCACGCCGAGGAGTCGAGTGTCTCCTTCATTGCGCTCTTCCGCTATGCATCGCGAATGGATATGTTGATCATCTTCGTCAGCGCAATCTGCGCTATTGCTGCCGGCGCGGCCTTGCCGTTGTTCACTGTAAGTGCTCTCGTTCATCCGTCACAATTGCTAGAGACCCTCCCGCTAACCTTGCCTCCAGATCTTGTTCGGCTCCTTGGCCAACAACATGCGGGGCATCGTGCTCGGAACGGTCGAGTACTCCGAGTACTATGATCAATTGACGCACAACGTCCTCTACTTTGTGTATCTGGGCATTGCGGAATTCGTGACCGTCTACATCAGCACCGTCGGGTTCATCTACACCGGCGAGCATATCACTCAGAAGATCCGCGAGCACTACCTCGAATCGATTCTCAGACAGAACATGGGTTACTTTGATAAGCTGGGTGCAGGTGAAGTGACGACCCGCATCACTGCCGACACCAACCTCATCCAGGACGGCATATCCGAAAAGGTTGGCCTCACCCTGACGGCTCTGGCTACCTTTGTTACAGCCTTCATTGTCGCCTACATCAAATATTGGAAACTTGCCTTGATCTGCTCGTCGACCATCGTTGCGCTCGTTCTGACCATGGGAGGCGGCTCTCGTTTTATCATCAAATACAGCAAAAAGTCTCTGGACAGCTATGGCGCCGGTGGAACGGTTGCGGAGGAGGTCATCAGCTCCATTCGCAACGCCACGGCCTTCGGTACGCAGGACAAGCTGGCGAAACAATATGAGGTCCACCTCACGGAGGCCGAGAAATGGGGAACCAAGACCCAGATCATCCTCGGTTTCATGGTTGGCGGAATGTTCGGGATCATGTTCATGAACTACGGCCTCGGTTTCTGGATGGGCTCTCGTTTCCTGGTGAATGGAGAGGTCAATGTTGGTCAAGTCCTGACCGTGCTGATGGCCATCTTGATCGGCTCGTTCAGTTTGGGAAATGTCAGCCCGAACGGACAGGCGTTTACCAATGCCTTGGCTGCTGCCGTCAAGATCTACAGCACTATCGATCGTGCCTCCCCACTAGACCCGTATTCTGACGAGGGTGACAAGATCGAGAACGTCCAGGGAAACATCGAGTTCCGTGATATTAAGCATATTTATCCGTCTCGGCCTGAAGTGACCGTCATGGATGGCGTCTCTTTGGAATTCCCCGCAGGCAAAACGACTGCGTTGGTCGGCCCGTCGGGCTCCGGTAAGAGTACTGTCGTCGGCCTGGTGGAGCGGTTCTACTTCCCCGTCCGAGGCCAAGTCTTTTTGGATGGTCATGACCTTCAGACTCTAAATCTTCGTTGGTTGCGTCAACAAATTTCCCTCGTCAGTCAGGAACCCGTCCTTTTCGGTACGACGATCTACCAAAACATCCGTCACGGCCTGATTGGTACCAAGCTTGAGAGCGAACCAGAGGACAAGATCCGGGAAATGATCGAGAATGCTGCCAGGATGGCCAACGCTCACGACTTCATCACCGCGTTGCCGGAAGGATATGAGACTAATGTCGGCCAGCGTGGTTTCTTGCTCTCTGGTGGTCAAAAGCAACGCATTGCCATCGCACGGGCGATTGTGAGTGACCCCAAGATACTTCTGCTCGATGAAGCCACGTCTGCATTGGATACAAAATCGGAGGGCGTTGTCCAAGCTGCGCTGGACAAGGCTGCTGAAGGTCGCACCACTATCGTCATCGCCCATCGTCTATCGACCATCAAAACGGCCCATAACATCGTCGTTCTCGTGTCCGGTCGCATCGTCGAACAAGGGACCCATGACGAACTGGTTGATAAGAAGGGAACCTACCACAGTCTGGTTGAGGCTCAGCGGATTAACGAAGAAAGAGATGCGGAAAACCTCAATCCAGACGACGATTTGGATGAAAAGGAGTTCACTGAGGAGGAGATGGTGCGGATCAAGACTACCGGTACGAACTCAGCTTCGCTGGAAGACGAAGAGGTAAACACTTTCAACCAGATGGCCCGTTCAGGTACCCACAAGTCCGTGTCGAGCGCTATTCTTGCCAAGAAGGGTCCAGAAGTGCAGCAGAAGTACTCCCTCTGGGCTCTCATCAAGTTCATTGCGTCCTTCAACAAACCAGAGATTCTGTACATGATCATTGGATTGATCTTCGCAGTCTTGGCAGGAGGTGGCCAGCCTACGCAAGCTCTTCTTTACGCCAAGGCGATCAGTTCACTGTCGTATAGTAGCACCATGGCGGACAAGATTCGGTCCGACGCAAACTTCTGGTCTTTGATGTTTTTCGTGGTTGGAATCGTTCAGTTTATCACCCTATCAACCAACGGCGCGGCATTTGCTGTTTGTTCTGAGAGACTGATCCGGCGTGCCCGGAGTGAAGCTTTCCGCTCGATCCTCCGACAGGACATCACCTTCTTCGACAGAGAGGAAAACAGCACTGGTGCATTGACCTCGTTCTTGTCGACTGAGACCAAGCATCTGTCTGGAGTTAGTGGCGTGACACTGGGCACTATTCTCATGACATCGACGACACTGGGCGCGGCAATCATCATTGCTCTTTCGCTTGGTTGGAAACTGGCCCTGGTTTGCATTTCCGTTGTCCCAATCCTCTTGGGATGCGGATTCTACCGGTTCTATATGCTTGCTCAGTTCCAACGACGGTCGAAAGCCGCCTACGAGGGCTCAGCGAGCTATGCATGCGAGGCGACATCGGCCATCCGTACGGTTGCCTCCCTCACTCGTGAACAGGACGTCTGGAACATGTACCACTCCCAGCTTCAAGAGCAAGGGAGAAAGAGTCTCATTTCCATCTCGAAGACATCTACTCTCTATGCTGCCTCGCAGGCGCTGGTGTTCTTCTGCGTTGCGCTTGGATTCTGGTACGGAGGTACGCTGCTTGGCAAGCACGAATACTCGATCTTCAAATTCTTTGTCGTCTTCTCCGAGATTCTTTTCGGTGCGCAGTCTGCGGGCACCGTCTTTTCTTTCTCGCCCGACATGGGAAAAGCAAAGAACGCCGCCGCCCAGTTCAGAACCCTGTTCGACAGAAGGCCAACGATCGACGTCTGGTCCGACAAGGGAGAGACGCTGGAGTCTGTGGAAGGCTCGATCGAATTTCGGGATGTCCATTTCAGATACCCAACTCGCCCGGAGCAGCCGGTTCTGCGGGGCTTGAACCTGACTGTCAAGCCTGGACAGTATGTTGCCCTGGTTGGGCCCAGTGGTTGTGGTAAGAGTACTACGATCGCGCTGTTGGAGCGCTTCTACGACGCCCTCTCCGGTAGCGTTCTACTGGATGGGAAGAACATCACCGACCTCAATGTCAACTCCTACCGTAGCTTTATGGCATTGGTCAGTCAGGAGCCCACGCTGTACCAAGGAACGATCAAGGACAACATCATGCTCGGAGTCACGGACGATGAGGTGTCGGAAGACGCCATCGTGAAGGCGTGCAAGGATGCCAACATTTATGACTTTATCATGTCCCTTCCGTAAGTTCTCCCATCGCTTTCACCATGCGCGTGGCTATTTTCTAACTGTCTTGTTCTTACAGGGAGGGATTCAACACCGTGGTTGGCAGCAAGGGTGGCATGTTGTCTGGTGGACAGAAACAACGAGTCGCCATTGCTCGCGCGCTGCTGAGGGACCCCAAGATCCTCCTCTTGGACGAAGCCACATCGGCTCTGGACTCCGAATCCGAAAAGGTCGTGCAGGCTGCACTGGATGCCGCTGCTCGCGGCCGCACCACGATTGCCGTTGCGCACCGCCTCAGCACGATCCAGAAAGCCGATGTGATCTATGTGTTCGACCAAGGCAAGATCGTTGAAAGCGGATCGCACCACGACTTGCTCCGCAAAAAAGGTCGCTACTACGAGCTGGTCAATTTACAGAGTCTTGGAAAGACGCACTAATGATGATATCCCCATGTCTTTTGCATATACCCTTGCATAATGTCCTCTTTCCTGAGGGCAACTGTTTCATATTGTGGCCTTACTTTTTCACTCCCCTTCCTTGTTTGATATACCTACATTCTCCACTATTTGAGGGATAGATTTTATTGTTTAATGTGGATTTGGGCGCGGAACTGAGTGTCATCTAGAATCCGAAAAGTCTGGGGTTAGGTGATTATCTAGAAATTGGAATGACACCATTTGGCTGAATTGAGCATGGCAACAGGATATTGGGTGTCTATAACATCGTCTCCTCGAGAATTTGCTCTCGAAGGGAATCATCATCCGTTTCATTATCACTCAGACAGTAGAAGACCAGACTGGTCAGTCCCGTTCTCCTACCCCAAACTCCTTCTGGACGTCGATCTGGCGCATTCCTCGAGCGTCGGCAATGAGTCCCATCAAGCCCTGTCCGATGTCCTTGATCTCGTTGTAGTCGTGAAGAAGACGGATATGACGTTGGACTGTTGCTGCAGGATCATCTCTGAGGGCGATCAGTCCCTGTTCTCTATATCTTGTTGTTGTCGGATGGCTTACTTGAGCTGGGATTTGGTAGAAGCAATTTGAGATTCTACTTGCTCTATTTGTGACTCCAACTCAGCAATGGAAGTGTGGAGCGCATTCTGGCGAGTTATCAGTGAGTCTCTGAGAATACAATCGGGGTTGCATGGTGTGGGCATGTACCAGTCTTTTCTCCCTTTGCGCATTGCCGTTTTCGGCGGGGGAAGATGTTGGAGGGGGATCCTGCGATGTGGGCATTGTGATAGAGACTATTGTTCAGCAGTCTCAAATATAAATATTGGAGCGTGTGCCTCAGTGCGAGTCGATGGTGTGGTGGAGGTGGTGATGTTCAGGTTGGAGGATATAGTTGGAAGCGTGGAATATCATGCCGGCTTCACCACCCGATCCGTCCGAGTCGACAACTTGAACTCTCCGCAGTCAGCCACTTTCATATAGAACAGCATAACACTCTGTAAATCCAATGCACGAGACAGAAAGAAAGAAAAGAAGAAAAGCAAGAAGATCAGCCCATCCTGTCCATCACTCATAGTTGCTCCGCCCAATCCGAGCCGTCTGATTTGCTGATTACTATTGATTATTATTCTCTCTCCCTCACTCTTTTCTCCCTCCTTTCTCTCTCTCTCTCTCCCACTCTCTTCACTTCCCTCCACTCTCCCTCTCTCCCCCGGACATCCTACCCTCTCACCATGATACTAAATCCATTTGACTCGCGAGGGGTGCTCGCCGCGCTTCTCCTGATCTCCCCCGTCCTGGCTCATGGCGGCCACGAAAATGTCCCCGAGGGCGCCGCCATCTCCGAAGACCCCATTGTACGTGTCCGGCTGCATCGCGACCACCACACCCACCCAACACCGCTGACCGGATCTTTAGGACTCGACATTATGGGTGCATATGATCCTGATGGGTCTGTCGTTCGGCATCATCTTCCCGTTGGGTATGGTCCTCGGGGTAAGTGTTCCTGATTCTCCCCGATAAGCCACCTTCCATTCGGGTCCGGTCGTACATGCTGACAGCCGATCCGCTCATGTTGTAGATTGTGCGCTCTCGATGGCATGTACCTCTCCAGATTGTCGGAACCGTGATCGCCGTCGTGGCCTATTTCCTCGGTCACGCCCACAAAGGCCGCCAGTTCTCTAAAAACGTCCACGCGTCCTTCGCGAATACCCTGATGTTCATGTTGGTGGCGCAGGTGGTTATCGGCTTCTACCTCAAGCTCCACCTGTCCAAGGGCATTCACGGGCGCATCCGCCGCGTCTTCGTCATCCTCCACGGTGTCCTCGGCAAGGCGATGCCCGTCGCGAGCTGGGTGCAGATGCTCTTCGGCGGCATCACCGCCATGGGCTTCTGTCGCGATGACCACCTCGGCCAGTGCCTGGCGCACTTCATCATGGGCAGCGCCTTTATCGCATACGGCATTCTGCTGACGATTCTGCTGCTCGTCGGCCAGTACTGGCTCCGTCGCACCGGTCGCAGCCAGGAGTTCTTCGACTCGCTCGTCATCGCCGCCTGGGGATGCGTCAACACCTTCACCGAGCACCGCTGGGGCGGCCCCTGGGTGCACAACGACCTGCAGCATACCACGATGGGCATTGTCTGGTGGTGCGCCGGTCTTCTGGGCATCTGGCTGAGTCGCAGCCGCGATGGCCGCCCCAAGCGCAACCTCATCCCCGCCATCGTCATCGGACTCACTGGCTACGCCATGTCGGCGCATCCGCAGACGCTGATGATCAGCACAATGATTCACTCCATTTTCGGCTACACCCTGATGGCTGCTGCCCTCACCAGAATCATCGAGATCTCTTTCGTGCTGCGCGACAAGAGCACCGTGAGCATGGACGGCTCCAACCCCAACAGCTTCCAGTACCTGACTCCCTTCGTAAGTGTCCACCGGCCCGGGTCCTGGCCTGTGTGCTGACAAGATGAAGCTCCTCTATGCCTCCGGTTTCCTCTTCATGGGTGCCACTGAGGAACAGATGCAACTGCTGCACCAAGCCGAGATCACGCACGTGTCGTATGTCCTGATCCTCTACAGCATTGCCTTCATTCTCTTCCTCTGTAAGTTTAGACAGCCTGTGTGGTGCGCCATTCCGCGCAATGATCACTAACCGGGCCTAGTCGTCAACGTTCTACTCCACATCTACGCCGTCCACGCCTGGCCAGAATCGACCAAGCCGTCCAACGCGCGTGAGTCCCTCGACGCCGAGCCGGAGCAGCGGCCCTCCCGCTTCATGAACGGCCATGCGCGCTCCACGGCCGAGGCCCAGCAAATCAACGACGCCGAGGCCTTCGAGCTTCAGGGCCTCATCTCGGACGAGGAGGACGACGACAACAAGGCGTCCGGCGCCGGGAACCACACAATGGGGCCCCGAAAGGCGGAAGACGAGGAGAGCGCCCCTCTTGTCGGGAGGGACTCTTCAAGTCGATCGTGAAGGTTTCTCTGCATGATTTCTCTTTTGTTTCTTTCTCATCATCGACATTTGGGAGCAGTGCAACAAAAAACACATCTTTCACTTGAAACTTACCACTTATAATTCCCGCTGCGGTATAACTCGGTTCATCTTTTACATGGCGTTTGGGTCGACCACCTTGATGTTATAGATCTGTGCTGGTGCATTCATATCTGTTTGATGTTGTCAATCAATCTATATCCTACGAGCGTCTACGAAAAAACAGTTCCTGAAAACGCAGATTTGAATGTCGCAAAGACTAACGACCATCCCATATTTATCAATTCTATCGTACACGTCGTAATGCTTATCCTGGGGCCCTCGTCTCCGGCCAAGACAAGCGCTGTAAAGTACATCTAAGATATTGCAGTAGTTACCCCCTTTCTGCCATTAGAGCCACCCTAATTGGTCGGACGCGGGAGAGACGGCAGAGTCATGGTCGGCCCAGTGACCGGATCCGCATCCAATGGGATAGGATTCGCAACAGGTGGCATGGCGGGGAGGACATTTTGGACTTCGGGAGGGAAAAACGGATGGAGCGGGTAGATTGGAGACAAGGACTTCTCGCCGTCGAAGAGGAGGAGGTTCTGAATGGGCTGTTCGCGGGCGCTGAGCACGTTGATCACGTCCTGGGCAAGCTTGCCGCCGACAAAGGCGGCCACAGGGCTGAGCTCGCTGCCGAGGTTCTGGAGGAAGGTGCGCAGGAACTCCGAGTCGAGGGTGGAGATGTCGAGCTTCAGCTCCTGGTGAGCCTCGCGGGCGAGCCTGGTGAAGAGCTCAAGGTCCTGGTGCGAAAAGGTCGGCATGTGGTTGGACATCTTCTGAAACTCCCACAGCGCGCGGAGGCAGGTCAGCAGCGGGGTGACCTGGCGGCGTCGGCGCGGCAGACGGGTGAAATCCTCCGGGAGAGGGGAGGTGTTCGCCAGAATGAGCGGGGAGTATGTCTCGCGCTTAGTGACCATCTCAATCACCTTGTCATTTTCTTTCTTTGTCGTAATGTTCACAATGCTGCGTGTGGGGTCTCCTGGGTGGTGGAGGGGGCGTTGGACTTTGAGCGCTCGATGACGAAATCGTGCGTGATGAGGTCGGCGAAGATGAAACCGTAGAAGCCGTGAAGTCCCGCTGCATAGAACGGGCGGTTCGCAATCCGGCACGCAGCATTGATGGTGGTGTAGGTCGCAAAGTCGAGTTCCGTGGCGATGGTCACGTCGAATTGTCCAAAGAAGTCGGCCTGCTTGCTGCGTACGTCATCCGTGTCAATTCGGAGCTGCACTCTTGGGTTCATGGCATGGATTGCTGCCGATGCGGCTTGGGCACGCTGAATGCAGGGGTTAGTGTGTTGAATCTCATGTGTGTATGGGGCAGGGCTAGCGAACATTTTGTCCGAGTTGGTCTTCTGTTACGAAGAATTGGGCCCCCAGGTCCTCCTCTCCAACGGTCTCATGGTCGATAATCGTCAGGGTTCCGATCCCAGCCAAGACCAGATTCTTGGCGACCTCGTTGGCGAGCGCTTTGAAGGTGATGAGAAGGATGTTCGCCGAGCGTAGTCTACCATGAATGGATGATTAGCTGGAGAAGACATGCGAGGTAGGAAGAGCAATGCTCACTTTTCTTGGGCCTTCACGCCCCACAGACGAATCTGGCGATCGTAGAGCGCTATTTCATCTATCATATGGGCATGGCCTGTTAGCTGTGACTCTGTTCAAGCTAGGGCAGTACTCACCCGCGCTGATAGATTGCGGAGTGCTGTTCTGGCCCTCCATGTGGTTCAATGACGAAGGCTCCAAGAGGATGGATCGGTGTCAATGAAAGAGAAGGAAAATAGGGTAGAAAGTAGGTAAGCCAACGCTATGAAGAAAAACCGAGACTGCTAGAAGTGAAGGAGGGAGAATGGATGAGAAAGAAGGGGGAGAGTTCCGAAGTGTTTCTGGAGACGATGACATCGCCATCACGTGCCACCGATAGGTAGATAGCCCCTCGTCGTTATCGCTCATCTCTCACTCTCAACTGACTTTCTCTTCTCATCCCATCTCGTCTCTTTGCTTGTTGTTTCGTCTTCTTGAGCTTCTGCTGGCTCTCAGATGACCTCTGTATTTCTTTTTCATTCCACCTGAGTCTCTTCGTTTCGTCTTTTGTCCTACCTTATATCGGTATAGTTGTTGCTGCCCCCTCCCGCTCCGTCCAACTAACCGCGGATCATCTTCCCTCCAGGATGGTACGTTTTCTCTCGTTCTGTTCCAATGGAGAGACTTCCTTGTCATCTCTGACTTGTACCTGTGTTGACTGCCTGGCCCTGGGCTGTAGTCGGGAAACTACGACTATCCGCCTGCCTCTCGGCGTACCTCGCGTGGAACTCGTGGCGGAGATCGCCCAGCCCGACCCAACGCCAATCGTTTACAACACCTACGGGACTTGTTGAACTCCGAAAGCAACCGGAACACCTCCGCCCGTGCATTAGAAACTCTGAACCAGGAGATAAACGAATACCGATCCAACCAAGGTCGAGATCAGTCGAACTCTGAACAGGCCCAAGCTGCCGTGGACCGGCAAATCCAGCAACTCCGATCTCATGGTGACGACGGCCCTTATACTGGTTATGAGGGCCATGTCCGCCCAGCTATCCCCAGATCACCGACTTTGAGCGTTCCTGTGGTAGATACAGACGCAACAAACCCAGATCACTCCCGGGCTGATAGTGGGTCTTCCAGACGTCGCATACTCAGAGGAGGCGGTCGACCATCCCGAAACGTTGGACACAGGACTGCCCATCCAAATTCCCTCCTTGACGACCCAGTTCCACCTATCAGGACGCCCCCCGTCATGCCCCAGGAGGTGGAAGGCGTTCGCGACGGCGACCGGGGCAGGGTCAAGCGTAGAAAATTGGAGTCGGACGACAATCGAGAGGGTCTTCAGAGCTTTCGCTACGGCCATCAAGGTCAGGTTGTACCAGGGGCTCTCCAAATGGAACTAGCCAGTTGTGACGGGGGAACCTTTGAACCTGGCGGCGAAAGTTCGTGGCCCGAAAATGTTCTTCGAAACGATTCCTCTGTCTACTGTACCAAGTCTGATCGGTGTAATTTGATTCTCAAGCATCGCGGAGAAATGCCGTTTTGTTTGAAGAAAATCGTCATCAAAGCCCCGAAGATTGGCTATGATGCACCGTATGTTGCACTCAGGAGCGAAATTAGTCTGTTCCTGTTGCTGAAATGTCCTCTAGGATCCAAGAAGGTATGGTCTTCGTTTCCATGGCTTCCGACGAATTACTCGCCCGAACAGCTCGATACAACATTCACCACACATCCCTTTGGCGGCGTAATCGGCGCAGTGCTATGCAACCTTCGGAAGAATACTTGAACGCATACCGTCCTCCGCTCCAAGCCCTCGAAAGAACGCCCCTTTTGGATTCGGAGGGTCGCCCAGAGTCCGAAACCGATGTCAATGAGCTTGGAGGACCTCATGCCATTGATCCCATGGATCCGGCATCCGAGTTTATGGTGACAACCGAATACGACGAGCAGTCCGAAAATATCGGACCGTACGGACTGGAACGTGAAGACCTTCCCTCCGTCGCGCAGATCGAGCGGCTCCACATGGGCCAGATGGAAGACGATCTCCTCTGTACAGAAAGCGAAGAGAGCGAGAGTGGCGATGATACATCCTCGACAAGCACGTACAGCCGTCGACGCCGTGAATTGCAGCGGCGAGTGAGAATGATACGCCGACAATACGCCATGGAGCGTGAGGGACAGCCAAGACGGCGCCTTGTTCCCAGTGTAATCCAGCCGTCTGGCTCGCGCAATGAAGGCGACGCCGCCGGTCGGGTCTTGAAGCCGCATGCAAGATTTTTTATCGAACGAAGTAAAAGCATGGTCACTCTCAATTTTGACCCTCCTCCGTATGTTTTGTATGCCCTTTGTTCAGGACCTTCTCACTAACCGAGGTGGACGCAGTTCCGGGAGGTACATTCTTGTCAAGCTATGGAGCCCTCATAGTGGAGGCAACATCGATATCCAAAGTATAATCGCCCACGGGTTCGCCGGTCCGAGATTCTTTCCTGCCCAAGGTTTCAGGTAAACCTCTTTATGCCATGCGCGGTGCAGGTTTCTTTCAGCTTTGCATACACCAGTTTCTCTCACAGTGATCTCTTGTCTGGCCTGTGGCTAGACTCGTGTCAATTTTACGTGTACAGGTGCAAGTTTGCTCCTTGCTTATGGTTCCTCATTCTAGATCTTTACAACAGGTGTATCAATTCACATTCACATGTACAGCCCTCATTCCAGAATCCTGATGGTCCCGGCCTTTTCGGTGTGTTGCATGCCTGAGCCTCCGGCGCGCGCATAATTACGCCATTCTATATCTCTGTACATCGCCAAGGGTCGAGTCAATGATAACAAATCAGGGTTCTTTGTTGTCAGAGGAATATGCCTTTATACAGGAGATGGGAACAAAGGCTTCCGTCCCGTCTTTTGCCTCCTTTGATGTCGGATGGGCTGGAATCCTTCAACCAACGGATGTCGAGTGTCTGGGTATGTAACGTTGAAGATTGTCAGCTATTGTTCCATGTCCCTTTTGTCTTCGCCGGCATGTCCTCATGGAACAAAGTCCGGCCAGTGCAATCAGTGGTAGGTTACTTTGTCCTGTCGGTCTCGCACGCTTTATTCATCCTCAGAGTCATCGTCACTGTTGAAGCAAAGAAGGCACCAGGTTGCTCTTGGTATGCATCTTATCGGCTGAGCTCTACTTTCTAGAGGAACTTTGCGATGAAAAAGGGTTGTGAAACGAAAACTAGATCCAAAAGCAACAACAACATCACCAACAACAACAAAGATCACATGTAGTCAACGAAAGACATTGCCAGCGACTTGGTAGGACAGTGACCGGGTTCAGGAACTAGAGAACACGCCTTGTCTGGCAGCGGTTCAAGATGCCTCCCATCAGGGTTAGTTAACCGCTGTCGTCGGGAGAAGGAGGGTCCACAACGAGAACCTCGGCTTCAAGCCTAACAACTTCTCGACAAAGGGGCCATTCTCGCGCAGCTTCTGCTGCTACCAATGCGGGATACCTGACCATCAACACGCGGCCCCCATCCAATCTCCTGTCCCCACGCTCCAGAAAGTGAACAGCGGAAGCCGCCATAGTCTCCCGATCTGCGGTGAAAGTATCTTCCAAGTCGTCCATCCAGCGCACTCTGGGAAGGGCGGGTGAGCAAACACCTTCACCAGCATGTCTGCCAGGTTGTTGTAAATCCCGGCAAGATATTTAAGTTCTTTTGCTTCTTCCTCGGCGTCCGCAAACGGTTTCAGGAGCAGCTTGAATGGCTCGCTGGAGACGATTTCGGCGGCGAACTCGGCGACGGCCGCCTCTCTTCGCTCCTGGTTATATTGCCCGAGCGTGAGGTCCTCGGCCACGTTTTGTGTGACCGAGTTGGCGAGTCGGGTCGTGTCGCAGCACCAGAGCGCAGCTCGCGGCTTACTGGCTGCAACACTTGGATTGTCGGATCAGCTCAAATCCCTCAGTAGATGGAACGTAGCCACATGGGGACACTCAATTTGAATGAACTTGCGGTACAGTTGGTTCAGCTGTTCTGCCTCGCCGTCAAAGTACCAAAATGGATTGTCGAACATTTTGGCAAAGGCATGTTGCGCGACAACGCTTTGTAAGAGGACGCAGGCGAACCCGTTGCGGATGTGCTCCGGGAGAAGACTCATAGTGGTGTCCAGGTCATTCTGGACTAGGCTGCCCTTCAGGCTGGACACAATCAGTCTCTTTTGCGCGTCGGCAAGGCCTTCCAGCTCCGCGCGACTGATGGTCCTATGGTACAGCCATCCCTCGAGTTGCATTTGGAACCACCCATAATTATCGGCCAACTGCCTAAGCCCCAGGGGTAGGATCCATTCGGAATGGTTATGAGAGACAAAATTCCAAAGGTCTCTCCTGTATTTGGCGAAGCGGTCCACAGAGAAGAGGACGGGGGGAATCGAGTATCCCTCTCGGCTATGTACTTATCGAAATCTTCATCGTTCCATAGCTTCGCTTGGGTTTGGGACAGCTTCTGACTGATAGCATGCGCCTGTTTCTCCAGAGCGAGAGGCGCCTCCGCTTCATCGGCGGGGGCCTGCTTCTGCTCAACCGGAGGCGGGCGTTCCTCCTCCTGGGTGGAAGCTTGTTCCATGTTTTGACGTTTGGGGGCCAGATTGGCGGACTGGCTGTCAGGAGGAGGTGCAGCGCGTTTCTAGAGTGTGGTGAGGGTTGGGATATATACGACGGATCAAGACGGACGATGGGCCCTACCTGTCTGTTTCTGGTTCTTACAGAAGCCACCATGTTGTAGATGAAAGACGAGGGATAGGAAGAAAACGACCAAGACAGTCAACGAAGTCAGGAAGAATGAAAAGGAGGGTGACCACGGGGATGTTCTGTCTGATAAATAGTCGCTATGTCTCGCATTCCTTTGTCCCTCCGATTCAGACAAACAGTGCGTGGTTGGTCGCTGGGGTTAGATCTGCGAAGCCAACCGGCCTTTGTCAGACCAGGGTGTCGGATACATGCGTTTTCTTTCATCCGCTGTCTAAGACAGGTGTTGTTCTGGAGCATCTGGCGGAAGGTGATGGAAGAGAGGTCGTCTGAAATGGGTCAGCATATAAGTTTGCTCACCAGGTTGACGGGATCAGAACCGTCAGCAATCCGCCTTGCTTGAAACTCTGGCGACAGTGAGTTTCTACTTCATTCAGCGCAACACGATGGCATCGCGCAAGCGGTTGATCGTGGGGATAGATTTCGGCACCACCAAAACATGTGAGGGACTACTCTCCAACATCGACATGGCGATGTGAGCAGCTGACGAGCCGTGCAGGTGTCGCGTATACGAGGCCCGGAGCAGGAGGGATTGAGCTGGTGGGAAGCTGGTTCATGGACAATACCAATAACCCAGTCGTCCCGTCGCGAATTGGATACAACGAGGTGTTCCAGCCAGGTATGGAGACGAAGTTCTCCCCGGTGCTGAAGTCTGCTCCTGGACCAAGCTTCTGCTAGACCGGAATGTCAACAGCCTGGAGTTTGCTGACGAGGCGATGCGAGAGATGTTGAGATCGGGCGTCCTGCACATCCCGGCGGCGTCGAGCCCGCGCTATGTGATCAGTGATTTCTTGCGGTACGTACACGTCCACATATCCGACCACATCCCCGAGATCGACCGAAACGATACTCAAGTAGAGTATTACTTTACCGTCCCTGCGACCTGGCCGCAGGAGACTCGGGACGCTTTGCGGTCGGCGGCCAACGGCGCTCAGTTTGGGAGTGCTGTGCAGCGCGAGAGGGTCTGCATTATCGCTGAGTCGGAAGCAGCTACCCTCTCCGTGCTCGCGCAGTGCTAGAATGCTCTCGAGGTATGCCGGACATTCGATCCTGGTCTGAAGCGTTCCCTAGCTGATGTATACATGACATGATAAGCCTGGGGACGGACTCCTGGTGTGCCACTGTGGAGGTGGAACAGTCGTAAGTTGGCCCGTCTCGCTGCGCATTCCGCCCTCTGCTTCTGACAACAGTCCTAGGACATCACCGCCTGCTCTATCCTGAGTGTCAACCCCACGCTCCACTTCCAGCAGATCACCGCTTCCACCGGTATTTTTTGATGCCCGTGTGAACCAATATCAGACTGATCCGCCATAGGGGGCATGTGTGGCTCGACTGCCGTCGACTTTCGGTTCTATCAGCTTCTTATCCGAGAACTGGGCGACGCATTTCTGGATCTGCCGTCGGGAACGACTCGTCCCAGAAGTGTTTTCATGAACTGGTTCGAACGGGCCAGGAAGTCGTTCCATGAAAATGAGTCCCGGATGTCATACATTCCTCTCAAAATCAAGTTGCGCGAGGGAGCCGTGTACTCGGACATCTACGATGCTCGGGAATCCCCAGTTGTCCTCGCTCCTGGGAGAATGAAGGAACTCTTTGACCCGGTGGTTGACCGGACCCGAGCTCTGGTCCTGACGCAAATTCACAAGGCGCATGAATGTGGTAGACTGATCAATGTCCGTTCACTCCTTTCCTCGCGTATGCCGCGGCTTCCGCTAACCATACGGCCGGGAATCAGAAAGTCGTCCTCATCGGCGGGTTCAGTGCCTCCCCTTATCTCCGGTCCCGGCTGGGAAAACTGGCTGCGTGAGAACAAGAGCTGTGTCGTCATTCCGCAGAAGGAGCCGTGAGTGCGAGCCCTTGCCCCGTTGCTGCTGATACTCACGCGCCTGCTTCTAGACACCTCGCCGTCGTACGCGGGGCCGTGCTATATGGGCCGCATTTCGCCGATGGTCCAACATGGCACTGCACCCGAACGTACGGTGTCGCCGTGGCCAACATGCCGGCTTTCGAGCCCTTGTGGATCTTGAAAAAGGTATGCAACGGCGTGATATCACACCGGCGGATCGATCTAACTCACAATCCAATACAAGGGCGAGCCGTACAGAGTGGGCATGCCAAACCACGCGTCGATCACAATTGCGCACACCCACGAGAAGAGCCTGGTCTACGAGATTGGAATCTACAAGTGCTCTCTGGTCAATCCGCAGCACCGCGTCGATTCGGACTGTACGGTCCGTCTCTCAAGGGTTCTCGTTCTCAGTGCTAACCGTTCTCAGACCAGATTGCCCGCAACGGAGTCATCGTGTGCGATTTCAACGAGCGACAGAATCGATCTGCGTACCCCTATCCAGTTGTCGCCGGGCAGACGTTGTATACCCTGCACGTAGATGTTGAGGTGACCTTTGTCCCGGCTGATCGGTCCCTTTACTTTGTCGTGTGCTCACAAGGCCAGGAAGTCGGACGGGGTCAGTTGGGTCTCCCGGTAGAGTAGCTTTATGCATTAGATTCTTTTCTCTACTATATACAGCGCTCTCATCCGGTCGTATCACACGTAGGGAAACAGCATGCCCCCATAGATCTCACGTTCCATCTTGTCGATAGACCCATTCACCGCGGCGGAAAGTAGCAGAATGCCACGAGCCGGACCACCCCCGACGGGTCCGCATTATCTACCTCAGTAAACTCCCACATCCGGGAGAACCCGGCCTTGAGCAGGACCTTCTGGCTGGCGACATTGCTCGCCTCGATAACAGCGACGAGCCGCTCGCGCACCGCGCCCGCCGCCCCATCCTCATCCCCATCCCCATCCCCATCCGCAGCCTCGGGCACCGTCGCCCGCTGCACGCCCACCACACGCTCCTCACGCGGCAGCGCAGCCCACGCATCCAGCCACGCGCGCACAAACTCCGACGCAAGGCCCTGGCCCCAGAACTCGCGGCGCAGCATGTACCCGAGCTCGGGCCAGCCGTGCGCGCCGGAGTACAGATGGACGCCGCCGAGGCCGATCAGCTCGCCGGAGGGGCGGGCGCAGATGGCGCAGTTGAATGTGGAGGCGTCGTTTGGCGCGAGGAAGAGGGCCAGCTTCTGCTGAGTCTCCTCGAGGGACTGGTCGATGCGGCCGGTGGACGTCCACTGCATGACCTCCGGTTGGGTGCGGAGGACGTGTATGGCGTCGAGGTCGGTGGGCTCCAGGGGCCGGATGAGGAGCCGGTCTGTGGTGAGGATGGCGCGCTCGCTGTTGGGTGGGAGTGGGAGTGTGGGGAGCGTGCTCTTGACTTTAATAGAGTCTTTGCTGGGTTCACTGGGGTCCATTCTGATGAGGCTGTGGCGTATTGATGGTTGTCGAGGTTGCTTTGGCTTCAGGGCTGTCCTAGACTGGTTTTCTAGTGCATGGTATGCAGACGAGGAAATCAGGATCAGGATCGTGTTGTAATGTGTTGAGATATACGAGGACGCTTGCGCAGGAAACAATATATTGACGCTGAGTCATTGTCTAGTAGATTGTGGCTGAAGGTGTGGCTGTGTAGATCTTGAGGACTGAAGTCAAGTAGGTACCGAGGTACTAGGAGGCATGTATCAAACGCTACGCGGACATCAGCAACTCTAGAATCATGTTGGACATACATATATACATGGTGAGCTCAATCAGATGCTGAAGAGTAAATGATGCGCCAAGGAGAACGTCAAGCAAGCGGGATCAACCACGCTATTAAATGGGTGTAGGTGTATAATGTCAACCTGAACAAGCCATCCGACTGCAGGCCGACGTCTCTCAAATCCATGCTTTCTCGTTTCTCGTCTCTCGTGCAAAGATCGTCGAACGCCGAACCTCCCTGGTACATGAATCGAAATAATTACCAACCAAAATAAAGTACTCCTGAAATGACATCCAACTCCGTCCGTAAACACTGAAAAAAGAAAGGAAGGTGTCCAAAAGAGAATCGGCGCCATCGATCTCGATGTTAGATGACCACAACATCGCCTTCGGCATCAGCAGGATCCGAGGCCATCATGTCCCCGTATTTGCCCACCGTCATCAACATCGAGTCGTCATCCAGATCAATCGCACTGTCATCATTATTCGGGGCATTGAGATGGGCCATGGTCTCAGCAACTCCGGTAGCCTTATCGTTCTCGACCGCATTCGAGCTGCTTTGCATCGGCGCCTGGGTCTGGGATAGGTCTTCGGCCGAGTTGGTCTGCGGAGCAGAGTCCGGCCTGGGTCCCCCGGCTTGTTGGGTCTCCGAGGTCATAAAAGACGCGTCCCGAACGGCATCGGTACCACTAGGCTGTTTCATAAGAAAAGCACCCTGGCCTGCTTGGCTGAACTCGGCAATAGCGTTGCGCAAGGTGCTCGGGGTGTGGAACATGAATCCCCCCTTTGCCGCTTGCCATAACATCATTTCGTGGAAGAATACTTTGGTCATCCACCACGCGCTGAAACTTTGCGCACCGCCCAAAGTCAATCGGCGAAGGATGCAGTCCCACAGGGCATCCACTCGCTCAATGATACACTGGGTGCGGTGGTTGGGGAAGGCAGACGGCAGGTTGAGAATAAATGACACCCACTTGTCCGGGAAGTTATAATCCTCGCCAGTGGATGTCTCCACCGGATATTTATGCGCCTGCACGTCTTCTTCGAGGTCCGGTTTGGTGAAGAAAGGGAGCGCGGCAGGGTTCCCGTCGGTAATGGGAGTCAGCAGCGCGCGAATGTCATGCTTTAATATCTGTTCGGTCGCCTTTTCCGCACAATTGGGAATATTGGCACGGCACATCATCTCCTGCGGGTCAACCAATGTCTTAAAGTCAAACCACATCTGATTTCGGTTGTCCGGATGGCACAGCCAAGCGGCCGCAGCATTTGCCGATTGATTCACGTCGAGCATGTGTTTGAGCAGGTTGCAGAAGATATGCGCTGGTATTAACCGCGCCAAGGAAACATGCACAGGCTGGGCTTTGAACGTTTCCGCGATGTGGGCGGTAAGGCGCTGGGAAATCGAGCTAAAGGCGTCGAGCACAAGCTTAGGAACCACCTGAGTCGTGAGCGGAGCGACAAATGCAATCATTTTCTGGTACATGAGCCAGTCACATTCCTTGATCCATGGGGCAAGGTTAGGGTGGGTGAGCAACTTCTGCACGGGAACCGTCAATGTCCCGTGGAAGGCAGAAAAGTATCGTAGAAGATTCTTCTCTTTGCAATATCGAAAGCTGTCTATCACAGAGATACAATGCGATCGATAGAGGGCTGCCAGAGCGGCGGCGACCTTGGAGTCTGTGTTGGCCGGAAGATAGCCACTAATGTTCGGGAGCTGAAGCGATTCATTATCGATTGATGCACTGTCGGATGACGGAAATTGGAGCATTTGATGGATCATCTTGCCAGCATGGCTTCCCACATTGTCGACGGTGATGCAGTCGTCATTAGACCGAGACGATGGTTGACAGCCACATGATAGACCTGAAGGGCTGGCCAAAAACCTCGGGGTAAACGAAGCGGTGGGTGAAGGGAACACAGCAGTATCGGCGGGTGGTTGTGGCATAGTATTGACACTTTTCGGCATCACATCCCCTCCCTTGCCGTCCAGCATACTAGGCGCACCGCTCGGGTTGCTGGGTAATTGAGGGTTCAATGGCGGGGCCTTCTGTTGTTTTTCCTCGATCACAGTCAAGTCCACATAGTGGTACTTGGATTCTCCTCGAACACCGAGTCGCCGGGTCTGAACATTAGGGAATATAATGCGTACAAGTTTGCCGAACGAAGCGGGATTCAACACCGACACACGCTCGGTTCCGCATTTCTCTGCGTAGCAACAGTACACGCGATCACGACGAACGGAGCCACTGCTCTTCCTGCAGTTTTCCTTCAACCTACAAAAACATCAGCGACCACATAAGAGCAGGCATCCGCGCGTATTACTTACCAGATCATGGCAAAGACTTGTTTCACCTTCTCCGCCTTGCCACCAGCGCCCTCGTGCTTGAGAACCTCCGCAGCCATCTGCTTGAGCGTGTATCCTTCGTATTGTCGCAGAAGCTTCCGCAGTTCGTTATCATTGGCGAGAGATGAGCTGGATCCTTTCTTCTTTTTCGCGCCGGCTTCCGACTGCTCGTTGTCTTCCATGGCGTGCTCCGGGACATGATTCTCAATGCCACTGTCATACATCGCTTGGTACTGCGGCATTGGTACACCAGGCAGGCTGTGAGTCATTCCGGAAGGCATAGAATGGTGCGACAAGTGATGACCGTGCATTGCGTGGTTGGGGAAGTCCTCTGCCCTCGGCATGACGGTATGATGGGCTTCATGCAGTGTTGCCTCCAACGGTGAGCCGTTGACGGTATGGGAGAGTTGATTGCCGAAGCGCATTATTATGTCCTCAGGGTTTCCGCCGAAAACATTGTGGCCCGTCGTGGACTGTGCCGGTAGGAACTGGGAGAAACCATCGGAGATTTGCTGGTCTTGTGTCTGTTGGGTAGTGTTGGAATGAATACTGGCAGTGGACCCCCTCGATCTCGGCCGTCGACCATTCCTCGATACCACCGTCTCCGACCGAGAGCGCATGAGCTCGGCAGTTCCTGGACGACTATGTGGCGGTATTATTTGTGTTGTCTGAGATGCCGCGCTGGAGGACTGCGAGGCAGCTCGGACTAGGTGGATGGACACATTAGCGACGGCAACCATGAAGGAGCGATACGGTAAATAAAAAGAAAAATACGAAAACAAGAACAAAACACCACCACAGAGATCTTGAAGGGAACGAGGCGACCGGTCGGCGATATTTTCCACTTACCCAAATCAGGAGGCATCTTTTCTTAATTGATTGTCGTGAAGGGGCCGACTATGAGTGGGTGGTTGATTCCCGAGCTGTGGGAAGAGACGGTCGGTAACCACGGGCAATAGCGTCTGTTTTGATGCTCTGCAGCCGCTCAACCACACGTTCCCACACCGCAGGGGAGATGACGGGAGGCGAGAGACGAGAAGACTCGACAGAGGAGTGGCGAGTGATCAGAACATGCAAAAGAAGATACCGGCAGCAGCAGACTCGCTATGGAAGGCACATAGCAGCCGCGGAGGGAGGTCGTCGCAGTTGAATGATGAGGTTGGAGAGCTGGAGGGAAGAGGATAAACAGAGATGGTTTCCGTTCCTCAAGCAACGAACTGTTTGGGTGCGGGTGGTCACGTGGGTATGCTTACTTCAGCGGCATTCCATCCGAACAAACCATCGAGGACTGTTTGGGGAGTATACAACATCTTCATCCCCTTCCATCCCTTGCAACGGAAGGGGTTAGTTTGATTCTTTGCCTAGGCTGCACTCTCCTAGCCATTGGTGTGGCTGTATTATCCATAACAGCACAATAACAATCAAAAGCAGCAAACTATGACCTCTTCCGCCCTTACTTGATCGACGATCTTTCGAGCAGGTATTATGTCCTAGTTGAGCTTCGACCGGCACTCAAAGAACCTCTGGCTGGAACGCCAGAGGTTGTGCAAGAGTCCTTTGATTTGGGTACGTGCACTGTCATCGCATCCTTTTCTGTTCGCTCTCCCGGCTTCCAGCTTCTGGACTCCTTGGCTCTGAGTGAACTTCGAATTTCGATACTCTGCAGGAGCATGACGGTACAGGATAAGTATCATTGCTCGTGGTACTCCATGCATACTACTCCGCTATTTCCCTGCCGTCGATCCGAATATGGACCACTGCGGCCAGCCCCTGCTGAAGCTTGATGCATGCATGAACGGTGGCGCATCCTCCTTTGGAACTTTTTCATTACAAAGCTTTTCATAGTAAGAGTGCGAATGTTCGGAGAGTAGAGCATTCAAGAACCCCGAAACAGCATAATCATGTATTCGCTTCCTGGGAGTTGGAGGGGTAGGTAAGGGTCAATGGACGAGGCAATGGCTCCTAGTGGCACGCTCCAGGTGTCCCTCTATAGTAGTGACCAACTGTGAAAAGCCATCTGGCCACTTAATCTTGAATTCGGTATGACACACAGGGCGTTTTTCTTCCCTGGAAATTGAATATCGGGCTCGGCATCAACAAACGGTAGGAATGCAGGGCAGAATGGACCGTCCCGATATCTTTCCGACGGGACCAACATGAAGGATTTCGTTGGAAGAGAAGCATACTGGACTTGAGAAGAGTCTACAAACTGAAATTTCATAGCAGATCTCGTTGGTTTCTTGTGTTTCTTGCCTCCAGCTCGGCACTTCGGTTCGTCATCACTGCAATATAAAACGAACTGCTCCGTACCCTCGGAGGTTACTATCACCTACGCGTAGATCCTCATTCACTTTGCTAATTCGGCCAACACAATTAACACAAGATATATAAAAATTTACATCAGGAACCTAATTACTTCCTAGCATCTCTAAACAAAGGAGAAAAATGACGGGGAAAAGTACAGATGGGTCAAGGAGGTCGTCTAGGAGATCAAGGTGTATACCCAGCCAGCTCCCTGACGTCGCTGGACACATGACAAGTCGCCAGAACTGGCCGCCTGCACATGAGGCCCATTATACATGCTGCTGGGAGTTCAAACAAACCGCCACATCCTCGGGAATCGAAATTAAACCAGATCGCGCTTGACGAACTCGGCAAGCAGAGCCTTGCCGAGACCAGCCGGGCTGCGCTCAACAACCACACCAGCATCCTGGAGAGCAGAGATCTTGGAGTCGGCACCACCCTTGCCACCGCTGACAATGGCACCGGCGTGACCCATGCGACGGCCGGGGGGAGCGCTAATACCAGCGATGAAGCTGACAGCGGGCTTGTTGTGGATGTTGTTGGCCTTAAAGAACTCGGCGGCATCCTCCTCAGCGCTACCACCGATCTCACCGATCATGATGATACCATCGGTCTCGGGATCCTCGAGGAAGATCTTGAGGCAGTCGATGAAGTTGGTGCCGGAGAAGGGGTCACCACCGATACCGACAACGAGGGACTGACCCAGACCAGCCTGGGTGGTCTGGTTCACAGCCTCATAGGTGAGGGTACCGGAACGAGACACGATACCGACACGGCCACGCTTGTGGATGAAGCCAGGCATGATACCGATCTTGCATTGGCCCTGATCAAGCAAAACGTCACAATTAATTTCCGGCCAACTATGATCGATTTCGCAGAGACGGGAGAAACATACAGGAGCGATGATACCGGGGCAGTTGGGTCCAACCAGACGGGTCTTGTTCTGCGTCTTGAGCATGTCCGTGATGCGAACCATGTCTGTTGAAAAATCGGTCAGTTTTCGTCGGAAGCCAACTTTGGAGCATTAGAATGAGTCGCACCATGCTGAGGGATACCCTCGGTGATACTGCGGTGGATGGTCAGCAAGTGCGATGGCAAAACGGCAGATATCTCTGTATAAAGAAACGTACCAGACGGCGAGGGGAACCTCAGCCTCAAGAGCCTCCTCGATACCCTTGGCAGCAAGGGGAGGGCTAAAAATTGTTAGCACGACTACCAGACAACCCCTCGGAGTACTGAACAGGTTCCATACGGGACGAAGATAGCGGAAGCGGTAGCACCGGTCTCCTTCACAGCATCCCGCACGTTGGCGAAAACGGGACGGTCGAGGTGCATCGTGCCGGCCTTCTTCGGGTTGGTACCACCGACCACCTTGGTGCCTAAGGATTGTAAGCGACGAAATCCAGATCATCCAGCCAGTGGATCTTGCGAAAGAGATCGACTAAAGGAGGTAGTACCGTAGGCAATGGCTTGTTCGGCGTGGAAACTGCGCATAGATAAAAAAAGCAACGTCAGCAACCAGCACGAAATCAAACTCGCTCGGGGGTCAGCGGAGACGGAAGACATACGTTCCCTGCTTTCCAGTGAAACCCTGGAAGATCACCTTGGTATCGGCGTTGATGCGAAGGTTCTTGACCGTCTCGGAGTAGGGAGTGGCGCCCTGAGCATAACCACGACGCTGCGCGGGAGCGGCTTTGCGAAGGGCAGAAACGGCGTTACGACGGAAGGCCTGCATGGCGAAAAGGAGAGAATCTGAAAGAGAAACAGATAGGAGGGTATAGAAGAAAAGAAAAGAGGGGAGAGTGGTGGAGGAAGGGGGTTGAGGTGGTTGATAGAAAGGTAGTAGTAGAAAGGAAGAAGAATAATCGGTATAGCAGGGTCACCCAAACGCGCGCCGGGAGGACTTTGTCGGGACAAGCCTTTAAGCGGATCCGAATTGTCGCGGGCGGTCGGTTGCTCCCTCGGCCTTGACTACGGGACAGTGTCAGAGGATACATTTGGGACTATAGTCGGTTGATCTACGTATTCCTTTTTTTGCTCTTTTTATAGGCACTTATCTCTCTTGTAGACTTTAATATCACTCCGAACGCTCCGTCTTCATCAGAATTGTGTAGGAAAATCTCTATGAGCAGCCGGAAGTATGTTGTGCCTTGGTGCCTGAGGACGTACGGCTTGACGGGCAGAAAAAAAGGCGGTGACTCAGCAAAATGCGTCCAGTTTCAACTTTCGAATGAGGATACAACTTCAACACCCAGACCGTGATCATTTTCCTTGGATCATCATCTCCTCCATATTAGACCAGGTCAATCTCGTCATATATTGTCTGCCCACTACAAACTATTATTCCCATCACTGGTCACCCCCTCCCACACCATGGCCACGGCCACCATGACCATGCCGCCACCGGCATCTACCAAGTCGAAGAACAGTGCAAAGCTGCCCCCGGAGAACGAACGCTACATGAGAGCTTGCTCGGACATCGCCAATGTCTTGATCCAGGAATATGAATCCCAGACCGATCCCACGAAACCGAAGAAGGATATCAACCTCAACAAACTGCGGGGTCAAATCGCAAAGAAGCACAGCTTGGCGGCGCAGCCCCCTCTGACGGCCATTATCGCTGCGGTCCCAGAACACTACAAGAAGTACATCCTTCCCAAGTTGATCGCAAAGCCAATCCGTATGTCGCCCCTCCCTTCGTTCCAGACTGCGGTAGAAGGTCCTCTAATCCGTCTTCCACAGGAACGTCATCCGGCATCGCGGTCGTGGCCGTGATGAGCAAACCCCACCGGTGCCCTCACATCGCCTACACGGGCAACATCTGTGTCTACTGTCCCGGGGGTCCTGATTCCGATTTTGAGTATTCGACACAGTCCTACACGGGCTATGAGCCCACCTCGATGCGTGCGATCCGCGCTCGCTACGATCCGTTCGAACAGGCCCGAGGACGAGTCGATCAACTGAAATCCCTCGGCCACAGCGTCGACAAGGTGGAATACATCATCATGGGTGGAACCTTCATGTCGCTCCCCGAAGACTATCGCGAGTCTTTCATCGCGCAACTGCACAATGCGTTGAGTGGCTATCAGACCGACAACGTGGACGAGGCCGTTCTGGCCGGTGAGATGAGCAATGTGAAATGCGTGGGTATCACCATTGAGACGCGTCCCGACTACTGTCTCGACACGCATCTGAGCAGTATGCTTCGCTACGGCTGTACTCGTCTCGAAATCGGTGTCCAGAGTCTCTACGAAGATGTCGCCCGAGACACCAACCGTGGTCACACCGTCGCCGCTGTGGCCGAGACCTTCAAGCTCGCCAAAGATGCCGGCTTCAAGGTGGTCAGCCACATGATGCCTGACCTGCCCAACGTTGGAATGGAGCGAGATCTCTTCCAGTTCCAGGAGTACTTCGAGAACCCCGCGTTCCGAACCGACGGGCTGAAGATCTACCCGACGCTGGTCATCCGCGGAACCGGTCTCTACGAACTCTGGCGCACCGGCCGCTACAAGAACTACACGCCCAACGCGTTGATCGATCTGGTCGCGCGCATTCTCGCCCTCATTCCGCCCTGGACCCGTATCTACCGCGTGCAGCGCGACATCCCCATGCCGCTCGTGACGTCGGGCGTGGAGAACGGTAACCTCCGAGAGCTCGCTCTGGCGCGGATGAAGGACTTTGGCACGACGTGCCGTGACGTCCGCACCCGCGAAGTCGGCGTCAACGAGGTCAAGAACAAGATTCGCCCGTCGCAGATCGAGCTGGTGCGACGGGACTACACCGCCAATGGCGGCTGGGAGACCTTCCTCGCCTACGAAGACCCCAAACAAGACATCCTCATCGGCCTGCTGCGTCTGCGCAAGTGCAGCCCCACTCACACCTTCCGCCCCGAGTTCACCGGCCAACAGACCAGTATTGTGCGAGAGCTGCACGTCTACGGCTCCGCCGTGCCCCTGCACGGGCGTGACGCGCGCAAGTTCCAGCACCGCGGTTTCGGCACCCTCCTGATGGAGGAGGCTGAGCGCATCGCCCGCGAGGAACATGGAAGCCGCAAAATCAGTGTCATTTCAGGTGTCGGCGTCCGCAGCTATTACGCCCGTCTCGGGTACACCTTGGACGGGCCGTACATGTCCAAGATGTTGGACCCGGTCGAGGACGCAGAATTATAATGGTGGCATCGAGTGTTGGGTTCTATGATATGACTTAATGATGCACAGAATATCCCTAAAAGTTTGGTCGATTTGGGATTCGGCATGGGTGTTGGCGTTGGCGGCCTTCCAGATTCAGTTGCTCTTCTCACATCACGGCGTTCTCACTTGTGGTAGTCTCGCAGATAGATATATAGCACTCATGAACATAACAGTCGCCTGTGACCATTTACGGGTGATGGAGATATAAATATCAAGTCGAATGTTCTATATGAAAACACAGCACGCTATATACATATTTCAACAGCATCTAATAAGATACGAAACAACCCAAATCCGATAGCAAGTGTAGGATCCGGGACCAAACCCATAGTCACCAATGAAGGAGTAAATTGGACAGAAAACTCGAGGGACGGAGCCAACAGCAAGAGCAGACAATGGAAACACCTGCCCCGTCATAGCACTCAATACTATCGACGAGGAGCCACGACTGCCTTCCTGTCAGGGGAAGAGGATGAGAGGATATAGGGACCGGAGTGTTTCACTGATGGCGAGGAGATAGAGCGGAAACACCGTTTAACTGAGGGATATGGCGCCGCCGCGGCGGGCTTTCATGTGCAGATAGGCTTGGAACGAACAGAAGACGAAGAAGCACTGCCAATATTTAGTAGACGGAAACAAACATCAGACGGTCAGTTGGTGGATAAACGTACGGCGTAGATGACGACGGCGCTGAAAATCGAAGCCGCGACTGCGCCGCCGTCCTCCGGTTCTCCCTCCGAGCCGGTGAATCCGTGGTGGTCGCGCTGGGGTTTTGTCCGTCAGCATGTTTCTTGTATCTTCAACGCAGGGGGTATATTGCGACTCGGTGGGCTGTAGGCCCCTCGAGGACGGGTTGTAGAGGGAGACGGACCTGGAACAGCGATCCGAGGACTGAAAGGATGACGATGGCAAAGAGGGAGATGACCACGCTATTTCACCACACAGTCAGCTTTGGTCTGCGTTAGTCGGTGAAGACAGCAGGGAGTCGTACCAGGACCACGCATTTAACAGAGACACGACAGGCTTCATCTTGACGGTAGAGGGGGGTGCGATAGGTTCAACGGTCGGGCTTCGTCGGGATCTCGGCGGGAGGCTGCTGGAGAGTCGACAATAGGTATGACGTGTCGGCGTGGAGAGCGCGATGGAGATGACTCTGATTTGGATGAGCGATTGTTGAGAAGGAGAGGGGAAAGTGCAGTGATGGGATGTTTGCAGCGGTCGCCGGCGGGTGGTGAAGGTGAGCTCCGGTTGCAATCCCCCCTAAGCCGCATTTGGCAGGCCAGATCGTTCGCCCAGCGTTTCGCCCAAAACGGATATCCGCGTCATTCTACATTCAGGCATCTGAAGGCTCTGTTCATGAAGAAAAATGTGTTCTTGGAATATTAGATAGGTAAGTGTCTGTATTTTGACAGCACGAAATGTCTATGTCTGACGGGTCTTTTCCGCGCAGAGTTGCATGCCCAGCCCTCCAATTATATATACATACGAAGGACACACAATGTATAAGCTTTGCCAGAAAAAACCACCTCTCAATCCAATACATCATTCACTTAGTGAGTCTGATTCCACTGTATACATTCATCAAACGTCACACCAGAGCCACCAAATATGTCCAAAGCACTCCCAATGGTGAGGTCAACCTTGCCTTGACTACTGGTATGGACCTTCTCCAAATCTTGAAGACTGCGCGCTCCCCCAGCATACGTGACCGGGATCGAGCACCACTGAGCCAACTTGGACACCAGCTCTTCATCAATGCCCTGCTGCAACCCCTCAACGTCCGCCGCATGAATCAGAAACTCGGAGCAGTACGGCTCCAACATCGAGATAGATTCTGGTCGCGGTTAACAGAGCGCCCTCACGCATACGGCAATTAGACTCACCCTGGTTAATCTCCATCTCGGTAATGGTCTGCCACCGGTTCATGGCAACAAACCACGTGTTGTCCTTCCTGCGACAGCTCAGGTCCAAGACCAGCTTCGACCGGTCCCCTCCGAGCGCGGCCAGAACGGACTCTAGTCGCTCCCGAGAGAACTTGCCCTCTGGAAAGAGGAATGATGTGATGATGACCTGCGCAAGAGCATTCAGCATAGTGTTACAAAGTCGGGGAAAAAAGCAGCAAGAGAATGTGAACGCACCTTCTCAGCGCCCTGATCAATCCAGTACTGGGCGTTTTTGTCCGTAATGCCCCCGGCAACCTGCAAGCCGCCAGGCCACGTACCCAGTGCCTCTTTTGCCGCGGCATCATTGCCCGGTCCAAGCATCACCACATGGCCTCCACGCAAATCATGTTTCTGGTACAGCCCGGCGTAATGGCTGGCGGGAAGTTGTGATACGTAGTTCGTCTTCAGGTCGGCGGCGACGTTGCTCAGCGTGCCGCCAACAATCTGTTTGACTTGCCCCGAGTGCAGGTCAATACAAGGCCGGAATTTCGTCATCTTGGGCGGCGCAATTGGTGCTCCAGATGGTCGATGCGAGGTGGGTTTCATCGTGAGTGGGAAATCCACGAGGGGCAGGCCTATCTTATCGCACGTGACACGGAGATAGACAAAAAATTCCCGTCACCGCATCAGACGCAAATGCTCATCGTTGCCAACCCATCAAACACTACCAGAAACGTGGAGATGATTGGAAAACGAAAGAGAGACACGTCTGTTGTATCCCGATCTACGACAAAACGGGATAAGGGGGACTCCCCAGCCCCTCCAGACACCTCCGCTCAGGATGTTTTTCGGAAATTTTTTGAAGCTCAATTCCAGCCATTAGAGGTACCCAAACGTCAGGCTACGGGCACCGATGTATCCGACGAGGAGGAGGAGGATGAAGACGACGCGTCGGAAGGCGACTGTACTGGATCTGAATGGGACGGGCTCTCTGGGGACGAAGAAGCAACCAACGCGGTGGAGGTGATCTCCTACGCCGACTCGTCGAAGACTGAAGCACCCCTGGATAAAAAGGCGCGCAAGGCGTTCATGGTATGTTCGAACTTGAATAGTACGTCTGGGATACGTGGATTACACTAATGCGCTGTCAACTCTAGACTGCAAAGCCCCCATCGTTTGAAGTGAAGGCGACCAGCGCGAAGCGATCCCCTTCCAAGGACGAAGATGAGGATAGAACTGACGCGGCCGACGCGGACAATTTGAAGAATGACCTCGCGCTCCAACGACTGCTGAAAGAATCGCATCTGCTTGAGTCAGGGTCGGACCTTGCACCCACAGGCAAAAACCGGCTCAAGGCCCTCGACCTCCGAATGCAGTCACTCGGAGCGAAGACATCCCTCTACCACCAGAAGATGCCGTCGTCGCATCGGAGAGGCATCAATGCCAAGGCCGAAAAGAGGGAGGAGAAGCGACGCCTGGAAGCCAAGGAGAATGGAATTATTCTGGAGAAGCCCACTCCCAAGTCGAAGACTAGTGCTGGGCGACGAGAACGTGGTGTTGGAGGGCCTACTATTGGCAAGTTCTCCGGTGGTACCTTGAATCTCAGCAAACGCGATCTGTCGGCAGTCCAAAAACCTCGTCGGTCAGGCAAAGGAAAGACGCGCGGACGGCGTTGATCACGCCAAACTGCCATGGACGGCTATCGTCCAACTTGCCGTGATGGAGCTTTCAACCCGTGCACTTCCCGACGTTGAGACATCGCCCCGCCGGTTCCGGTGCACCAGCACCACTGTCTCAACTATTCAATGATTACGTGACGGCACCGATTGTTCGCTCTTTCACATGGAAGTCGCAGCTGGCTTGGCCGCTTTTCCAGACCTACTCCCGCTGGCGGCGATAGACACTATTCGGCGTGTAGTCGGCCTTTGGCTTGCGTTAGCTTGAGTGATAGGATGCATACAACCCCACGCGAAGGAAGCCATTGGCCTCATGGTGATATCCATGAGTGGGTAGCAGCCAGAAGCACAGTCTGATACTCCTAATTTGAGCCCCCAAAACTTTATTTCGTGCCATCGAACAAAAGCACACTCCACGCTGAGATTGTCTCCTGCGCTGTTCCAGATCCGGAGAATTCCCCGAGTGAGGCTAAGCGTGGAAGGGGCTTCGTTTTGAAACACAGACGTCTCTTCAAGATTCTCGACACATGCGTTCGGTGAGGACTTTGACTGTGAGGTGGTTGGCTAATGCATACTATACCTACTTACCATCAAGCCATCTGTACATATTCGACTGGTCGAATGCATTGGAGCAAACATATTGGTAGCTAGGCCGTAGTACTTGTTTCATCTGTACATGAGAAGCTGAATGACAACCGTTGTACTACTAAACTCTATGAACTGTCGCTCTGTTCACGACCACTTTTCACTGTAGTTGGCCTCTCAAGGTTTCTTCGAGAGTCCGCCTAGACGAGTCTAGAAAAGAGCCATGTCTCAGTCTCCATCGTCTCCGCCGCCTAGTTCTCGTGAGGGTCTCCACCGCCGTTCTCCTCGGAGGATCATGTCTCAGCTTGTCAACGGTACCTGCATGAACATAATCAGGAGGCATCCTACTCCTGAGGGACCACACCAGGCGGACCTCCGTATCCAGTCGATCATCACCCAAACAAAACCACGCCCAACAACCGACAAGACTAGCCCGGTGGGGCCCCTCCGAGATGGTTGTCACCCGGCGCGCCATGTGCAGACTACAAACCGGCAGCGCGCGCCCCCCCGTTGGCGGTTTCAGATTCTGCACGCAACCCTTCGCAGCCGTGTATCAAATCCAATGCGGCTAATCACGAGTCAGACTGACACAGACCCTGGGACGATGCGATCAACGGAGAGGGGTAACCATGGTTGGGATGGGGATCGGATCGAACTAAGGCACCCAGGTCTTCGTGCGTCTGCCCTGGAGGCGCTCGTATCGGGTGCGGATTCACGCCCTGGAGAGGAATGCCGCTGACCAGCGTCATGGGGTTCGGCAAACATTGCCATAACCCTGGCTGTATAGAAAGAGGAATGCGTAATCATAGCCGTTAGTGCTGGTCTGATCTTCTTGGCGTCCAACATAGGATTACCTCCTGAGAGCAGACGGCCTATACACTGCGGAGTAGGTATATCGCACTTCTTGCATATAGAATGGAACGATGCTGAGATACCATACCACCAAGAACAACAGGTACTTTGACAGTTCTACGATTTCACCGTCAACCACCGAGCTCACAACCGAGCACGCAACTCGAGTCATCTTTCCAGGTTCTGGTGGAGAGGCGGCGCACAATGGTTGGGGGATTCTTCCGACCTAACCGACAGGCGGAATTCAAGGCGAGGAGTCCGTTCTACCAACGCCGCCGGGACGGTGTCCGGATGTTTATCAGATTCCGGGATAGTGAGCCCGCCCCAGTCGTGGGGAGGACAAGAATCGGATCCTTAGAACACGATCGCACAGGATCAGACCGTCTACGAGTACGGAATAGGGTAACTAAACAGGGGTACGTAGCTAGTTATTCACGAGAAGTGCATAGTAGTAGCTGCATGCTGCATTCCCCGCACGTTCTCGCGCTGCCGACTATTGCTAATACCTCATTGCCAGCACTTGGATGGCGGAAGGAAACCTCGGAGAAACATCAGCGCCCTGTCCAAGTCACTTGAACCGGTTTTTGGGAGCGAGCGAGGTCTAACGCCGTTCGGTCAATGCAGATCACGGAGGTGTTGTTGCACGGATCTATAACAACCCTATTATTGACCTGAGCGTGAGGATGGTGGACTCTACCCTGCCACCCAGCACCATCGGGGTCGGGGTCGGCGTCGGTGGCAGGAAGTTACATCGTATGAGGCTGGGATTGAGAATCGGGGAGATGGAGTTTTCTAGATGGTTTCACGACGGACGATCAAACAAAGTGCCGCGGCCCAGGGTGGACCAGCAAGTGCCCTAGATGGGACGGAGTGAACAACACCACCATGATGAATTAGGGGCAACTTTTCTTGGTCCATGATTAGGGCGAGATTTATTACCACCAATCCCACTCTGGACGAGTCGGGTGTAATTTATCGCCCCAGTGCGGTCGGCCTGAGGGTCTGGGAGAATCTCTTCAGTGGAGACCTTCGGAGAATTTACGCACTATTGACAAGGAAGAACAGAAGCTGTCCCGTTCGGGGTATGCTCCCTGGCGGACACTCTTGATCTAGATGAAGCCGCGGACTTGATTCTAAACCCAGCACCCGTCTCCGGCATTTGGATCTTTGGGACTCTGGAGCTTAGATGCTATTTATTGCATACTGTCAGGGGAAGTATCCATTCGCCTGGTTCGACATAGTCCACTGGGTTCAGCTCGCCGCGATAGTTGCTTTCTGAGTACTTCTGCATGCCTGTAGAAAGGGATTTGTATGCCTTCACTGCTCGACCCATGGGATCAGCGGTCCGGATTCGGCCGAAATTGTGGGGGGCCGACTGTCAACGGCATCGTATCCATCATCATCCAACCGTCCCCCCGATCGCTCGAGGGTGTCGGATACTTCTGTCGTCCAACGGGAGATGGTCCTACGATCGCCGTCACTAGTACGGAGGAGATATCCGCTCACGAAAGGCAAAATCATAAAACTTTCTTGGTCGGACTCATGTTAAGTCCGCTTGCTTAAGCTTTGCCCATTGTGTTAGTATGGGTGATGATGATGATGATGATGATGATGATGATGATGGGTAGGCAAATTCGCTGATCACTGTGGTTGACATGTTAGGTATGAATTGGTATCGGAGCTGGACCAGGATCGATTCATTTCTCTCTGCACATTCTTTTCCATTCTACGACAGACCGAGATTCGTCCTTGGATCGCGCCCTGTCGAATCGAGAGTCTGGAATGCGGCCATTGCCGATCATCATTCATAACATACCCCGACCTTCGGTTAAGCAGGAGGATGCCCTGAATGGCTGAACGGTGGGTGGGTAGTGATGGCCCATAGGATAGCATGATATAGCATGATGCGGATTCACCGTGCAGACCAAGTCTACGACACCTGCACATGGGATTGACACTGCAGAATTCAACATATCATTGTCGCTTGATTCGACGCCTGTTATGTCAACATGTACACCACCCATTTATTGGACGCTTGCTTTGTGGGTGTTCGATGACGTTGACGGTCTAGACCGGAAGTTGGGCGTGGCGTAATTAGAGATTCCAAGGTTCTGATCCCCTGATATTTGAGGTCCGTCCCGATCTGACTGGTCATTTGGAGCTCTGGGACTTACGAGGTATGATAACTCATCCAGAGTTGGAGATAGCATTCAGTGTCTTTGAATACCTGTAAGGTCCTTTGTGGCCCGTGCTGTCCACGGCGATACCATCATGCCGATGTGAACTACAGTTGTAAATTAATCTTTATTGTGGTCGCACACTTTAATTTCCATGACCCATGATTCCAGAAGACTACATCCTGCAAGAGACTATCTACTCTGTCAGTCGCACAGGGAGTCAAGTACTTGATGTACCTATATATCCTATTGCTGCTATTCTAAAATAGGCAACACCCTAGCAAACAAAGCAATGCTGGCCGTACTACGTATCTACCCACCACAGGCGCTATTCTTGGATTCTGACCGCATCCCACTGCGAGTCATGGCATGGATCCTCTCCCCCCAAAAGTACCCGAGAGTCCTTTTGGATGAGCTCGCTTAGCATCGAATACGATCGTGACCTGTCAGACGGAAACATCTGTACGATCTCAGTGAGCGCTAAGGGTTGTACGAGGACCTTGGTCTTGCTGAAACCCCCAGGACAACACGATCGCCCATTCTGTAAGATAAAGGACATCTTCATGCGAGCCGGGAACGGTGATGGAGACTCAACGTTGCAATAATCACCATCGTACTCCGTACAGAGGAAAATAATACCTACCTAGTCACGGATAATAATAATGGGTAGTAATAAGATACTTAATAATAGTGCACGGAAAGTGGAGGAGTGGAACCCCCAGCTGATTGGCGGACGGTAGGCGCTGACCTGGATTCTGAAACAAGGGGCAAATGCTTCACAACTGTTTCCCGCGCCAGTTTTATCGGTCTTGGCATTGTTTGGGCTCCACCCGGCACTGGTCGCCCATCGATGTTGGCCACTGGGGTTGGCCAGCCCGCAGGGCAGGAATTAATCCATCATATCGTCGACCACCCTCACCCACCACCCACCATGAATGATCACTTCTAACCGCCGTGATCATCCATCGCCACTGCAGAATCCCCTCGATTGCCCAATGATGAAAGGATTCTGCGAAATCGGTACGGACCTATGTATAGATGCCGAATGAGGTTACACGGACAGATCGAGCTCATGACACCAAATCTTCATCCCAAGACGATGCGATCGATGTGTGGGACGTGGAAGAACTCGGGACTAATCTCGGAATGAGATCATCGCCCTTTGGTATGCGCAAAGTCTCGATAGTCGTTAGGGTCTAGCTGAAAGATGCAGAATATGCATCTCGCTGGAATCCCCACGCAGCGCCGGCGCCCGGATGCTGGGTACCTGAACGAGAGTGCATGGTCGTTGAGCCACATGCTACTCCCCTCTCCTCTTCAGACAAGGGGAGTGATTGGAATGGCAGCTCCTCTGACGCTCATTCCTCCCCCTCCCTTTCTCCGTGCCGAAGGCTGTATGCATGTACTAGGCAAGGTGGGAGGCTAAGGTTGTCCTGCTGCAGGTGCACATTATCCTGATGGGGGCGTTCAACGGGAGGGTGGCACTGGGCCGTTATGCCGTTGTGCTGGAGGTTTACCTCCAGGCTGTATAGCTAAGGTAGTAGTTCTGGATTTCCAACTCGATACCGGTGAATTCTCCGAATGGTACTAAGAGGCCCATCCAGCAAGAAGAATCAGTAGAAATGAAGAAATAATAATAATATGGTCCACCGTTTAATAACAGATGGGAATCTTTGGAACTCGCCGGAAGCCCCCACTCATGCTCTCATCCACCATCCACTCTAAGCTTCATCCGCCGCAGGTACCTCATGGAACCGCCCATGGTATGGGACCGTTTTAATACCATAGTAACTTACCACAAAATACCCCTTATGGTTAGCCACCACCCCATTCAGCCAGTCGGACCAGGACCAACGGGACCGGCAATACGGTTGTTGACGTTTACGGTACCAGGTACGGCACCGCTGGATGAGCCCACCTTGGCTGGTCCCTGGCCAGGTTACTGGCCAATGTTCTCTTTAGTTGTGCGTGCGTCCTCCGAGGGCCCCAACCAACGTTCACAGAGTCAGTTCTGTCGACCTCGTCTTTTTTTTCTCCTAAAAAAAACAATATTCATATTAATAAATCAAGGTTGAAAAAGGAAAGCAAAATATATTAAAAATATTGATAAAAAAAAAAAGAAAATAAAAACAATACTACTCCGTATAGACGAATATAGTACTCAGTAGATAGTCTGACTACCTTACAACCTTACTACTTTTATTACTCCTCAATCCGCAGTCCCCGGTCGGCTCTCCCTGAATTCCTCCCAAGCTCTTAACCCCTTCGATCTGATTGTTGTGATTATTATTATTATTATTATTATTTTTATTCTTGCTGATTGACATTAAATTACTCTTCTTATTTTCTTTCTATTATCCTGGATTTTCATTTTTGAGTTGATCCTATTGGCCTTGCACGCTGCCCCCTTCTTAGTGTTCCTGCGAACCAACACCACCGACCGCGACTCTACCTAGAAAAATAACATCCTTTCCTTTTTCCCTCCCCTCCCTCTTCTCCTCTCTTCTCCTCTCCTCCTTTACTTCTCCTCATCGCGCGAACTAGCCTCATCCTTTTCCTTTTTGTCTTTTCTTCTTCTTCCCCTTCTACCTTCGTTTCGCTTTCTTTCATTCTCGCCGTGCGACTTCTTCAAAGAGACTTGGAACCGGGCTGGCCCACTTCATCTCTCTGTTGCCCTCTTTTGATACCTTCCTCTTTGTTGACCAAGGGTCGCAACCACCACCTCCACGCTCTACACTTCCCGAGAAGGCTGGTCCCTCTGGTGTCTGGAAAGCCCGTTGCGGTTTTATGAGCGCCCGTCGACCTCCGTTTTCCCTTTCTTGCTGTGGTCCCGAAGTTTGTCGCCCGTCGTTTCTGAGACAAGTCGTCGTGACCGTACGTACTGCCCTTCGCTAGTCTGGCCCTGTCTCTGTTCCTTCACCCATGTCGCATCCGCCTTGGCCGATGCTTTGTGCTCTCCCCCTTCGTCCGTCTCCTGGACTGACCACCGTCATAGTACCAAAATGTATTCTCAACATGGTCCCCCGATGGCACCTCCTCAGAAGCCGGAGACCTTTATGCTGTCGAATGAAGCGCAGCAAAGCCTGCCTCATGACGCGCAAGTCGCCCTGCAGCAGGTGGATAATCGTAAGTCTCGTCATCCCGACCATGAGACTCGCCATCGTACCCTCAACTAATCACCGGTGGTCAACGCAGTGAAATATTTCCTCCTCTCCGCGCCAGTGGATTGGCAACCCGATCAACTGATCAGACGGTTTCTCCTTCCTACGGGCGACTACATTTCTTGTGTTCTCTGGTTCGTTGCATTGCAACCTCGGAGCGATGAGGAAGAATACGCGGACTGATCGATAAACAGGAACAATCTCTTCCACATCTCCGGCACGGATATCGTTCGATGCCTTGCCTTCCGATTCCAAGCCTTCGGACGTCCCGTCAAGAACTCGAAGAAATTCGAAGAAGGCATCTTCTCCGACCTGCGAAACCTCAAGGCTGGAACCGACGCGACCTTGGAAGAACCCAAGAGTCCGTTCCTCGATTTCCTCTACAAAAACAATTGCATTCGGACGCAGAAAAAGCAAAAGGTCTTCTACTGGTACAGCGTGCCTCACGACCGGCTCTTCCTCGATGCCTTGGAACGTGATCTGAAGCGGGAGAAGATGGGGCAGGAGGCGACGACCGTGGCCGTCAGCGAGCCGGCGCTCTCCTTCGAGTTCGATTCGTCCCAATCGCTGTATGAGCAACTCACAAAGGCCCAGCAAGCCAACTCATCCTCCTTTGCTGCACACGCAAGTACGACATATGGCCAACCCGCTTCCCCAGTGGTTCGGACCGTTGACCCTATGCCTCCTCCTCAGATGGCTCCCCAGATGGCACCACCGACGATTCCCCTTCTTACGGACGAGTCCGGCCACCCAGCGATGTACAGCTCTATCCCGATGTCGACGACGATGGCGCCGGGCATAATTAAGCGCGAGCCAGAATACACCCATATCCAGTACGATCGCAATGGAATGCCGATTGCTCGCATCCACCAGCGTCATGCCTCTATGCCCACCTTTGTCGAATATTCGCCAGCCCCATCCTTCGTGTCCTCTCAATATGAAGATTATAGTAACCGTGGGCTGTCGTTCGAACCGGTTACTCCCCCACAGCATAGCAACCAACTGGGAGCGGAGCCCGCGTACATTGCCAACGAAGACACTGGCCTCTACACTGCCATTCCTGAAATCTCTTCGACGGCTGCCTTCAATCCAATGGTCCAGCTGCCTCCGTCCAACCTCGCCAGCGCACATTTCCCCACCCCTCCCCGGGCGTTTCACTCCAATGTGTATTCCGTCCTGGAGGGTTCCCCCACATACAAGCAGCGTCGGCGCCGCTCTTCGATCCCCCCTGGTGTGACCAGCGCGGTGGCAGCGGTCTCTCAGCCGACTGCCTCGCAGCCCATTGCCTACGCCGCTCACAAGCCGAGTGACTTGCGGCGTTCTGTTTCGAGCTCGGTTGCTCCCGTTGCGGAGGCTGATGAGTCGCATCATGAATCAGCACCCCGAACTGTGAATGGCTACCCAACGCCACTTCCGCAGAAGAATTTGCTGCAGGAGATGTCTCGAAACGGAACCCCGCTCTCGAGCCTGGAGGAGAACCCTGAACCGAATCAGACATCCGACGAATTAGGCGCGCTTCCCACAGGGGATACCTTGGATTCCACGGCGCAGCACAGTTCCGCGAATAAGACGGACCGGTATGCGCCTGGTCCCGTCCGCCGTGCGCGGAGCGCTACGATGATGGAGCTGGGCCCCTATCCGCAAAAATCCCATTCGTGCCCTATTCCGTCCTGCGGGCGACTCTTCAAGAGATTAGAACATCTGAAACGGTACGTTTTCTGCAGTCCATTGTTGGCAGACTCATCATTGGGCTCTTGCACTGCGGGGCGCTCTGCAGCACCCCGTTTGATAATTTCTGTAGCCGCCGACTAACCTCTAGCGTATAGACACGTGCGAACCCACACCCAGGAACGGCCATACCCTTGTCCGTACTGCAACAAAGCTTTCTCGCGGTCCGACAATCTTGCACAGTAAGTTCCCCTTCGCCCAGCCACTCCGATCATGATGGAATTCTGACCCGCAAACCAGGCATCGTCGGATCCACGAAGCTCAGCAGGATGGACAGCACCCCCCGACTCAGGATGATGATTTGGACAACGAGGAGAATGATTATGGCTCCCCGGAAGAGGGCTCTTCGCCGCCCGAATCCCTTCCCAGCACCATGATCAACGTCCCTAACATGACATCAATGTCATCCGCCATGACTAGCCTACCGTCCGCGCTACCCACTATGGTGGCTCCTCACATGATCACTCCTCAGCTTCTGCAACAGCAGATCTAGCTGGCACCTTGGTCCTGTCAGCAGTCGACGTGGTGGTCTTCTGTTTAGCATATAATACTCGCTCAAGTTCTTTCTCTTTGGCTCCCCGTTTGCAACTCTGGCGGGAAATCTCTCATCGATCGTATCTGGCTCTTTGGTGTTTGTTTTTTTGTGGCTTTCTCCTCTGTCAAGACACACTCCGCACGGGAATGCAGATGGTGTCCTTGATTTTAAATTGACGCTTGCGTTCAATTGCTTGTTTGTCTGTGCATAAGTCGATGCTACTGGTTGTGATCTGCGTGCTGTGACTGCTATCATAACCATCTTTGTCAGTATCTCTCGATATTTCTTGCGTTGCCCCCTGTTCTTATGTGCTATGTTGATAATGGGGATTCTGTATCATTTTATTGCCTGTCTCTTACTATCTGGGACTCATGGAAGGGTTGGAACCGCGAGGGAAGGCAGTTTACGGGCTGGGATAAAAGCGGCGTCTACCTAGCTTTGGGGATCGAAGCCCTTGTGGACTCAGTTCTGATGGAAGATCTAAGATTTGGATTGCCCGTTTCGTTTTTGTGCTTTAGTTATAGATTTGTTCAAGCAATGAATCCACGTCCATCTAATGTCTAAGAGGATGCGATTGCATTTGTTTACTCCGTATGCATCGGGCCTCCTGACAGCCGCCACCGCTTACCAGTCCCGATCGGGATCACGTGTGGGGACCTGCTGACGTCGATGTTCCCCCTGCATGTCAGTCAGTCACCTCATCATCCTTCCTGACAACGCTCTGCTTTATGTTGGCTTGATCGCACCACGGCTATGTTTGCTCATCCTTTCTTTTGAAAAACTGGAATGGCCTGAAGCGTTGCTAGCTCCGATTCCCAATACTCCTGAGTTCATATGACATCTTGGAGCCCCACCGTTTCCAATAGGCAGTGTATTTTCTAGATCTGGACGGCGTCCTCTGTGATATTGTCTTCACCAGCCCATTAGATCCGGCTCTCTCCACGCAAGGGACTGAAAGTCACAAGCCGAGTCCTTCTGGCTACTCATACATACTAGGTATCTTGTGGAGTCTCATTCAATCGGCCCCAATTACTCTAATCACCTTGGGGAATGCCTCTCCACACTGGTTTGACCTAGCCACGAGTACTTTGTCGCCCTCCTCACACTCTCTAAACGACTTCCTACGTCCTGATCCCCCACACCAATGACGACAGCTGATGAACCGGCCGCGGACGAAACATCGCCTCTAGTAAGACCGGCAAATCCGGATGACAACAATGATGTCGACTCGGTGGACGGGGGTGGACGAGAATATGGCGGAGATTGTCCCACCCATGATCTGTCGGAAACAAAGAGCAGCTGGTACTTGTTCTTGTTGACCCTGAGCATTGGCGGGTAAGTCATCCTCCCCATTTCCTAGCTCGTGCCGTGCGTCCTTGTTTTGAAGGAATGGGAGGTGACCAGTTCGATATGTAGGCTTCAAATCGTGTGGTCCGTCGAGCTCTCCAATGGATCGGTAAGTAAAGGTCTTCTCCTTCTGAGCCGCATCGGAGCTGATTGCCGTTGGATACAGCCGTACCTTCTTTCACTGGGGATGAGCAAGGCCTTGCTTGCCTTTGTTTGGATTGCCGGTCCTCTGACAGGGACCCTCGTGCAGCCCTATATTGGCATCTGCAGCGACAACTGCCGGATCTCGTGGGGTAAACGGAAGCCGTTTATGATCGTGGGCGGCGTGGCGACCATCATTGTTCTACTGGCCCTTGCGTGGGTGCAAGAGCTCGTCGGAGGCTTTCTAGGGATCTTTGGTGTGGACCGCGAGTCCCCAGGCACCCGGACTGTGATCATCATCATGGCGACGGTTTTCATGTATTGCCTTGATTTTGCTATCAACACTGGTAGGTCCTTTCTCTCCTGCTGCTGAGTCGGCGTGACGAGCTAACTCTGCTGCAGTCCAAGCGGGGATCCGGTGTTTTATTGTGGACAATGCGCCGGTTCATCAGCAAGAGTCGGCCAATGCTTGGGCCAGTCGACTCACCGGCGTGGGCAATATCTTAGGCTACATTTTCGGATACATCCATCTGCCAAAGTATCTCCCGTTCCTGGGAGACACACAATTCAAAGTCTTGTGTGCACTCGCCTCGTTCTCTCTTGGAATCACGCTGTTGATCAGCTGTGTATACATCAAAGAACGGGATCCCCGGCTCGATGCACCGCCCAGTTCCGGAAACCCGGGAGTCGTGAGCTTTTTCCGGCAGGTGTTCAAGTCCATCAAGTATCTGCCGCCGGAGATCGCAAAAGTCTGCGAGGTACAGCTGGCAGCGTGGGTTGGCTGGTTTCCTTTTCTCTTCTACGCCACTACGTACATCGGACAACTCTACGTCAATCCTATCTTTGATGAGCATCCGAACCTCCCAGATAAGGAGATCAACGAAATCTGGGACGAAGCTACCAGGATCGGGACCTTTGCCCTGCTCATCTATGCCATCATCTCATTCATTACGAACATCACCTTGCCTGTCTTTGTCGTCCCGACCTACAAGCCGGTGGTCTCGCCGGAAAATGGAACCGCTATCACGCCACCAGATGAAGAACCCTTCCTAGGTCGCAGGAGGATGTCATTCTCGAGCCTCCCGGTCGGATCTGCGTCGGAACCGCCTCCAAACATCCCGTCCGAGCACGGGGGTAAATCAACGGAAGGCCCGAAATGGCTCTCCAAGCTACAGATACCCGGCTTCACGTTGCGCCGCGCGTGGCTTTTGTCGCATGTCCTGTTTGCGCTCTGCATGTTCAGTACCCTCTTCATCTACCAGTACCAGGCTGGAACGGTTGTGATTTCGCTGGTGGGAATCTCATGGGCCCTCACGCTTTGGGCGCCATTTGCCTTGATCTCTGCGGAGGTGGCCCGCATAGATGCCGAGCGCCGGCTCCGACGACAGCGGTCGGAGATGGAGGAATCCAGCGCGATGCACCCCGCTGCACTGGATGAAGCAGGCTTCGACTCCAACGGAGATGATCTGGAACATGGCGCGAGGTCCCGGTCCGTCAAGACCCACGAAGAGGACGAGAATCTGGCGCAGGCGGGGATTATCCTGGGGCTTCACAACGTGGCAGTATCGGCGCCCCAGATCTTGTCGAGCCTAATCTGCAGTGGGATTTTCAAGGCCTTCCAGAAGCCACGAGGAACGCCTTGGGACGACAGCGTCGGATGGGTGTTGCGGTTTGGCGGCTGTGCGGCCCTTGTGGCAGCATGGTTGACGAGTCGGCTGGTCGAGGGGACTCGAAAGTGAACAGAATGTTCTAGCACTATGGTTGCATCTGTAGGATATGCGAGAATTCTGTGACCAATCCAAATATCTAATTAAATCTATAAATCTATATGAGAATATGAAATATGAGAGATTTCTGGGTGGTTTTATTGTGACTCTCCCTAATGCCGTCACGATCAGCGGGCGGACAAGCCAGCTAAGACCATTCGTCCACCGCCGGCCGGAGTCCCGCCGGCCACTTTACCTTATCCCTCCCTCCATCTTTCGCCGTGATTATTACCCCAACGTCACCTTCTTCCCCTTTCCTCTCCCCAGACGATCTCATCCCTCTGTTTCCGTGCGCTTGTGTCGCGGTGGATTATGAGAGCTTTTCTTCTGCGTCAGAGACTCTCAGCTGGGGCTACCTGTCTCGTGTGATCTGTCGGTGGTGGCTGCGTGGATCGAACAATGGCTAGCCAACTCATGGGCGACGCCCTGCACGGCCTGCTCCGTAAGTGGCCCCTTTTCTAGTCTGTCGGTCCCGACATGGGAAGAGAATGGATAAATCTCTCTCGAGTTTCGTCGGACTCGCGGATGTGAATGCAATGCTGACGGTGCTTGTTCTGCTAGGGAGAGCGGCCGAGTCGGAGGCGGACCCGGACGACGGTATGAACTTTCATGATAATCCCTCGCCTCAATATCGCCAGTCTGACAATCGCATTCATGTACAGATGCTCCGGAGGCCGGAACCAAGGAGATTTTTAGCTCCTGGGCGCTTTTTATCCTGATTGCCCTGTTGATGTTCGCGCTCTTTACAAGTTACCTCCTCCAACAGAAGAAGATCCAAGCGGTCCATGAAACGGTGCTGTCTATCTTTGCGGGTACGCTGATACTTTCTCTGGATTTTGCGACGCATGGGCTTCGGGTGGTTACTGATCGGTTGCGATAGGCATGTTCGTCGGATTGATTATTCGCCTCAGTCCCGATTCGCCCATTCAAGACGCCGTGACTTTTGACTACCAGTTCTTCTTTAACCTTCTCCTTCCTCCGATTATCCTCGCGTCCGGTTACGAACTACACCAGGCCAATTTCTTCCGGAACATCGGCACAATCCTGACGTTTGCGTTTGCGGGGACGTTCATCTCCGCCATTGTCCTGGGACTGGTGCTGTTCGTATGGACGCGCATTCCCCTCGACGGGCTGAATATTTCGTTTGTCGAAGCGATCTCGGTGGGCGCCACCCTCTCGGCGACCGACCCGGTTACCATCCTGGCCATTTTCAATCTGTACAAAGTCGAGCCCAAGCTGTACACGGTCATCTTCGGAGAGTCGATGTTGAACGACGCGGTTGCGATCGTCTTGTTCGAGACCGCGCAGAAATACGCCGAGAGCGACGCCGGATCTTTGACGTTTTTGAACCTCTTTGAGGCCATCGGGCTGTTCTTGCTGGTGTTCTTTGGTAGTATGCTGATCGGGGTCGTGGTGGGGATCATGACTGCGCTAGGACTCAAGTACACACACGTGCGGCGCATGCCGAAGATTGAAAGCTGCTTGGTGGTGTTGATCGCATATGCTAGCTACTTCTTTTCCAACGGCATCCATCTCTCAGGCATTGTCTCCCTTCTGTTTTGCGGAATCACGCTGAAACACTACGCCTACTATAACATGTCACGTCGGACGCAGTTGACGACCAAGTATCTGTTCCAGGTCATGGCGCAGCTCTCGGAGAATTTCATTTTCATTTACCTCGGGCTCGACATGCTCGTCCAGCGGCACCTCCAGTTCAAGCCGCTCTTCATCATGGTGACGGTCTTTGGTGTCTGTCTCGCGCGGTATCTCGCCGTGTTCCCCCTATCGAAAGCGATCAACTGGTTCATTCGGTATCGCGCACGCCGGCGGGGGATGGAAGTGGCGGATGAGCTGCCCTTCGCGTACCAAGCCATGCTCTTCTGGGCCGGACTGCGTGGTGCTGTCGGCGTGGCCCTGGCTGCCGGGTTGAAGGGGGGTAACGCACCGGCGTTGCGGGCGACCGTCCTGGTGGTGGTTGTGTTGACCGTGATTATCTTCGGCGGTACGACCGCGCGCATGCTGGAGATCCTGGGCATTCGGACCGGCGTTGTTGAAGAGATCGAGTCCGATGATGAATTCGATATTGAAGTCACCAATGGCGGCACTTACTACAAGCGGTCCGATGCCGTGGGATACACTCCGCGCCGAACAGACTCGACTATTCCACTGGACGGATTGCCTCGCGGGCACATGGACCGGAACGACAGCTATTCCAGCGGCAACAACCGACGTCCTAGCCCGCCCGCGCCGTCATCGTCATCAGCACGCGGGAAGGGACATGCACGGCTGTACTCGAATGCGTATAGTCCCAAGGACACGCAGACGACCCGGGACCGGTCCTCGACAGCCACTCTGCTCGGGGGTGGTGCAGGGAGCCAAAGTGGCAGCAGTGTCGCTAGTGAGGACGAGTTCGGCTTGCGTGCCAACGGCAAAGGCCGGCTGCCCGATCCTGACCAGCTCGCCTTCGATCTGGACGAGGACGGAGCGTCGGACGATGACCTGCCTCCCACGGCGCCGACGGCGTCGCGGCTGCGGCGATCCCCATCACAGCCATCGCAGCATCTCGGCTCGAACGCAACCCCCCCAACGAGTGTCTCGCCGTCGCGGCGCGAGACCGGGCTGAGCGCTCGCGAGGCGCTTCGGGATCTTTTCTCAGGAGGACCGTCGGGGGATCATGGGGCGTGGTTTCGACAGCTGGATGAGGATTATATTAAGCCCCGACTTCTGCTGGACCAGTCAAACCATAAGGGGCCTGGCGCTGTTTAGAGCCTTGTATACGTATAAATTTGCTTCGAATGTATTGTTTTTCTTACTGTCCCTGTCCCCGTTACACTTTGGTAGACTCGACCTCATCCTTTGGAGGTTGATTGATGCCGTATCAGCGCAGAAGATGGCGCGATGGTGTCGCGATAAGCCACCACAAAGGATTTCTCTCGTTTTTCCCTCGAAAGGGCAATTCTACCCTGCAAGCACCGCTAAGTCGATCCCTCTGACAGCTCCTCCCTGTCTGCTGCTCATCAAGCTTGCCCGCTAACGCGTGTTGCGATCTCTTATCAGCCGCCACGGCCGCTTCGCATTGGACGCTCAGCCCTCCTTTTTCCCCCGATAGCTCGGTTGGAGTCGATGATCGCTGATACGACCGCAACCCCGGTCATGCTCTGGGTTGGTTGACTGCGCTGCCAAAGACTTGACGAAGTCGCTGAGAGCCTCGGATTTCGCCCGTGTCGTCGCCATCCCCGCTTCCTGTCCGCTTATCAGAGCCATGGACTTGTGCCACCCTGCTCAGTTGGAGATGGTTATAAGCGTCGCAGATCCCGGCCATGTGGATGGCTCTGCTGGATAACTCTTTTGCAGTTTTATCTGGTGTGGATTGCTGTCGCACTGTTGCACTCTTGTCATGGCGGAAAAGCCTTCTGTGTCGGGCGTCATGTCCAAAGTGGCGCCGGAGGTCGCGGAGGATCCCCCCGCTGAGATCGGGGATTCGGAGCTGTTGGGTATGTGCTGTTGTGGCGATGAGGGTGTGTGATTTGACTGAGGGAAGCTGATGCTGACTCTGTAAGCCTCTCTGGGGTACAAGCAGGAACTCCGCCGGCACTACTCGACCGTCCAGATCTTTGCGATCGCGTTCAGTATCATGGGCCTCCTGCCGTCAATTGCGTCTACGCTCTCCTTTTCGGTTCCTGCAGGGCCTGTGGGCATGGTTTGGGTAATTCTCTCCGGGAAGTTCGTGGGTTGAGGTGTGAGCGCCGCTGACCAAGTATAGGGTAAGAATGCGTTTTCCGAGTCGAGGCGGGACGATCTGTTGACATTGGATATCAGGCTGGCTGGTTGCGAGTATCTTCATCTTCATTGTCGGATTGGCGATGGTGCGGTTTCTTTCCATGTCGCGATGTCCGTGTCTGAAGCTCACCCTTTTTCCAGGCCGATTTGGCATCCGCAATGCCCACGGCCGGTGGTCTCTACTTTTGGACGCATTACTACAGCGGCGAGAAGTGGAAGAACCCGCTGAGCTTTGTGGTCGGATATAGCAATACCATCGGCCTCCTCGGCGGCGTGTGCTCCATCGACTGTATGTGTCTGTTATACCCACGCCGGACCCCTACTGACTGGTGGATCAGACGGATTCGCCACCATGCTACTCTCCGTCGTCTCAATTGCGCGCGACGGCGAATGGACGCCGTCGCGGCCCGCCGTCTACGGAACGTACGTCGCCTGCGTCGTCGTGCACGGCCTGATGGCGACGTTCTTCGCGCGCATCATGCCCAAGATCCAGTCCGCCTGCATCGTCACCAACGTGGGCCTCGTGCTGGCCACCGTGCTGGCGCTCCCGATCGGAAAGGCCGTCCGCGGCGGCGAGATCAACTCAGGCGCGTACGTCTTCGGCCACATCGAGAACCTGACGACCTGGCCCACGGGCTGGGCGTTCATGCTGGCCTGGCTGTCGCCCATCTGGACCATCGGCGCCTTCGACTCGTGCGTCCACATGAGTGAGGAGGCGACCCATGCGGCCCGCGCCGTGCCCCTGGGCATCCTCTGGTCGTGCGGGCTGTGCGGTGTTCTGGGGTTCTTGTCGCTGGCCGTCATTGCTGCCGTCATCAACGTTGATCTCGAGTCCGTGCTGGGGTCGGCGTTCGGCCAGCCCATGGCGCAGGTGTGCCCTCCTCCCTCCCGTCCCGTCGCCCGTTACAAAATGATTGCTCACGCCGTTAGATCTACTACGACGCGCTCGGAAAACCCGGCGCCATCGGGTTCATGGTGGTGGTCGCTCTTGTCCAATTCTTCATGGGCCTGAGTCTGGTATACACATCCTCCCCCTCTCTCCGTTCTGCAGCATACTAATGGCCAAGGTCATCGCGGCCTCCCGCCAAAGCTGGGCCTTCTCGCGTGACGGCGCCCTGCCCTTCTCGACCTTCTTCCGCCACGTCAGCAAGCGCATCCGCTTCCAGCCCGTGCGGATGATCTGGGGCGTGGTGTTTGCGGCGATCGTCGTCGGCCTGCTGTCGCTGATCAACGCGGCAGCCGCCAATGCGCTGTTCTCGCTCGCCGTCGCCGGCAACGACGTCGCTTGGGGCACGCCCATTCTGTGCCGGCTGGTCTGGGGCAAGGACCGCTTCCACCCGGGCGAGTTCTACACGGGCGTCTTCAGCAAGCCCATCGCCGTGACGGCTGTCGTGTATCTCGGGTTTGCCATTATGCTGTGCATGTTTCCTACGCTGGGGCCGGATCCGACGCGTACGTTCCCTCCCCTCCCCTACAGTGATTGGCTTTTGCGAGTGCTGATGGGATGTTCTAGCCCAGGATATGAACTATACGGTCGTGATCAATGGCGCGCTGTGGGGCGGCGCGCTGCTGTACTATGTGCTGTACGCACGAAAGATCTACAAGGGCCCGCAAACGACCGTGGGCGCGTCCGAGAGTCCCTCCGAGACGCGGCTGGACGGGGTGCATCCTCCGGAGAAGGGCGAATAGGACATACTACTGTGGCCATAGTGTAGATGGAGGAACATTCAGGAATTAATGTGATTACTTGTCAGAATCTCAAGGCATCGTCTTTGCACTCTCGTCGTCATCGTCATCGTCTCATCTCATCATCACCTCACCACCCGCATCGTTCTAGCCATGCATCCTACTGCGGCACATCGAGCACATAACGCCCCGCGATCTTTCCTTGCTCTGTTCTCGTCAGCAAACATGTACGAGCGAAGACGTATGGTAGAAATGGTAGGACAACGCACCCATCAGCTCAAAAATCTTGGGCAGATCCTTCAGCGGCGCCACCTTGAAGGGTGCCTTGATCAGGCCGCGTGCGAAGAAATCGATCGCCTCGACTCCGTCCTGACGCGTGCCGACGTAGCTGCCCTTGATGTTGATCATGCGCACGACGGTGTTAAAGACTGGGGCCTTGAGGAAGGCGTTGGCGGGCAGCCCGATGGCCACGATGGAGCCGTGCGAGCGCACGTAGTCGGCCGCCTGCTGGAACGGCTTCTCGGCGACGGCGAGCAGCAGTACGGCGTGGGCGCCGAACCCGCCGGGCGTGGCGGCTTTGACGTCCTCGACGACGTTTTTGGAGGCGGCGAAGTCGACGTATGCCTGCGTCATTAGTTTCTAATAGTTCAACGGGAGAAGAAGGGAGGGGGGCAAGTTGGGAGGGAAAATTACCTCTGCACCCAAACTCTCACACATCTGGCGCTTCTCCTCGCCAGCGTCGATAGCCAGCGCGCGCAGCCCCATGGCCTTTGCATACTGCAGCGCCAACGAGCCGAGCCCGCCGCCGGCGCCGACGATGGCGACCGTCTGGCCGGGGCGAGCACCCGACTCCTTCAAGCCCTTGTAGACGGTGAGTCCAGCACACAGGATAGGCGCGACAGCGTCGAGGGGCACATCCTTGGGGATCTTGGAGGCGAGGGCGGCCTTGCCGATGGCGTACTGCTGGAAGGTGCCGTCGACGGTGTAGCCGGACAGCTGGGCGTAGGGACACAGCGGCTCCTCGGCCTGCTGGCAAAACTCGCACGACAGACACGAGCCGTTGAGCCACTTGAGCCCGGCGTGGTCGCCGATGTCAAAGTCCTTGACCAGCTCGCCCTTGGCGACGACGACGCCCGCGCCCTCGTGCCCGCCCACCAGCGGCATCTTCAGCGGCAGCGGCCAGTCGCCCTTCATGGCGTGCAGGTCGGTGTGGCACACGCCTGTGTAGCGGATCTTGACGAGGATCTCGTCGGCGGCGGGCTTGGGCACGGGGATTTCCTTGTACACGGGCGGGCCGCCTTTCTGCTCGACCACCTGGGCCCATTGTTTCTCGGGGAGGGACATAGCGGACGGCTTGATAGGGATTGTTGTTGATGGTAGAGAGGATGAAGGAGAGAGGTGGTTGTGTGGATGGATGTAGAGGAAAGTGAGGTCAGCCAGGTAAGCAGCTGGGAGACTTCTTGGTGGAATTTATAAGTGTCATTCATCTAAGTCACATCCACGGCGAGGTGGGGTGACCAGTGGTACAGTGAATGTGAATGCAAATGACGTCTCTGTCCGGGGTTGAGCTGACGCCGTGGTCTGTTGGGTCTTCTGTTACTCAGTTTAGTTCCCTTCCGCCGACGTTGGTTGAGCATTGAATCTGATACTGCATTGGCCGATGCGACAGCTGATGCGGAGTCAGAGTGTACCTCGACTGGCTGTATCAGGGAAATGTATGCGCCCCTGAGTCTAGGCTCCATGGATCTCGATCCATTGGACATGATGATGGCGCAACGGAGGCTGTCCGAGTAGAGGACGTCATCACGATGCGCTCGCCGTCTTCTCCGCATTTTCCCTTTCCCCGATGTGCCAACGAGGCTGGGACGGACGGACGGAGCATCCCGCAAGTCTTGTAGTTGTTTACATGTAGATCAATCTTAGCTGGAGGTTATATCAATTGGAGTTGCGGATACAGAGGGCGCAGGAGAATTGGGGATGGGGTTGTTGATGGTCAGGTGAGTCAGGTGACCCTCCGAGCCCTCATGCAACCAGTAGTGTGATCCTCAGTATACTATCAATTGACATGATCAATATATTCACTCGAATGATCCATCCAGAATATAGATCTGAAAACCAAATCTACAGAGTGCAGGCACAGAGTGTCTCTGTAACGGCCTTGCTCAATCCCCTCAGTCGATCCATGCAGATGGATCAATATGGAAGCCGTTATCATCTTCCCGGTCTATAATACCTACCCGTTTGCTCGATGGGCTGACTACGGCCATTTGGATATGGTCTGGCCCCAACGCCACTCTGCGCGGAATCCTTTTGTCGAACCACTTCGGAGACATGGATATGAGGAGAGCGTTCATCTCTTGATAGTCGTTTGATAGTCGGACCATAGTCTTGAATCCTTCTCGGAACACCAATGCAGATGAGCTGACATTGCCACAGCTCAGATGAGCCAGAACGAGATGATGGTCACTTATATTGGAATTTGATTGTACCTCAGATGCGGATCTACATCAGTTATATATACATACCTCATGGTATCCTCCATCGATCAATCCTGTTCAGTGCCGGAGCTTTCAAGACCGATTGATGGATCATCTGAATCAAGTGGACAAGGTCAGCTGGATGCGGTCGGATTCATCAGATGCCACACACAAACAAAGACATCGGCATCTACATGGTTTTGTTTCTTAAGTGAGACGACCAGGACAGATTCAGAGCAGAGATCTCAATGAATGGGTGCATCGTCTTGATGGGGAGAACCAAGGTTGGAATGGTATTGATACAGGGCCTGCGCGAGACCTGGGGGTGAATACCATACAGAACGATAAATACCCGCTGAAGATGGTAAAATACTACGAAAACACTGCATAATACGCATACCGTAATGAATCGCCCAGAAAGGAAACGAACCATCGCCAACTCTCGATCTTCATCGCGATGCCGTTCATTCTTCTTCTTCTCTTCTGGTCTTCTTCTTCCTCCAGACAGAGATCTCTCAAGGGACGCTCTGTTGCCTTCTATCCATTCATTCTTCTCCCTTTTTTTATTTTTATTTTAGACCTTCCTCTCCCCCCTCTGATCTCATCCGATCTAGATCTACTATCTCGAACATCGACCTAGTATCTACAGAGACACACTCGTCACCGTCCTTTAATTGCATCGCATAATTAGTCTTCCCTGAGTTGTTCTCTCGTCGACAATTCTTGTCAGCATCCGCTCCCTCAAAGCTGTACAGCGTGCGGCAACCCGGTGAGGCGACTCCGGTTTCCCCCTTCATCAACCGCCAAACCACCACAAACCGCTCAAACCAAACCAAACCAAACCACCACCTCAGCGCTTCTCGCTTTCTTCCTTTTCTTCTCTCGCCCCCATCCTCCTTCATCCATCTTCCACCTCCATCATCCATCCTCTTCCATCTTCCCAACCCCCATCCCTCTCATCCTTCTCATCCTCCCATCCACTCTCCGCCCTGCCTAATTAATTTCGCCAGTCTCCGGAACCATCCAAACGCGTGGATTGCCTCAGATCAGCCACTCAATCCCCCTGTCATCGTCTCGCGCATGGGTTCCCGTCACGCCTTCATCCCCTTCGTGTCCTCCTAACCCCGATCTCCCCCCTCAAAGTCATTCCCCCCTGTGCTCATCCTCATCCCCGTCTGCTTGCAAATACCGCGTCTCCGGCAAACGCGGCCGCCATCATGTCGGGGGCTCCGCCGTACAATCCGCAGTCCCCGACCCAGCAGTCTCGCTACCCGGTCTACTCGCCTCCGAACAAGAACCGTCCGTTCTATTCGAACAATGACCAGTATCAGCAACATCCTCCTCACACCCCTCCGGCCTATGCGTCGCAACCTGCCGCCATGTCGCGGAGTCCTCACCACCCCCATGCGCAGTCTCCGTTGCCAGGCACCCTGCCGCCATTGAATGGTGCCGCGCCGCCCCCGCCTCATCACCCCGACTCCTCGTCGCAATTCCAACCTCATGCCGCCGCCGGGACGCCTCAATACTCCCTTCCCCGGCCGTATTCGGGCTCCGTGCTGTCCAGCAACGGGACCACCCCATATGGCCACTCGACCGCGTCTCACGCCCATCCCTCCGCTCGTCCCGACGGCCCTCCACACTTGTCCCCCAAGAAGGAGATGGAGCCGTCCTTTTCTATCGGCTCCCATGGTGTGTCAGGATATCCCCCTTCCGCCATGCGAGAGCCTCGCCCGGCGTCGCCTCCTAAGGAAGTGGTATGTGACATCAACAAATCCCTACGAGCTACATCGGTCAAGGGAGAATGCATGGCTAATTTCGTTCTCTCCCATATTAGAAACCTGCGCGAGCCGCAGATCCCATGTCCTTCGCGAGTATCCTGTCCGGCCCGACCGAAGACCGGTCTCCCCCTCGGAAGCCGTCTCCCCCCGAAGTTGCTCCAGCGCCTATGGCACCAGCCCCCGCCGGCGCCGTGCGGCAGAGTCCCCCTCTCCCAATCTCTGCCAGGGCACCGCCTCCCATGAAGGAGCTGGAATCGGCTCCCGTGACGCCTTTGCCCCGGCTGGAGAAGAAGGCCAGCTCGGAGAAACGCCGTCGGAATGTGGACCAGGAACCCAAGATGGGCGAGCTATCTGTCCCTCCCACAAATGGCCTCCTAGAACCCGCCAAAGCCGCGGTCCAACCCCGAGCTCCCCCACGGAAAACTCTGTCGGAGCGAGAGACCGAATACATCAACCGGGTGATGGCGGAGCTCGACAGCATGGAGAAGAGTGACGTGGAGAGCCCTGGATTTGAATGGGAGTTGGATCGCTACGCTGCCAAGGGCAAGAAGCGGGCGATGGATGCGGAGCGCGCCGAGAGCGTACGACGCAAGGTAAGGACGATCGATCCCCTCGTCTTGAAACTTCCTTTTGGTTGACCCATGTCGTTAGCGCCGCCGTCATGATTTCCTCATTAGGCTCGGCAAGACCTTCGAGAAGCAAGCCTCGGCTGGCATGGACCGATTCCGGATGGCCAACGAATCTTCCGTCGTCGCCGAAGTCCAAGCCAAAGAAGTCCAGGACGAAAAGGAGCGCAAGAAGGACATGCAGCGCAAACGCCGCCGGGAGAACACGGTGCGTCTGGAGATGCAGAAGAAATTGGAGGCGGAGCGGAAGGCGAACAAAGCACAGGATTCCGCGGAGAAGGCCAAGTTCTTGCGCGAGGCTGAGCGGGCGCAGCGGAAGATCAAGACCACCAAGAGGGCCTTGGAGGGTGTCACGGCACCCGAGGAGATTGGCGAAGTCACTCCCCTCGCCCCCAACCTCGAAGGCGGCACCACCAGCTCATTCCACATCGGCCGCTCCCCCTCCAGGCGCAAGTCCGGTCGGGGCGGTCCGGTCACCCGTCCCAAGAAGTCCAAGGAGCAGAAACAGGCCGAGAAAGATGCGGCCGAGGCTGCATATGCAGCGTTGGAAAATGAAGAATTGCTGCCTCTTGCGCCCAGAGATGATCGGAAAGACGTCCTCCGGAAAGATGGCAAGGGAGTCCTTTCCAAGGAGGCGACGCCAATCCCTCTGTCTTCGTACGAGAGCAAGGGCTACAATCAGATTTACGAACAGATCTGGCGCGATATTGCCCGCAAGGATATTCCCAAGGTCTACCGCATCAAGGTCCTGTCTCTCAGCACCCGCCAGGAGAATCTCCGCAAGACCGCTCAGCTGGCTAGCAAGCAGTCTCGCAAGTGGCAGGAACGCACCAACAAGAGCATGAAAGACACGCAGGCCCGTGCCAAGCGGACCATGCGTGAGATGATGTCGTTCTGGAAACGTAACGAACGAGAGGAGCGTGATCTGCGTCGTCTCGCCGAGAAGCAGGAGATCGAATCCGCCAAGAAGGCCGAAGCCGAGCGTGAAGCGAACCGCCAGCGACGTAAGCTCAATTTCCTCATCTCGCAGACCGAACTGTACTCCCACTTTATTGGTCGCAAAATCAAGGGTGCGGAGGGCGATGAGTCGGGCGATACGGCCGTGGAGGGTGCCAACGAAACCGGACAGACTAAGGTGGATGTGTCTGCGGGTGGCCCCAAGGCTGGAGTGACCAATTTCGAGGATCTTGATTTCGATGCCGAAGATGAGACCGCCTTGCAGCAGGCGGCCATGGCCAACGCGCAGAATGCCGTCCAGCAGGCCCAGGAGCGGGCTCGTGCGTTCAACAACACCAAAGATGATCCGATGGCCGCCATGGATGAGGGTGAATTGAACTTCCAGAACCCGACGAGTTTGGGCGACATTGAGATTTCGCAGCCCAACATGCTTACTGCAAAACTGAAAGAGTATCAGTTGAAGGGTTTGAACTGGCTCGTCAACTTGTACGAACAAGGTATCAACGGTATTCTGGCGGACGAGATGGGTCTGGGTAAGACCATCCAGTCTATTTCCGTTATGGCCTACTTGGCCGAAGTTCACAACATCTGGGGTCCCTTCCTGGTTATTGCGCCGGCTTCGACCCTGCACAACTGGCAGCAAGAAATCACCAAGTTCGTCCCTGATATCAAGGTCCTGCCCTACTGGGGTTCTGCCAAGGACCGCAAGATTCTTCGAAAGTTTTGGGACCGCAAGCACATCACTTACACCAAGGAGTCCGAGTTCCATGTGTTGGTCACCTCGTACCAGCTGGTGGTTCTGGATGCACAGTATTTCCAAAAGGTCAAGTGGCAGTATATGATTCTTGATGAAGCCCAGGCCATCAAATCTTCCCAGAGTTCCCGCTGGAAGAATCTGTTGGGATTCCATTGCCGTAATCGCTTGCTGCTTACGGGTACGCCCATCCAAAACAACATGCAGGAACTGTGGGCTCTGCTGCACTTCATCATGCCTACGCTGTTTGACTCTCACGATGAGTTTAGCGAATGGTTCTCCAAAGATATCGAGTCTCATGCGCAGAGTAACACGAAGCTGAACGAAGATCAACTCAAGCGTCTCCACATGATCTTGAAACCGTTCATGCTCCGACGTGTGAAGAAGCACGTCCAACAGGAACTCGGGGACAAGGTGGAGAAGGACGTCTTCTGTGACCTCACCTACCGCCAACGGGCCTACTACACCGGCCTGCGAGACCGTGTCAGCATTATGGACCTGATTGAGAAGGCCGCGGTTGGGGACGAAGCCGACAGTACGACCCTGATGAACTTGGTCATGCAGTTCAGGAAAGTCTGCAACCACCCCGATCTCTTTGAACGCGCAGAAACCAAGTCTCCTCTAACCACTGCATACTTTGCTGAGACTGCGTCTTTCGTTCGAGAAGGTCAGTTCGTCGATGTGGGCTACTCTACTCGCAGCTTGATCGAGTTTCCGTTACCCAGTCTCCTGTGCAGCTCTGCAGGCCGAGTCGATGTCGCGGGACCCGACAACTTGCACGCCGGCTTCCGTGGCAAGTACTTGGCCCACATGATGAACATCTTCGCACCGGAGAACATCAAACAGAGCATTCAGGAGGACGGTGCCTTCTCTTTCCTGCGCTTTATCGACACATCCATCGGCGATGCGTATGAACAGTCGCATCGCGGTATGTTCGAAAGGGCGCTGAGCCGTCGTGGCCAACCGAACCGGCTGTCTCGACTCAATGTTGTTTACGACGCTGATGAAGGAGACGCGCCCCTGGCACACACGATGCTGAACATTGTCGCCCGCAATGACCAGAGTGCGGTCCATGAGATTACTCCGGATGGTTACATGCGGGAGCTGATGACCGTGTCGCAATCTACATTCGAACGCGAGGGCCTCAACGTCATTGAGCCTTGCGCCGGTCCCGCTGCATCGGCACCCCCAGTCATTATCACCTCCTCCAGCCCTGCGGCCCAAATCGAGATGAATGATGCCCTGTTCAATATCCCCGTGCGGCATGCGTTGTTCAGTACGCCGACCAGGCAGCTGGAAGAGCAGATCTTGGAGAAGAATTTGGATCCCGTACCATATTCGCATCCCCCGATGCTGCCGAAGCCGACGTCGGTCAAGGGACGTTACACCCACATCGAAGTGCCTTCGATGCGTCGGTTTGTCACGGATTCAGGAAAGCTGGCCAAGCTGGATGAGCTGCTGCGCGAACTCAAGGCGGGTGGTCATCGCGTGCTGCTGTACTTCCAGATGACGCGGATGATTGACCTGATGGAGGAGTATCTGACATACCGTAACTACAAGTACTGTCGGTTGGATGGTAGCACGAAGCTGGAGGACCGCCGTGATACGGTGGCCGATTTCCAGCAACGCCCGGAGATCTTCGTGTTCCTCTTGTCGACGCGTGCCGGTGGTCTGGGAATCAACCTGACGGCAGCCGATACGGTCATCTTCTACGACTCCGATTGGAACCCTACCATCGACTCGCAGGCCATGGACCGTGCTCATCGTCTCGGACAGACGCGACAGGTGACGGTGTACCGTCTCATCACGCGGGGCACGATCGAAGAGCGCATCCGCAAGCGTGCGCTGCAGAAGGAAGAGGTGCAGCGGGTGGTCATCACTGGCGGGGCGGCTGGTGGTGTGGACTTCAACACGCGCAATCGCGAAAGCCGCACCAAGGATATTGCTATGTGGCTCGCGGACGATGAGCAGGCCCAGCTCATTGAGCAGAAGGAGAAGGAGGCGTTGGACCGTGGAGAAGTGTTTGGAGCCAGCAAAGGCGGGAAGAAAGCGGCCCAGAAGCGCAAGCGGGATATCACTCTGGATGATATGTATCACGAAGGTATGTTTTCTACGGATTGTCCTGGCAACGAACGTTCCGATGCTAATGACTACACGTACAGGCGAAGGAAACTTTGATGATGCCAGTGCCAAACCGTCGGGGGCTGCCACGCCGGTATCAACGGCGGACGTGGGCGGTACGCCCTCGTCGACGCCAGTTCCCAAACGAGGACGTGGACGTGGAACCGGCAAAGGCACGTCCAAACGGGCGAAGACGACAAAAGAACGATTACGTCTCATCGATGGCGATGGCGGCTTAGGGCCCATGTAATTTCCCTGGGATTATGGGCGTTGGTATGCGATGTGGTTGATTTTGATTCTTTTTCGTGTGCTTCTTTTTATCCTTCATTTTCTTTACTTTCTTGTTACTTTGGATGGGTTTGGGCTTGTTGCCGTCTTGTATCAACAGATGATTCTGCATTACTACGATTAACATGGTCATAATATGGTTGAAGACGGGGTGAAAAGAAAGAAGTGGGGTGTTTGTGATATGATATGGGGATAGACAGGTGTATTGTATGCCAACTACCACTCTTTCACCTCTTTCACGGCACATTGTTTCTGTATCCAACTCAAGCCAAGTAAATGTAGCTGGTATTCTCGGATCGAGGTAGAAATCCCGAAGAGGCAATCACAGGCTGACATAATCATGCCTCGGATCTCGCCCCGGACGGTGAGTCAGCTGGGTCCCATTACGGTAATTGTACCCGCCGACCCGGCGTTGTCCGCCAATCCGAGAGCCGATAATAGTCAGCGCTAACCCGATCGGGCGTTCGGCGCGGCCCCCCTCATTCCGCTTTTTCCATTCTTTTCCACCCTTAAATCTTCTCTCTCTCTCTCCACTTCTTCGCTCGTGGATTCTCCGTGGATCATCTCTTCGCCCCCCTTTCATTCCCCTCTCCATTCGATCTCTGTCCCAGACTGTGTGTGTCTCGCGTGTTGAGTCTCGTTCATCATGGAGTCTCTTCTCCAGCAATCCCGGGCCATGTGTCCCTTTCTCAAGCGCACTTCGCCCAATGCTCTGCGTACCCTCGCAACCGCAACTCGCCCCAGCACCAGTCCCGGCGGAGGCACCATGTCGAACCTCCAGGTTCTTGCTCGCCGCTGTCCCGTCATGAGCAAGGCCCTGGCCGTTCAGAGTGCTCGAATGGCCGGCACCAAGCGCTTCACCTCGACTGCGGCCGGTGTGGCGGGTATGACCAACCGTCAATTCCGTCCCGCTCCGCCCAGACGAGACCTGCATTCGACTAGCGGCAATGGCGCCAATATCAGCCCCGACGTCTACAAGAATCCCCAGAAGATTCATCCCAACTTTCCCCGAGCCCACGCTCCCGTTGGAACTACCCCCGCCGCCGTGTCCGGTCCCCGTCCCGATGCCCCCATTTCCAAGCCCTTCGACTACAACGGCTTCTACAACAATGAATTGGATAAGAAGCACAAGGACAAGTCCTATCGCTACTTCAACAACATCAACCGTCTCGCCCAGGAGTTCCCCCGCGCTCATACCGCTTCCCGGGAGGAGCGGGTGACCGTGTGGTGCTCCAATGACTACCTGGGCATGGGCCGCAACCCCGAGGTGTTGGCGTCCATGCACCAGACCCTCGACACTTACGGGGCCGGTGCCGGAGGAACTCGTAATATCTCGGGCCACAACCAACATGCCGTGGCTCTGGAGAATACTCTGGCCAAGTTGCACGGCAAGGAAGCCGCTCTCGTCTTCAGCTCGTGCTTCGTCGCCAATGATGCCACCCTGGCTACCCTTGGCAGCAAGATGCCGGACTGCGTCATCTTGTCTGATAGCCTCAACCATGCCTCGATGATTCAGGGTATCCGTCACTCGGGGGCGAAGAAGATGGTCTTCAAACATAATGATCTTGTTGATTTGGAGACCAAGTTGGCCTCTCTGCCCCTTCACGTCCCCAAAATCATCGCTTTCGAGTCCGTCTACAGTATGTGCGGGTCCATCGCTCCCATTGAGAAGATTTGTGATCTTGCCGACAAGTACGGTGCCATTACTTTCCTCGATGAGGTCCACGCAGTTGGTATGTATGGACCTCACGGTGCCGGTGTCGCCGAGCACCTCGACTACGAGGTCTACGCTTCCCAGGACACTGCCAACCCTCTCAGCACCAAGGGCACCGTCATGGACCGCGTGGATATCATCACCGGAACCCTTGGTAAGGCGTACGGCTGTGTCGGTGGTTACATCGCTGGATCTGCCGCCATGGTCGACACCATCCGGTCGCTCGCGCCCGGTTTCATTTTCACCACCTCCCTCCCCCCCGCCACCATGGCGGGTGCCAACACGGCCATCCAGTATCAGGCCCGTCACAACCGGGACCGGGTCCTCCAGCAGCTGCACACCCGCGCGGTGAAGAGTGCCCTGAAGGAGCTGGACATTCCCGTGATCCCGAACCCATCCCACATTGTCCCCCTCCTCGTCGGCGACGCTGAGGTCGCGAAAAAGGCCTCGGACAAGCTGCTCGAGGAGCACGGCATCTACGTGCAGGCCATCAACTACCCTACCGTGCCGCGCGGTGAGGAGCGTTTGCGTATCACCCCGACTCCCGGTCACGTCAAGGAACACCGCGACCACCTGGTGCAGGCCGTCCAAGCCGTGTGGAACGACCTGGGCATCAAGCGTGCCAGCGACTGGGAGGCCCAGGGTGGATTCGTCGGCGTGGGCGTTGAAGGTGCCGAGGCCGAGAACCAGCCCATGTGGGCTGATGCCCAGCTGGGCCTGGCTGCGAATGAGCCCCTCGAGGTAGCTCTCGAGAGGGAATTCCAGCAAGCTGCGCGCGCCGCTCCGGCCCGTCTGCAGACCGGACAGACCGCCCGTCCTGTGGCTACTCCTGCTTCCATGCCTGTGGGCGTTGCTGCTTAACTGTATCATCCCTTTGAATATTTCGGAATATGATACGACGTGCGTGATACGTACGTGGCAATGTGGAACCGGTCTGTCGTTACCGCTAGTTGGGTTCTCAATATAATCTTGACATGGTCTATCATACATATTTTGCCCGTAAATCATTACTGTCTCGCAGGCATTCCGTACATCGTATACTCCCTGGCTTGAGGTAGACTAGCAATGTATTGGGGCAAGTACAGCTGCCCAGTGATGCTAAAGCCACAGTGACAGCATTGCTAGACATTCAACAGCTAATGGCCTGTCCTGTTTATCTGGTGCGCTCGACGAAAGTCTTCCGAATTGGGGGTACTCCGTCTTTTTATATTCCCAGAAGTAGTCAGTCTAGATGGATCAACTGCCGACCATGGTCTTTTAAGCATTAACCGTTCTCGGGCAATCTCAATTTTTGGCCGGGATTTATCTCTAGATATGTGTCGTTATCGTTTCTCATTTGGAAAATGTCGGTGGAGAAGGCGGAGCCGGTTCGACTTGATGCTTCTTGAGTATATATATAACGAGCACTCAGGTGGATCTTCGAGCGCTGAATACCCTACTTTCTACACGCGCTGCTCTCCGATATCCACGCTTGGAGATAAAAGAGCCCAGGTCTATACAACTACATACCACTCCGTACTACAGAAGAACCTTATACCATGATCGTCAATGGTTTGATATATACATCTAACAAGTACAAGCACCCCAACGCCCGAATCAAACACGCTTTTCTGTCTAAAACACACCCATCTACCGCTTCCCACCACGACTGACCTTGGGAAACTCGACCGGCACACGCAGACGCACGACACGGCGCGCAGCAGCTTCGGCCTTGCCGCCCTTGATGCCCCACTTGGCAAACTCGGACTCACGCGGCTTGTCGATGCGGCAGCCCAGCTCGCGGAAGTACTGGGTGATATCGGCGTTGTTGAGGCGGAGGTCGTCGCGCAGGTCGGAGGGGTCGGTGGCGAGCTCGTTGGGGGCGTTGCCGCCGACGGCGCTGGCGCCGCCGTCGCGCGCAGGCTGCGGCGGGATGTGCAGCGACAACGCGCAGATGGTGGTGTGCAGCAGGGTGAGGTCGTGCTTGGTGACGTGGCCGCCGTGGGGGGCGAACTTGCGGCGCACGGCGTCGATGACCGGGTCCGGGAGGGTGTCGGTGGCGGCGGAGGTGTCGTCGGTGGCGCCGGTGGAGGAGGACAGGATGCGGCGGAGGTCGTCGCGCGAGGGCAGCTTCTTGCTGCCGGGGCCGGAGGCCTTGGGGTCGCCGCGGGCGGAGCGCAGCGCGCGCGCAAACTCCAGCAGCAGGAAGATGAAGCGCAGCACCTGCAGCTGGGTGGTGTTGCCGGACTGCACGACGGCCTCGACGCGGCGCGAGACGTAGCGCGACGTCGTGGACACGGGTTGGCCGGCGGCCACGGTGTCCTGCCAGGCCTGCACGCCGGGCAGCTGGCGGAGGGTGGCCAGGCCGTTGGGCACGAGCACGTCGAGCGGGTAGACGTCGGCCGGGTGCGAGGCGGCCAAGTTGGCCTGGGGCAGCGGCTTGGCGGCCTGCACCTGGGCCTGGAGGGCGGCGGATTTGGCGGCGATGTCGGCGGCGGCGTCGGCGGGCATGGCGGAGAGGATGGCCGACTCGGCGGCGGCGGCGGCGCCGGCTGGTGCGTTGGACAGCTGCGCGTTTTCGGCCATGCTCTGCGCCGCCTTGCGCGACTGCTTGGTGCCGAACGTGTTGGTCAGCTCGGTGCGCTGCGCCCGTAGCGTCTTCATCTCCTCGTCCGAGCTCTCCGCCTCCTCCTCCTCGTCCGACTCCACGGCCTTCTTCTGCCGCACCGCGCCCCGCAGCGTCACCTTGCGCACCTCGACGAACTGCCACGTGCGGCTGGCTGGGTCGACCACGGCCACGTAGTGCTTCAGCTGCGAGTCGGCGTCGTCGTTGGCCTCGCGTCCGACAAAGTCAAGTTTGGGGTGGTCCGACGACTGCAGGAGGACCTCCGACGAGGTGATACCCTTGTTCCGGGTCGAGCTGTTGTCTTCGCCATCGGCGCGGGTCTTGAGATACGGGGTGAGGCGGAGGTTTCGGGGAGCGTTGAGTCCGGGGGTGGTCACTAGCTGTTCGTTAGATCTGCTGTTGATATCTCTGTGAGATTTCGGTACGCACCAATGACAGGAGCCAATTCGCTGTTGTCGTTGACGACGCTGGTAGCCAACGGAGGCAGATCCTGCAGACCGAGGGCGGGCTTCTTGCTAGGACGTTCATGACGATCCGAAGCACGCTTGCGCTTCTTTTCCACCTTGTCAGACGGCATGGTAGTGTAGTGGTGGGAGGTCAAGGGCTGGTTGGAGCGCTGGCCGCGGAGCCAGAAAAAAATTATGAAGCCAGTGGGAATCCGGCAGAATACGGTGCTATCCAAATCAGGTAGGCGGTGTACGACACACCGCACAATATATATTGATTGAAATCTGGGGCATATCGATACTTCCGCAAGTCCATCGCTACGAAATACAATCTACAAGACAAGTCACGCACATTGTCGTTCAACTTTTCGTATTTCAAATAAATTCTCAGGGACCTCTCCACGGCCCAGAACCTGACTGCAGAACAGCCAGATCCCAAGCTTAGGATATTTGACCAGTTCCCCATGCGAACCTCCAGGATCCACGAACCCGCAGACCCTCCATCCTCACCAAACACATGCACCCCTCCGAGCGAAACAGGTTAAAAAACACTCTTTTCTCCCCCACTGTCTGGATCCAAGAGAAAGACATATCAATCGAGACCGTTCAGGCGAGCCCGTGAGGATGGGATCGGAAGGCAGAAGAAAAGACAAAATTCCACCTTCGGTTGAACGGCGGACTCCGGTTTCGATTTCGTACCGTAGAAAATGGTAAAAAGATCAGATCAGACAGGGCTCATTGGAAGGGCCGCGACGTAACCATCATAAGAAAGCATCATCGTGACGTCGTCGAGAATTGTCATGTTCAGCGTTCAACGGGAGCTCCAACATGGAGAGCTGAGATGGAGGGGCGAGTCGTTTATTTGCTGCGGATTTGTTAGCCGTGTGTTGCGGGCGTGGGGGATGATATGGAATGTCGCTCACCTTCTGGCACGCATCTTTCTTCTCTTACGCTTCAGACGGCGGACGCGCTTCTTTCTCCACTTAGCTCTCATCTTCGTAGATGGTTCGAGACTAGGAAGAGAGAATTAGTTTTGGCAAAGTCAGGGAGAGATTGCAGGCGCACAGGGCTACTCACACTTCGACGAGGATGAGAAGATGGTTGCAAGAAAGATGGAGGACGGCCGCGGACGGAGCTTCTTGTGTGCGGCGCGGCTGACTCAGCATGCCGGGCCGCTAAGGGCTCGCTAGTGGGCTCGCAGCCCTGATTGGCCGTGGCGGGCTTTACCGAGTCTCCATCCGGTCGATTATGTCATTCATGATATCAACGCTGTTCCACAGATTCATACACAAACAGAAGATGGAATCAAAATTTACGAAGGAATAATAATATGCGAAGATGAACGGATGGTGAAATCCCGAAATTATTATTAATCTACATCCCTCACGTGTTTGGGATGTCCTCCCCCAAAGCCATTGCAGGGTATATATCCAATCTACATCAAGCCATAAGCATATACTCGTAGTCTAATATGCATAGCGATAATCCAGGGCCATGTCGCCTTGCAGCTCCCGTTCCTCTTCGCTGGGCAACATAGCTCCATTGGCCATTTCCCGGTCCCGACGCTTGTTGTCATGCCGCACCGCGAAGAAGTAGGCAATACAGCACACCGCCGAGAAACAAAGGAACGAGACGCTGATGCTGTATCCAGGTCGGTACTGGGGTGCGTCCTTCTTCAGGAAGGAATACGTCGAGATAATACCCCCAACTGCCATCGTGTCAGCACACAACCTGTCCCGCTGCGTCAAATAAGAGTGGGCCACTTACTGTTACCGAACCCAACCTGCCACGCCGTTCCCACACTGCGGCGACGATGACCGGACAGATTCATGGCGAACCAGCACACGATCACAGGCATCGCGCTGTAGCAGCCCATGGTGACCAAGAACAAGGCAGCATACTGAACGTTCCGGTGGGCCTGACCATGCACGTTCAGTAAGATACCAAATCCAGCCATAGCGAGCAACATCGGGCCGATGGTGAAGGCAAAACGATGTCTCGTCTTGTCCGACAGGATGGCAACCAACATCGAAAATCCCCAAGCCGCTGCCCACGGAGGGATGGAGTACAGCTGGGTCATGATGGCTAATTGAGGTTAGCATGGAACGCACAGCGGACAACAACGAACATACGGTCATAGCCATAGGTCTTGATAATGGTCGGTGCGAAATAGGCATATCCTGTGACACGATTAGCAGCCGCTCTTCCATGAGTCCTGCCGAGACTTACCATAGGCAGTGACAATTTGCCCGAAATACATCAATCCACCGATAAAGATCTTGTCTGGTGCAACAGTCAGCGCGCGATGCCCAGCCATGTCCGCCATGCATCAAAACACCTACAGTCCTTGAAAACGTCCAACACATCGCGCAAGCCAATCTTCGCGTGATGGCCCGCCCCTCCGGTATCCTTGGCCAGCTTCACGCGGATAAACTCGCGCTCCTCCTCGGTGAGCCATTTCGCATCCTCGGGGAACCCGGGAAGGAGGAAGTAGAAGATCATGGCGACAACACAGGTGATGAGACCTTCAATGATGAACACCCACCGCCAGCCTCCATACCCTCTGATCCCGTCCATTTTCCCCAGTCCGCTGGCCAACAGGCCTCCGAACGCACCGGCGAGGGTGGTGGAGCTAAAGAAGAAACTGAATCTCTTCTGGGCTTCGCTGCGCTTATACCACATTCCCAAGAGGTAGAAGCCTGGATGAACACCGAATTAGCAGGTTGACGCGATTGTCCGGAAAGAAGGGAACCTACAGCCCGGAAACATGCCGGTTTCGAACATTCCTAGATAAAGAACATCAGCGACATATGCCAGCTTGCACAAGCATCCGTGATCCTACCCAGAAACCAACGGGTGGTCATAAGGCCACCCCAGTTGGAGACCAGACCCTGACAGATCGTGACCAGGCCGAACAAAAACATGCACAAGGAGACTAGATTGCGCCGGCGACTGGTCAGCAAGCAACGGCGCAGACAGCCGGGTATACGTACGCCACACATGGGGCTTCAACTTCTTGAGCAGGATGTTGGACGGGATCTCGAAAAGGACATAGGGCACGAAGAAGATCGTCAGGGCGGTGTTGTACTTCATGCCATCGACGATATTCAGGTCTTCCTGCAGACCCAGGACCGCTGCGTTACTGATATTGACTCTGTATCGCGATTGGGTTAGCGGGACGCGACACCTCCCCCATGCAACAAACGCCCCAACAACGGAATGGTCATACCGGTCCAAAAAGGCAAGCAGGTACATGATACACAGACAGGGCACAATATGCCAGTCGACCTTGGCCATGAGCTTGCGCTCCGTAGTCTTGGTCAGCGGAGGGAGGTCGGACGAGGACGACCGGGCCCGGATCTGGCCCTCGACCTCGACTTCGGCATTGAAGTCCTCATGTGGATCGAGTTTCTCTGATTGCGCAAACCGGGGTCAGTGGCGGAAGCGACAGTTGGTCGCAATTGAGGACAACACGAACCTTGGAAACTCATGGCGAATTGCTGCGATGTGATCGCGGTCAATAGAAGGTGAGATTGAGACTGCTCGGGGGCGCGAGATGATTAGAAATCCGTGTGACCGCGTGTAAAACTCCGAGGCCAGCGCAACCCCTGTCGATTATGCGAAATGAAGCGGGACTCGCAGCCACCGAAGCACGAGGACAATCTTGGGTTCACGATTGCGGCAACAATGAGAACGGCTGGAATGGGAGCACAGGAAGAAGCTGGATGAGCAGAGGAAAATTCGCAGCTGGTGAGAAAAGAGGGGGAAAAAAGGGCAAGGATTGACAACAAGCACACATGCAACCCTGATGCTAGTCATCAGCATATGTAGTAGTCAGACATGGCGATCGGAGCCAGTAGAAAGACCCGATGCCGGCAATGCAAGACTCTTCAGCGGGGAAAGACTCATTATTGGTATCGCATGAGTCGCCTCGGCTGCTTAGCTGCTCCCACGATCCAACCAAAAATGGATCTAGTCGCGTCTAGTTCCCCCCGCGATGCTCTAGCCATCGAGCTAAAGCTGGCCGATCTCGGCCCCATCGGGTAGTAGTCCAGGCTTTGCGATGAGTCAATGTAAGGAGGACAGCTGGAATGGAGGCCAGCAAACAACACACGGAGTACTGGAGCAGAGGGACTTAAAGGAGGCCAACAAGCCTGAAGGAAGGATTCAAGGTAGACGGCAGGATTGGAGGCTTGAAGGAAGAGGAGAAGAGGAAGAGGAGTCCCGACGGAGTACTCCGTAACTCCGTAAGAGGAATAAACAACTGGATCCTTCCCCGCGCTTATGTCAGACCTATTGAGTCCCCGATATTATTCATATCATATCATTCCCATAACAAAGCCAAGAGTCTCCTCTCTAGATAGCAGCTATCATACAATCCCCATCCCCATCCCCACTCCCACTCTACCAATCACCAGGATTGACCTCGTATAAGCTATAAGGAGAAGGAGAAGAAAAGAAAAGCAAAGATCATTTATATCACCCCGTCACATACAGCAAGCAGCAAGCCCCGTCTATGCCGCAGTCCCACCCGCCGGTTGCTCTTCCACGGCCTTTCCCCATGCCTTCTCAAACGCAGAGGACTCATTCCCAGTCGTCGAGGCGGGCTCGTCAACGTCCTCTTTCTCGATAATCACCGTGTCGGAACCGGCCGCCTCCGCGTCCAAAGCCTCCGTCTTCGCTCCCGCGCCGAGCAACTCGGCATCAAAGTTCGAGCTGTACATGACGGCCGCGAACGCCTCCAATTCCCGGACTCCCTGGTCCATCGCCGTCACATACAGATTCGGCGGATTCGTACCGTTCCCGATCACATGGGCCTGACGAGCCATCACGGCCAACACATTCGCCAGCTTGGTCTTGGGCTCGGAGCCATCAGCGCCCGGAACTACCGTCGCGACCGAGGAGAAGGACTGGGGGTCCGTCTCCGGAGCGCGCATCGGCGAGGCTTTGAACGCGTCGGCCGTGCACTGCTGAATCAACGTCTCAAAGCATTCATTGTTTAGCAGCATCATGATGCGGGTGAAAGTCGGCGAATCAATCAAATCGGCCGTTTCATCCAAGAGATGGCGCAGCGTCGTGGCGGTCTGGGAGGTCGAAGGTTCGGTCACCCCCAGAACTCCCGATTCTTCCAAGAGCTTGTCCTCCTCTTCCCTGGGAGGCAGCAAATAGGACAACCACTTGCGGTGTCTAAAAGAGTCAGCGATCATTTCCACTTGCTTAAATACAATGGAACATACTTGCGGTCCTCCTCCGTAGCGCCCTCGACCCGTTTCCGAACCAGCAGGGTCAGGTCGGACAACTTGCCCAGAGAGATATCCTCTCGCGGGTTGAGCGGTCCAAATGTCTCCTCCACGGCCGCCTGGACCTCCTTCATCAGGTCCTTCCAGCCGCAGTGGAGCAGCCACCAGCTGAACGCAAGGTATCGTCGGTTGGTTTCGAAATCATTGCCCAAGGTTTGCGTCAAATCGTCGTCATCATGATCCTCCAGACGAATTGTCGACGCATCTGCCGGCGTGGCCAAGGAAATGACACTGGAGAGGTAGTTTCGGCGACCGAGCAGGTTGAGCTGGATCCGTGTAAAGATGGTGAGGAGAGACAGGGTGTAGATCAGAGTAAACGACCGCGTAATCGCTACAGAAGAAGGGTTAGCATATTCGTAAAAGATCCCCTCCAGCAGATCCATCCGACATACAAGTTATCTTGACTTCGTTCCACAACTGGGTCTTGTTTTTCTTGGGCCGCGACTCGCCGTCATTCTCCCCCGGAGCTTCCGTCAATTGACTCGTGCGAACGAAGCCTTCGCTCTGGAAGCTAGATAAGCTGCGACGATCCTCGTCGGCGAGACTGGGGGAGAGAGAGGTCATGTCGGACCCCGTGCCTTCGGCGGCGTTGAGTCGGGCCAGTCGCTCGGCCCGCTTCTTCTGGAGCTCCTTGGTCAATTCCTCCACGGGGAGAGCTTCCAGGATATCTTCCGCCGCGGTCGGGAGGAGGGCCAGGACGGTGTAGGTACAATCGGTCTGGTTCTGTTCGAACCGTCGTCGTAAACTAAAGCAGTGCCACATGGTCAGCCGAGAGCACGCGAGCAGAGGGTCGTCAGGGTATCGAGGCCAGCTTACTTTTCCCGGGCGATGCGATCACTGCTCATCCGTTCTCGAGCCTCCGAGATTTTGGATAGAACATACTGACCGGCCAAGTAGCCCGCACCGATGACGCCAGCTCCGATGGCGAGGGGCTTGCGATTGCGCCGGAACCAGCGCCTCGTAGCACCGATCATGATGGAGCAGCGATGAGATGGGTGGTTAGCGAGGGGCAGTCAGGATCATTATAGAGATGAGGAGAGCGAGGAAATTGGGATGGAGTGATGGAGGAGTGTTGAGGGAAGCAAAGATGGAGAAAGGCGGAGATGGAGACGGAGAGTCGAAGACAACCAACGGTAGGGGAGGCTGGAGAAGCCTCGGTTAAGAGAACAACGTGAAGACGAGGGACGATCCTGATAATGGATCATTCAGATAGAATATCTTGAACTTTTCTGCTTCTTACATTTTAGATTCTATCATTGTAATTTCTACCATTTGTATTTATATATTTCATAAATAACAGTGGTGGGGTGGATCATAGGTGGTACCTCCATTATCGTACTCTATTGTAGCAATCCGATGTACCTCCTGTGTCGCCCTCCTTCATGCCTTACATCCTCATCTCCCATCTCCATCCCATCTGCTCCTCTACTCCTCATCGTCCTCTTCTCCTCCTCATTCTCGTCTCCATCTCATCTTCTCCACACCATGCAGCCCATGACGCCCCAGACAGATACCGCCAGCTGACACGCCGTCTGACTCTTATCTCGCTCCGACATCGCATCGTCGCATCCTCTCGTCTCCCCTCTTCATCAACCACATCGCCAGATCAACGCCACCAACCACATCCACCACCACCCACGCATCCAACTGACCTCTCTGTACGACCCAGCGATTCCTCCCAGCTGGGTCGCGTCTCGGCCCTTTCTCCCTGATAGTCAACCGCGGCGGCGCCCTTCCGTCTCTCCTCCCAACACGATGGAACCCCGCAGAACCCCTCCAGAGTACTTCTTGGAGGTCTTTGCGGACACCACCAGCGTGCGCGACGTCTTAAAGGGTATTTCCCACTGTATATATATATTCCATCCATCCTCCGTACTAATAGAATAGGCATCCTCAACCTCATCTTCTTCCACCGCTACTTCCCCTCCATCCATCCCTCAACCCTCGACGTCCTCGACTTCACCCTCCCCGCCATCAAGGACGCCGACCTCGACACCCTGATCGACTCACGCATCAGCGCCCTCATCCGCCAGCACTCCGCTCCCGCCCCCGCTGCCCCCGCCCCGGACTCTCCCTCCTCCGGCACTACCACCCCCAACGGCGTTCGCGGCCGTCTCGCCGTCGAGTTCTACGAAAAGAAGCGCCGTCGCTCTGGTATCTGGTTCGGCGGGCTGGCCGGAAAGGCCGAGGAAGAGGTCTGCTGGGAGGTGTGGAATCTCGACGTGACCGTCGCCACGCCGCGGACCGAGTCGGGTATGTCCCTGCCCTGTCTTGAACTGCGAGATCTCTCGCTCGCTTCCTATAAACTTAAAAACGAAGACGAGAGGTACTAACGTACGGACAGAACGCGCTAAAGTCCGGAAAGCCATGGAAAATATGCTGCACAAGGCTGCCCTCAAGATCCTCGCCGTCGTCAACCGCGATAAGGACCATATCCCCCCCATCACCACCAGCGATTCGAACCCCTTCCCCTACCGCATTGTTCTCAACCCGCGCTCTGACGGGTGGCAGAATCGCTTTGGGTTATACTGATCTCTTCGGAGGAGGGCCTTGCGCACTAGATGCTAGCATGCTCCGGGATCGCTGGATCTCGATCCCGTACATCACTTATCACATCACGTAGGATATGCCGGTTATGGAGTCATGGCGTTTTCGGGTCTATTTCGAGTACTGCGTTCTTTCCGCGGGTGGTTGTTCTCGAGGATAATTAGCCTTACGCTGTATAGTACCCGTCTCCGGTCGAGATTACAGTCCGACAGGGGTTTCATGTCAATACACCCAAAGGGAGATAAACGTTCCAAATTGGACAACAACCTCGTACGTGGCGCTTCAATAACCAAAACCCACACTTCATCGCATCACACACAGCAACAGCCCGAAACCACATCCACCAGAAGCACTACAAGCAATTCTACTGAACATGTCATGACAAACAGATAAGCATCATCCGAGAGCAAAGCGAAGGCTCCAAATCAATCCAGTCCGATCAGGAGGGACGTCGCTAATCCGGCACTCCTTCGTACACAGCACCGACAGTCGTCACCATCGGCTCCTTCATTCCTTGCCTGGCTACCGTCCCGCGACCGCGGGAGTCGACCCGACCCATGGCATGAGCGAAGCGCACACCATGCAAGTCGCATATTCACGGTTGGTCAGATCTACTGGGACTTGGTAGCAGCATCGGCCTGGGCCCGAAGGTTGGCCGAGGTGGAGCCGCTGGCGAAGAAGCGGCCCAGCACCGGCTGGAGGAAGGAGTGGAAGACGATTTGAGCGCCGCTGTAGATCGTGTTAGCAGCCGCGATGCTGGTGGCACGGCCGGGGAATCGGAGAGCTTACTTGGTCTGGGGAAGAGCCATCCACAGGACGAGGGCGAGCTTGAAGATGTAGTAGAAGGCTGTTGCGAGGTTAGCACCGAGCGGAGAATCACAACGTCAGTTTGGCAACTTACGGAACCAGTAGGGAGCGCTGATGGCACTCTCCAACACGGTGAAGAGGGCATACACAACCCAGTACTGTAGAATCACATGTCAGCCATCGGTTCGTCACCTCAATGAAACGACGTCACGTGCCCCGACGGGGCCTAGGCGAGAGCGTCGAGAGAGGGGGGAGAGCGCCAGCGATCACGCGAACATACCGTCAGCCACTACATGAGAGAAAATCCAGGTCAGCCACTCTGATCATGTTTCTGTGTCAGATGGGGTTGAAGAAAGGAAATACGTACCTGGGTGTCATCGGCGGTGCCGGCAGTAAACAGAGCATTGAGGGAGTAGTAGGCCGGGATGATGAAACCAGCCAGGTTGACGAGGAATTCACCGGCGATGTTGAAGAAGACCAGGAAGAAGTAGATGCCGACCAGGCCCAGGACGACATAGACCTTGGGGACGGAGCTCTGACGCTCGAGGTTGTTGAGGACAGGGTACTTGGAGAGCTGAAGACACACAGGTCGGTTAGCTTGCTGCGAGACAAAGAAATTCCTCAACACCGATCTCAGCCTTCCGGATAGACGGAATGACAAAGAGGACAAGGATGATAACTCCCATCGCTGTTCTCAATGCCCGGGTTCCCTGTCGGAGAGGCTGGGGCCGGCGAGGACCTGGGGTTCGCCTGCGAAAACGACACCCACACAGATCGACGACGTACCTCCTTGTCAAGCTGAGCTATGGCGTGCTGAGCACGGTCCTGGAAGGAAGCCATTTTTGATGGGTTTGGGGATTTTCGGCAGGTGAGATGAAGAGTGGGAGGGGATGATGGAATGGCAAGGAAGGGAGAGCGGTCGTTATCAGTAGTAGTGGAGGAAGAGGAGGGAGAGAAATAGCAGCATCAGACAGAACCTAAGAATAATACTGCGGCTGGCTGGCGCTTGCGGCCAAAGCGGGCGGAAAGTCACGTGACCGGTCATGACGTCGAACACGAAATTCGTCATTCTTCAGTGTCCCTTCGTTGTGCTTCCGCCATGGCCGGCTTCGTTTGTGCAACCTCATAGCTCTGGTACGTCAGACTCTATTCACTGGCTTCCCGTCTATGTCTTGCTCTTCGAACAGCATGCTCCAGCGAACGGATGGAGACGGTTAGTCATCCGGTTGCCTATGAGATAGCCCTAAATCCATCGTGGCATTCCGATCGATTCTATAGATAGCCATTCTCTGTTATGTCTAGAACACTACTTCCTCTACATTCTTGTAGCATCGAGACAAGTCAAGTAATCGGTTTGATGTCGGCCCTGATACAGAACAGATCTTTATCCTATCTACTACAGATACCACACATTAAGTCCATAGACAACTAGGGTATCTACCCATAGTACATTAACATACGGCTGCCAGACAAGAAACAGATCCAACGGCAACCAGCATGACATCCCAGACACAAATACACGCGAAGCTCAATAGACACATGGCTCTTGATTTTGCCAATACAAGGCAGGAGGGAAATATAATAATGGTTGGATAAAACATCGGCGATCAAGATCCCATTGCCCTCGTCCCAAGAAGAACAGAGCATTGCGCCATGACCCATCATCCATTCCCGGTCACCAAAGTACAGAACGCCGTCCAGAAAGGAAAAGCCAGAAGGGTTACAAATAGAAGTGTAAGAAAACCACAAGAAAAATGCAATGCTCGGACAAATCTTCCGCCGCATGAAAACCTAAACAAGTACAGGAAGTAACAATCCGTCAAGAACTGCAAAAGGCATCATCTTTTCCACAAGGGTTGTCCGTTACGTTACTCATCTTCATTCATCCCAGTGCTCGGACTTCCGTTGGTCACCCCGGCGCTATCCCGGTTGAAGGTGAGCTTCAGCTTCGGTTGACTAGGAGTAGCCGCACTCGGAGTATCCGCACCAGAAGCCGCAATCACGGACGGGTCCTGGTCAGCCAAGTCGTAGTTGGCAAATTGGGGGTGGCCCTCGGTTTCCTTCTTGAGCTCCGCGAGACACTTGGCCTATTGGTAGTCAGTATCAGAAGAGTCAGTTGAATACGCCGAACGGTCAACTCACCTCGATATCATTAGCATCCTGGAACAGAATGCTACCGTCCTCGTTATAAGTCCGAGCATTCTGGCAAAGGAGGTGGATATCATTGCGGAAATCCCTCAAGTTCTGGTACTCGTCGCGATTGATCTTCCTGCGGATCATCTCCATCGCAATGGGATTCTGAATGATCATGTAATAGTCGGGATACTGCGACCGAGGGGGCGGCTTCATAAACGGCTCGATGATCGAACGAGTCACCGGTCCGTCCTCGCTATCGGAAGAATCGGCAGGGAGCTCTTGTTCCATATCCATCAGCGCCTGGTAGACGTTGTTGAGGATCTGTTGCAAGATGGCCCGGTTCTCGGGACTCAACGTCTCCACCGGCTTGGCCTGTCTGCCTCGCTTGCGCTTGGGCAGAGGCGTCTCCTCAACAAGTTCTTCAGCTTTACGCTTCGGCGCAGGGCCACGGCGGCCCCGCTTCTTGGGCTGAGGAGTTTCCGAGCTCTCGCGCGAAGGCTCCGGCGAGGAATCACCACCCGTCTTGCGGGAGCGCTTTTCCTTGTTGACCCGGCGTCGTTCCACGCGAGCCTCTTTCCGGGCAATGGCATCTTCAATCGTATCATCATCGGCATCGACCGCCATGAGCCACTGCTCCTCGGTAAGACCATCATCATACCGAGTAACCTTGCGCTCGCGAGCACCGCGCCCACCAATTTCGACCTCGACCTCTTCCGCAACCGGGTTGTCCTCAGCAAGGTAGATATCGGGAAGTTCACTCTCTCCCATCAGACGGGGGAGGGGATGACCAGGCCCGTATGGATCAGTCTGCTGACGGTCCTTATCAATCCGCTGGAAGGTAACAAGTTCTTCGTCTGAACGAGCCATGATATCATTCAAGTCATCATCATCCATCTCATCCTGGTCGCCGAGCTGATCAGCCGCCTCAGCAGACTCGAGCAGAGTTCGCAGTAGCGCATCACGCTCCTCGTTGGTGGACTTGTTGTCGAACTTTCCGGCTTGAATGACTTTGCCATCCATATCCAACTTGAACTGCGCACGTTCGAGAATCTTCTCTTCGATGGAGTTGGAGGTAATCAGACGCAAGATACGCACTTCGTTCTTTTGACCGATACGATGTGCACGATCCTGGGCCTGCAAATCCTGGTGAGGATTCCAATCCGAATCGAAAATAATGACCGTATCAGCAGACTGAAGGTTGAGACCGAGACCACCAGCACGTGTCGACAGCAAGAAGCAGAAGTAATCGGAATTGGGAGCGTTAAACAGCTTCAGAAGGTCGGAACGATCGTCGGACTTGGTGGAACCGTCCAGACGCAGGTACTTCAACCCCCGCAAGCGCAAGAAATCCTCCATGATGTTCATGATCTGCGTCATCTGGAAGAACATCAAGACACGATGACCCGTTGCTCGGAATTTAGGCAGAATCCGGTCGAGGAGCTCGAATTTACCGGCGGTACGCCACAGCAGATCATTCGTCGCCCGAGTGGGATTCATCTGATCCTCCACAGGTTCGAAGACAAAAGGATGGTTGCACAATTTGCGCAACTGCATCAGCATGTTGCTGAGACCACGCATTCCCGTCTTTCCTCCCTTGCCATCGCTGACGACCATCTTGTTGTGGGTCATCAGCTGGCGGTACAGCTTAGCTTGCAGGGCAGAGAAGCGGCACTTGATGACACGTTCTTGCTTGTCGGGCAGATCCTTCTCGACGTCCTTCTTCAGACGTCTCAGAAGGAAGGGCCGGAGAACCTTGTGAAGACGACGAATCACCAGCAGCTGTTCTTCTTCACTCAGCTCCATGCGATCCTGGCCACCCGTATTGGCGAATGGCGTGTTGAACCACTCATCAAACGACTTCACCGACTTGAAGATATTGGGCAAAACGAAGTTCAGCAAAGCCCACAGCTCGGGGAGGTTGTTTTGCAGCGGGGTACCAGTCAAAATCAACCGATACCGGCTGGTGTAGTACTGAGAAAGCGTGCTGCTCAGCTTGGACTGCGTATTCTTCATACGGTGACCCTCGTCAACAATCATGTGAGTCCACTTAACCTTGCTCAAGACGGGGCGATCCTTGATGATGTATTCGTACGTAGTCAAGAGGACCTGGAAGTTGCCCCAACGGATTTGCTGTTGTTGCTGTTTACGAGCGTTGGGGGGTCCCTTGTAAACCACGCGACTGACAGCAGGAGCCCACTTTTCAAACTCCAGGTTCCAGTTGGTCAAAGTACTCAGGGGCACGATGACCAGGAAAGGCCCGTTGTTCTTCTTCTTCTCAATAATATAGGTGATCAAACTGATGGTCTGGATAGTCTTACCGAGACCCATCTCGTCGGCCAAGATACCATTGAGGTTATTGTTGTAGAGCGAGATCATCCACTGCAAGCCTCTAAGTTGGTATTCCTTCAGCGTACCACCCACCAGGATCGAAGGCTGTTCGGTGATTTCTTCCTTGATGCGATGCGCAACAGCATAGTAATCGATCTTGCGTCGACCACTGCCTTCTTCGTCGTCGCTTCCAGTGGCAATGTCTTCGTCCTCGTCCTCGTCGTAGAACTGATCCTCCTCGCCGTATCGCTCGGCCAGGCTCCGCTGTTGTTCCCTGACGGAGGCGGCAAGTTGTTTGAGGAAGTTGTCGGTCTGCTTGAGAAGGTGGGAAATACGGGAATCCTTGGCCTGTCCCAACAGCTTCATGTAGGTCTCTTCATCGTTGGCCTTGAGAGCCTGGAGACGCTGCTTGGCCGTGCGCTCAACGCGACGCTGCTCCTCACGCTCCATATGCTGGTGGTGTTGCAGCATCATACGACCCAGTTTCTGTACGCGAGTGCGCTGCTGGCTAGCAGCCGTTTGAAGTTCGAGACCATGGTTGAGGATCGCCTGGAGTTGGTCATACTGTTTCCTCTTCTCCCGGGTCTCACGTGCATCACGTTGCTGCTTCTCAAGCTTCTCGGTAATCCGCGCCTCCCGAAGGGACTGTTTCTTCATTCGACGGTGGGATGCGCGGTTCGCAGTCATGCCCAGGTTGTCGAAATGGAACATTTCGTTCTGAATCTGCTTGCGGAAGAGTCTCTGCTTGGGCAGCAGATTGAGCATTTTGTATTCGATCAGAGCCTTCAACTTCAGAGAGTCGTCACCCGTGGCAGTGTCGCTGCGGCTGGTATCCCACACGCCGACATTGGCCGGAAGCTCAGCCAGTTCGGCTTTCCGCGCATTGATCTTGTTATAGAGCACTGTCTCTCGCTCTTCCCGAATTTGTTCGAGATCCATACCGACGGGCATCAAAGCGGGAACGCGCATACGGTTAGCACGCGAGGCATGATTTGTGAAGGTGATATTCTTGGGAATCGACTCATAGGGCGATTGCAAGGACTCGTAATATTCCTTGCTGGGAGTGATCTCCTCGACAAGGCCAGACTGTTCCGATTTGGACTGGCCCACGCCCTCGATGACACCCTCAGCAGCCGCGACAGTGTCGGAAGGCGCCGGGGTCTGTGACTTTTTGGACGGAAAAAGCTGTTGTTGTACGCGAGGAGGGAGCGGGAGGTTTTTGGACAGCATCTTGAAGGCCAGGATTTGGCTCCTCAGGATGGACAGCTGCTCTGGAGAGAAGCTACCACTCGCAACAGGCGCACCCTTCTGCGAAGTGGCCTGGCCAGAGGGCGCTTGCGGTTGAGCGCCAGTGGGCGTGGACACGGCATCCTGGCCAGCTCCGGTCGGAACCGAGTTGTTTCGCGCTACATAGGAGATTGAAGTTAGAAGAATGTTCGCGGGGGATTATATGCGCAGGGGACAAATGACTTACCATGCATACCATTTGGGCCGGCAGCTTCAGGCGTCGTACCATTCAATTGCTGTTGACGCTGCTGCGCCTGGAGCTGTTGTTGTTGCGCGATCTGTCTTTGCTTTTGGAACACCTGTTGTCGTTGGACGGCAGAAAGAAGATTGTGGGCCTTTAGGTATTCAGGGTCGTCGTGGCGGACGCCCTGCTCTTGCATCTGCTTGTATTTCTTGGAGGCGGTTAGATATTAATTCGTGGACGAAGGAGGGGAAGAAAAGAATATATATGATGGGCATGAAGGATAATTGAGTCAATAGAAGGGGTGGGTGGTAGCTGCTAGGCGAAGGCTTAGGGGGAAATAACATACCTGGTAGACCTCTTGGATGTGTTGCTGTGTCAGGTTCGGCGGCAAGCTCATGTTGCCAGGTGCCGTGTTCGGCACTGACTGGAGGGAAGCCATGGTCTAGCGCGGTGTTCGTCTATACATATGACGGAGAGACACGTCGGGATGGACCTGTATGCGACGGCGGGCGCGTCGGGGCAACACGTGGGTAGAGGGAAAACCGGGTGAACGGTGGGAATCGCCAGGTCGCGCCGAAGAGGCGACCGGGCGCGCGACGAGGGTGAGGCGGGACGGGCACGGGGGCGTCAGTGGTCAATGGATGCGACAAAGAGTGGTCAATATCTGGACCTTGGCGATAGTTTCGTGATGTTTTTGCCGGCCGGGGCGTCGGGGAGCGATGGCAGAGGACCCGGGGGCGGTCGGCGACGAACAAGGGAAAAAGGGAAAGGGGGGCGAAGGGAGGGTGAGAAAGGAGGAAAAGGGAGCCCAGAGGGCGAGAGGGCGGAGGGAAAACGCGCGTGGAGAGCGAAATGGATGAAATGGAGATGGAGGGGACGGGACTTTCGCGACTTTTGGCCGGGGAAAACTGGCGGTGGTGCTCAGCCTGTCTGTGCCTGTAACGGGAGGAGGAGGAGAAGCAGCAGGCGGCGATGGGAAAATGGAAAGAATTTGGCTGGGTATGGTCATGTGACACGGCTGCTGACTAAGGCTGACTCATCAATCGTCCGTCCTGGATGTGGCACTACCAGCACTTGCCTTATCAGTATCAACAGAGGTACATTCACTACAATCAATACCTTACTCATGGCACTAGCTCATTATCCACAGTTCGATCGATTCCTGCCAACTCTTGCGCCTTCAAACCGTACGTCACATACAAAGAAGAACCAAATATCAAACTAACCCCGACCCAGACTCAACACCCAGTTATGCCTCTCCAGCGCTCAACATCGGTCGCTTCATCGGCGGCGGCGGCGCAGGCTTCTTTGCCCTTGAGGGTGGTGGTGGCGGAGGTGCCTTCTTATGCAACGACACTCCATTCAATGTTACCGAACTAGTTCGGCGCGACACGGACCCTCCATAACCGCCATTGAACGGGCTGGCATCCTCCGATGCATCCTGATAGGGATCCTCATATACCCGGCTGATGGGACGAGACTGATTCGCTACGTTCCTCTGGCTAGAATAAGTCTCACTGATGGTTCGAGCGGGCCATTGGTGAGAACTGGACGCCTGCTCCTGTCGCAGCTGTGCTGGGCCCTCGAAGGTTGATGTCCGGTTGAATCCCGGTCGAGGAGGGGCCGTCTCGGCAGCGTATGCATCTCTCATATCCGTCGTATAGACCGAAGTCGGCCGGTTCGACCGGATAATCGGCCGTGCGTCCGCCCCGTTTGCGGGCTCCTCTTGCAGAGCGTCGTACCGTTCCTGATATGAGTGCGCAGTGTTAGATCTCGCGCGGCCGGTCCGGCGGCCATTAGGGGTAGGGGCCTGCGAGTGTCTGTCCCAACGTTAGTCTTATCGGGATCTTATGTATGTGTAGGTTGCGATCAGTCCCCACGTACCTGCTCGGCCACTCGTTCTTGAGTTGAAGAAGCACCTCCCTGCACTGTTCGTGGTAGCTCAGCTGTGCATCGAGGAAGGCCTCCAGGTCGACCACCCCATCCACCTCTGCGTCTTTGATGTCCTGCATCCGGCGGAACACGTCGTCATTGGCCTCTTCATATTTCACCTTTTGCGTGCGTAGTTCCTCCTCCATCCGGAAGTCCTCTTTCTTGACCTTTTGCATCTTTGAAAGAGACGTATCGTAGGCCAAGCGTCGACTATCGAGCTTCTTCCGCGCAGACTAGAGAGGGTTTAGTGAATGCCCGCAGAAACATTGACCGAATCAGCCGTACCTGGTAATCTTTCATCTGCGCCAGAGATCGTTCCAGCGACTCTAGCCAGCTAGAAGTCGCCTGAGCAATGTATGTCTCCTGGATCCGCGCCAGGCGTTCTTCCGCGCGGCCAAACACTATCGAAGACGATCAGCGGGGAACAGTGCAAGGAGACAAGAGAAAGGCAATGGCAACAACGTACTAGAGAGACAGCGGCCGTAGTCGGAGTGTGCGTCAAAATCTTCCCCATGGCTGACCATGCTGGAGCCCAGATGCGCGATAGGAAGAGTCTTCTCCTTGTCGTCGCCTTCGCTGCGCTTGGAGACAGACTTGACGTAGGCGGTCATGGATTTGTGGATGCGATCAACGCCTAGAGAAGGATGAAATCAGTGACTGTTTTTTGGAGCTGCAGCGGTAGGTGGCTCTTCTCACCGTCATGCCGCACGTTCATTTCGGTTTCCATCGCTTTGAAGTCATCGGAGAGGTTGGTCTTGACTTCACCTCCCATTCTCTCGCCAGCCCATTGTTTGAAGCGGTCGAATTTCCGGTTGACGTTCATATTGATTGTTGTAGGGAGCAGTGGTTTGATAGAAGATGGAAAAGAAAGGGGACAAAAATAACAATAATTTATTCAGGTTCAATGGATGTGAGGAAAGAAGGTCGCAAAGAATCTGCGGGAGCTTAATGCGGCCGTGGTTGTAGATATAAATAACCGAATGCGGTCAACCAGACCTGAAGCCTGTCAGGATGGGAAACAGCTCGGAAAGAGAGATTAATGTCTGACAGAGATTGACGCTGTCAGTGCCACCATATAGAGCGAGGTATGGCACCGTGGTGGGAGAGTCGGTAAAGGGGATGGTGAGGAGGGATGGGGAAGGAGAAGAAAGAAGAGAGTCCAGAACAGAGGGATGGAAGTGGGATGGTTTAATGGAGACGAGAAGCTGCCCCAACAACGGCCATGGAATGATTAATTAATTCGGGTTAGGAGAAATTCAATAAAATCAATTAAATCAAATCATGGAAAATAAAGTACCTAGGTATTATAATTTGTTATTCTCATGGAATGACAGTAACAATAACACTGCCAATCAGACCTCGGACGCAAACGCCACCAGGAGGAAGTGCTCCTCCAACTCCTCCACCGCCGGGGAGGGTTTCGCAAGCAGACCCTGGATGGGAGAGATCGATCTTGCATCTGAGTCGACGCCCATGATGAAGGATTGAGACGATCCATGAGCCTGATTGAATCCACCTATATGGGGGTTACCCAGCTGGGAAAGGATGGGTACCTGAAACCTTAGCCTGTTGGCAATTAATATTATTAGTGTTAGAGGTGACACGCGGCGGTGGACCTGCCGGTGGGGAGAGGCCAAATCAGGCGCTGGACGTTGCCACTCTGCTATTTACAGAACACTCGTCCATCATCGTATGTCCACCGTAGCAGGATTGTCTCACTGTGGTGTCTCACAATGTCATGGTGTTTCTACCTAGGTACCCAGTCCAGTTATATATTGGGGTACTTGCAGAAAACCAAATGTGGCCATGTTCAATCTGGGGCCCCTCCTTGACTCCCAGGAAGTGCTTGCTATCAGTGCGCTTCTGCAGATCATGATGCAAAGAAGATGTACTCCAGTCCAATCCACCCCAGTCGCTCTCGTTTCATCACGTCAATCAGAGGAACAAAGCGTTACTCGTTACTGTATTGACCGCGTATTGCCATATGTACAGAGTCCCTAGTAGAATCCTTATCAAGTCTACATACGGAGTAGAAGTATGGACGATAGGTGGGACATCTGTGTCCCAGATAGATTGGATCGCTCAAGCACACACCTTATCTCCCCGCGCTCGCCAACCCTACAACCTACCACTGCTGAGTAACATTGAAAGGTGAACATGATGAACTTGCATCACTCCCTTACTGACCTATCCATTCAATCTAAAAACCCATGCGACCAACATGAACGGATCATTTCCTCCCTTCCTCCGGTGAACCCTCCACGAACCGATCCCAGTCAAGGACATCCGTAGCGCCAGGAATCCCAACCCCAGTCGATGGAGAAATCCCATCATCCACAGGTGGCACCGCTTCCAGACCAGAGGCCAAGTGCGCCTCCGCGGCTATCAAGGCGTCAAAATCGTTCCAATCCATGTCGAAATCCGCAGCCACGCCGTTATCGTAGATCCCATTCACAAGACCCCAGGGCTGAAACGCAACCGCCGCGTTTCCAACCGGACCGCATCCGTCCAACAGGGCCGCAGCATACTGTCCGGGCGTGACGCCCATGATGCGCTTAAACACGCGATGGAAATGGCTGGCCGTCAGGTTCGCCTGGGCCGCGAGGTCCCGCAGCGTCGTCGGCTTGGAACCAGCTCTGATGTCTGACTCGATCGTCGCACATGCTTGGGCGATCAATTGGACCTGCGGGTTTTCCGGTCGGATGGTCTGCGGTTTGCAGCGCTTGCATGGGCGGAATCCAGCGGTTTCAGCCTGGGACGGCGTGTCATAGAACCGGATGTTGGCGCGGCGGGCCAGACGGCTAGGACATGACGGGCGACAATAGATCTTTGTGGTGAGCACGGCGTAGACGAAGGAATCCGCGGTTGCGTCGCGGTTGGAGACCGCTTGCCAGCGTGCGGCGGCAGACTTGGGGGTGGTGCTCGCGGTTAATCGTGGGATTCTTTGGGGGAGGTCTTTCTGAACCATCACATTAGAATGGGCTTCCGTTTGATGGGGTTGCTTAGTTTTGTAAGGGACTAGGTTGTTGTAGAGAGACTGGAGCAGGATCTGGACATGATGCTGGTTGACTTTAAATCGCCTCTGAAGTTGCGGGGTTGCGCGCTGATTGGTCAATTCCAGAGCAGTGTGTGCAGAAGAATGACAGCCAATAATGGAGGTAATCGTAGGTAATTGTTAACTTGATACTAGGTAGTTACCTGGGATAGTTAGATAAGTGCCGTAGGGTCTGTACACATAGATTATGGTTGAGATCTATCTCGTGGTGGTGCATACCGGGTGGGTGGCCATGCTGCCAGTCAGATATATATATCACAACAAACCTTGGAAGCAACCAACATAATCAACAAGGATTGAGATCGAGATTCATATTTACTAGCAAGGGTATCTTTGAAACGAAAGCCCCAAAGACGTAGCATGGGCCAAGAGACTCATCACCCACTGCAGCTGTACCAGCAAAGTCCCATGGCATTACACACCTACTCAGATATACACCAGAATATGTCCAATTGATTCATTATGGTAAATGCTCTTGTACACCCGGAGTGTGAATTTTTGACCATCCCGTTGTATTTTTTAATCATCAATGAAATTTGGCCACAACCTTAACTTGGCTAAGGACGCGTGGAAGGTAATCCGCAGTCGCCTAAGTACAGATGTCTCATAGCAATAGAGCATTTTCAACCCGTCACAAACAAAAGAACTCCACTCGATACCCCGCTTACTCCTTGGTCTTCTGGGTACCACGGAGCAGACCGGTTCTCCGGGCAGCAATAAGACCGGCTTTTTGACCCTGGGCGGCGTAGCGAGAGATGGTCGAAGCCTTACCAATATGCTGGTGGTTACCACCACCGTGAGGCTGTAGAGAGTATGCATGTCAGTCACCCAATTCTGCAATGATTCAGGGTAAAGGCTCCTTACGTGATCAACGGGGTTCATGGCAACACCACGAGTCTTGGGCCAAGAGTTGCGCTTGACAGCGAACTTGTGCTTGGCACGAGAAGCCTTGAGCAGGGGCTTGTCGGTACGACCACCACCGGCAACGATACCGATCATACCACGAGAGGTGTTCTTGACAACCTTCTTGGCACCAGAGGGGAGCTTGATACGGGTCTTGCCCTCCTCGGGGTTGTGGCCGATGACGGTAACGTAGTTACCGGAGGTACGGCCGAGCGCACCACGGTCACCAGCCTTCTCCTCGACGTTGGTGATGACGGTACCCTCAGGGACGGAGGCGAGAGGGAGGACGTTGCCGACGGTCAGGGCAGCGTTCTTTCCGGCGTAGATGAACTGGCCAGTGTACATGCCCTCGTTGGCGATGAAGGTCTCGGTGACCATCTTGAACTTGTAAGGGTGACGGAACTGGACCTTGGCGAGGGGAGCACCACGGCCAGGGTCGTGGATGATCTCCTTCACGACACCGCGAGTGTATCCATGGCGCTCAGCGTAGTCGAGGGTACGGAACTGGGCAGGAGCCTTGTTGAGACGGGTGTGAGCCGCTAGAGGCGAGGATTTCCATCAGCAATCGGGGTTCTCCTGGGATGCATTCAAATTTTCGAAATCATTGCGGTCGCACTCACTGAAAATGGATCCACGACCCTTCCTCTGGTTGCGGATCACACGACCCATGGCGACTTTCTGTAGATGAACCTGGAGGTTAGTATTGTCGAGAAGAAAGAAAGACCGCCTGCGACCCGGGGTGGTGGGAGTTGCTTGGAATTCTCGTACCTCAAGATCGAAGATGGGCTTGTCGGGTTGGTGTAGTAGAGAATTCGTCGGAGACTGAGGGCTGTGTGGGCATTAGGGCGAAATCGCTAACCTAACCGAGTTGGCGCTAGCGCCGTTTAGGATCTTGGCACTACTAGCCCTGCCTGGTGATTGGCGGGGCGGTTGTTGCGATTAAAGTGGACCGCGCTTATATAACCATTCATCACGAGCACTTCTCCATCCTCTTGTCGTTGAATGTGTGGACAGTGTCGACTATCTCAAAGGTGTATGAGATGGGCTGTGATGTCCAAGTGGAGTCGAGTTCTTGATTTGGACTTCTGACTACTTCCGTTTAGGATTCTGTCGATGTCAGCACGAATGCGTTGAGACGTACTCGTGTCAATGGTCTCCTACCAGACACCTCTAACATGTCGATATGACAAACATGAATCGTCCCCGATGAATTCTGCAGCATCATTCATTCCAATATCCGGGGCATGAATGACAGTCACGCCCCTCCAGATTGACTCGGTTATACGACCATCGCGTCCAGTCACATCTGGACCGTCTATCTGGTGTGAATGGCGTCAACGGCGTCAAGATATCCCAACAGCTTGTTCTGAAGACTCAAATACCAACGTTGGATGCCCATCTAGCCGACCAGTCCATCTGTGTTGCGTGGTTGACAGTCTGACTGCAACATACCCGAACGCGCGCGACGCGCCGTATTCGAGGTCCATCCGTCCATTCTATAGTTGAGACGAGAGGCTGTTCTCCATCTCTCCTACAGAAGTGTCCATCTGTGCCGGGATTTTTGGTCGATGCACTCCCTTCTTGCATTGTTTTTTACGCAGAGTCTGCTTGCGACAGCTGATTACAACTCCGATCTCTTTGCACGTCCAAACCCCTTGATCGCATCAAAATACTTAAAATAGAAATGCGCTTCAAATGTAGACGAAATTTCTCGAGAATCAGAGGCAAAGAATGCTTGCGCTTGAATGGGTGCGGATCATACTATGATATGTGCTGCCATTGAGGCCACGCGCGTAAAGCCGCGCTCCAACCGTAGGGAGCAAGCAGTAGTTTGGCACGTCCGTCTTGCGGCGCGGACTCGCCCACCTGCTTTCTCCTCCGTCACCACCACTCCGTCAACCCAACCTTCCACCAGAACATGTCCAACATGTCTCTTTCCGATTCCGATCTTTCATCGCTGTCATCGGCGCCTCCTTCAGATGAGGAGACTGCCTCCATGGCCGTCGACGAGCCTGTCGGTATCACTAAGTACTTCAAGAAGAAGGAATCCGAGTCGCCGCCGCCGAAACGAGCTCCTTCACCACCCCATGAATATGTTTTGGCGGACAATCCAGACATTGCAGTAAGTTACATTTAATTGCACTCTACCCTAAGCTTCATCGTCATTGATTTGACGCGTCTATCGTCCTTCGCGCGAACAATGTCGCTGACCCGTCGCAACACAGTTCATTGTAATGTTCCGCGCGCGTTTCCACGAAGTCTTCCCGCGATCCACGCCACACTACGGACCCCAAGACATCGAAAGAGGTGTCTCGGAGTTCCCACCGGGTGATCATATCGAGAGATTATTGTGTGCATTATTGGGCTTGGTGTTGAATAGAAAGAAAGACGTGGAGTATGTTGCGCCACACGCCTTCCCCGACCTGCGACATGAAGCTGCGCGCAGCTTCACTTGTCATCCCCGAACAAGGCCATCTAGCCCTTGTTATCGAAGCCCGGCTGACTGTATTAATGCGCAGGCGAAATCACTACACACGCCCACTGGAAGAGGCGATTCAGACGCACGTTTCGCAATGGCCTAAGGCTTGGCAAGGGAAGAATCCCCTCCATGGAGGTGGATCGTTCGCGGGAATGACCCCGGAACAACGCGTATGTGACGCGACTACCGCATTGGCCTCTGTGATCCTTCAATCCACTGACTTACCTAGTTGGTACTGCTCAAATCGCTTATTCTATGGTCCTTGTCCTCCTCCGAAGCCGTCCAAGCGAAGATCAAAGAATCCTACAAGCAAGCGCGTCACGAAGATGACCTCAACCAACCGCTGTCGGTCCAACCTTGGGGCCGCGACGGATTGAAACGCCGGTACTGGTTGATTGAAGGACTGGACGATACCCACTTCAGACTGTACCGGGAGAGCAATCCGGCGTTGAAGAATGTCACCTGGTGGAGCGTGGCGGGCACAATTCCTGAACTGACAGCTATTGCGGAGAAGCTCGAGCAGGAGCGAAGCACGAATTCGAAGAAGCTGAGTGAGAGAATCAGACTCTCAATCCCTCGATTCGAGGGCTCGGAGGAGGTAAGATACCCACTGTCTTGGTGCCTCTCGTCGCCACGACTCACCTGGTTACACAGAAACGTAAACGCCGCGATTATCGCATCGCCCGGAAGGCTCAGTTCGCTCGACCGGAGCCTGGATTCTCCCTGTACGAGGGCCGCACTCGCGGGAAGAAGCTGAAGTATACATACTCGGACGACGAGGACATTTTCTCGGATGGCCTCCCCACGACCCGACGATCGACACGGAACACATCCGGTGTATCTACGCCTACTGAGCCCGCGGGCCCGAGGTTCACAGCTAGCGGAAGACAGATCCGCTCGCGTGCGGGGGGCTTATATGGTGAGACCTTGCTGAGTGGACAGCGTGATGAGGAGGAGGAGGAGGAGGAGGAGGGCAGACCCCAGCGGACCCGGACCACTCGAGCCAACGGATACACGTATGAGATGGATTATGAAATGGATGAGGGCTCTGATGGTGGCGAATCGAGCGGAAACGAGTGGCAGGGCGGCGAGGAGGAAGATGAGAACGAGTTTGAAGGCGACGATGAAGAGGAAGTCAGCGGCGACGAGTCAGTCGTCAACCGAGAAAACAGAAGCCTTGTGGTGCAGCTCCGATACAACAAAGACAAGATGCCGAGCGACCAGAGTGCTCTTGACGAGCAGCAAACTTCGCAGAATGGCGAGAGCAAAACGGAAGTTGTCCAAACCCAAGCGGCTGGCTCGTTACCACCAGTCCAGCCACAGCTGCCCACGCTCAATGGGCTGCTAGTCGCAGCTCAGGAGCCTCCACCAGCGCTGGATACAAAGCCGCCTGCCGAGGTATCCAACCAGGCCCCTGTGGAGCAGAAAGCTGGTTCTGCAGAGAATAGGACCGAAGGCCCACCCCAGGGAGGCAATGAAGCCGTCCCCCAGACTACCATGACCTCTACAACGGAGCTTCCCAGCCATCCGGCGGCTCCTGCATCTGGTCCCAACGAGGCTGCCTAGGTTATATAGAGCCGTGGTGATCCTGCTGACTGATAGATTTTCCGAGCGTTGAGTTACTATTAATGTATACGAGGGAGACCTGTATTAGGCGTTTATGTAATGGGGGGGGGGGGGGGCCGATGTTCGGTCAATGCTGTAACCCTAAAAGTCTGGCTATGAGCGTTGATGAAGGGAGGCTACAATGTAGGGACTGTTTAGAATTAGGTAATGGCAATGGGTAAATATGGGTATATGCCCGTTCCAGTCAGGTGTCGATATTTCACAATTAGGCAGGGAATGTATAGACCGGATATCTTCTGGGAACCGGCGCAGAGACAAATCATGCAGAAATGCATACATATAACGCCAGCCCGTAACTCCAGAATGCAACCACAAAAAACAGTGTACACAAAAGTCGTCATCTAGTCAGGCCCAGCGGTGGCGAATTGCGCCGTATAGAACTGTAAAAACTCCGTGATGTCAGCCTCGAATCGACTGCCGCAACACGACACGCGGAAGAACCAGACACAGAAGGGGGGGCTGCCACTCACGTCTTCGGCCTGCGCGGCCAGTTGTCGATCCTTCATGGACGGCAGGGGCGGCAATTTCCAGTTGTTGACCTCGTACCACCACCTGCGGATTCTGCTTCCGAGGGTCTGTCCGCTGAGCGAGGCGTTGCGGTTCCAGAAGCGCCAGCCGGATAGCGCCAGGGTCCAGAGGGTGCCTTGCATGAGAGGGAGGAGGACCTGCGCGTGCACTGTTAGTCGAAACGGTTCTCAATTTGCGCACAATTTACAGAGTGTAATGGGATTGCCGTACCTGGTCGCGGATGGTAATCCATGCGACTCGCCCCCAGGTGTCGGCGCCGCGGATACTGGCCAGATAGCTCTGCTCGAAGCGCAGATCAGGCAGTGGTGGAAGCGTTTGCCGACGGGGAACCGAGCGGACCATGTGGCGGGGGTCTACAACATCGGAAGAGATGCTCTCGGTGTCGGAGGGAGCATGGTCGACGACGGGGAGCTTCTCGGAGGCGGCTGTTGACGGATTGATGTCGTGGAAGGGGGAGGGGTTTCTGTTCAGGGAGGCGGACTGGATGGTCTCCGCAATTCCCAGGGGAGCGTCAGCCATGGTGGAGTGTAGGAAGAGACGGCCTCGTGTTATGGGAGTTGTATAGAGAAGTCAGTGTGTGTTGGGAGTGCTTTGGAGTAGAGAAACGATGAAGTCAAGGGTCATGGGCCACTAGACCCTTTTGGGAATCCCCGATATCGCCGACAACAAGAAGTCTGTATACTTCTTCTACTGTCACTACTTCTTGTATACTCCTTGTATCCTTCCCTTCATACTTCAATTTGGCTCTATAACGACCCCATATTCTCTACGTATCCATAGATCTAATCTAGTTCTCAAAGTACCTTGTTGGGCTGACATTCACAGTAGCGGCAGTATCCTTCACCGCCCCGCATGCCCCTCCGTCGATAATCCTCCAGATCCCCCTCCTCCTTTGCAGTCTCTCTTCTGCTCCCTCCCTCTTCTATCTCCCTCACACCCGCTGACTCTCTCTCAATCCCCCCGAACCCCTCGAATCTCCATATATCCACCATGGCTGCCCCTCAAGGATACCCCTTCCTCTGTCTGGAGAACCCCCTCCTCGGTATGTACAACTCCTCCATAAGCTGATGCTTCCTGGTCCCTCAGTTTGCTGACATTCGCAATATCTAGACATCCAGGCTGTCGGGTATGTCGGTCCAATACCGCATCAAGTGATGTGTGGAATCATTCAGTCGACTAATCTGACAATTCGACCAGTGACGCTGCCCTCCTGGAAAAGTATGGCCTGAAGGACAACGATGCTATCCTCGCCGAGGACAAGCACATGGGCATCTACGAGGAACTGCTCCAGAACCATGACGCCAAGCTCATTGCTGGTGGTGCCGCCCAGAACACCGCCCGTGGCGCCCAGGTACTGCATCTCTGCAATGCAATTTCCGAAACGAGCTAACCGCCGGCCCCCATGTAGTACATGCTGCCCGATAACTCCGTCATGTACATCGGCTGTGTCGGTAAGGACAAGTACGCCGATATCCTCAAGGATGCCTGCAACAAGGCCGGTGTCCACACCGAGTACCGCGTCGACGAGGTCCAGCCTACTGGCAAGTGCGGTGTTGTGATCACTGGCCACAACCGCAGCATGTGCACCCACCTGGCCGCTGCCAACGAGTACAAGATCGAGCATCTGAAGCAGCCCCACATCTGGTCTCTCGTCGAGAAGGCCCAAGTCTACTACATTGGTGGCTACCACTTGACTGTCTGCGTCCCCGCCATCCAGGCTCTGGGTGAGGAGGCTGCCGCGAAGAACAAGGTAAGAGAACCTAACCGGGTTGAGAGACCACTCTGGTTGACGTTGAGCACGCCACTTACTCCCCATTGTAGATCTTCATGCTCTCTCTTTCTGCCCCCTTCATCCCTCAGTTCTTCAAGGACCAGCTGGACACCGTCCTCCCCTACACCGACTACACCTTCTGCAACGAGACCGAGGCTCGCGCCTACTCCGAGAGCCACAGCTGGGGTACCGACGACGTCGTCGAGATCGCCAAGAAGCTGGCTCAGCTGCCCAAGAAGAACACCAACCGTCCCCGCGTCGCCATCGTGACCCAGGGCACCCTCCCCACCATCGCTGCCACCGTCAAGCCCAACGGTGAGGTCGAGGTCAAGGAGTTCCCCGTGCACGAGGTTTCCAAGGAGAGCATCAACGACACCAACGGTGCTGGGTAAGTTTCATCACTAAAGCTTCAAATGTCCACACTAACGACTTCTCAAGTGATGCCTTCGCTGGTGGTTTCTGCGCTGGTATTGTCCAGGGCAAGTCCCTCGAAGAGAGCATGCACATGGGCCAGTGGCTCGCCAGCCTCAGCATCCAGGAGCTGGGCCCCTCGTAAGTCATTCCCCCAGAGCGTGGTTAACAAGACGCGCCACGCGACGAGTCCCCGCGAGACAGCATACTAACAAGTGAACAGCTTCCCCTTCCCCAAGAAGACCTACACCCCCTCCAACTAGGCATCCACGCCCAGCTACCAAAATAAAGAAACAAGAAAGAAAACAGCGAAAGCTTCAACAACTTCACGGAGCGAAATATATACTGCAAAAGTTTAGGATTTCAACCTTCTATACCCGACTTGGTCATGACTTAACGTCTTAGACTTGTTTTTCTTTTATCCGTATTACTTGGACGTGAGAATGCGACCCGAGGTCGTGGGTTATGATATGATATAGCACATGATAGATAGAAGTCGCGGGGATGACGTTCTCAACAACGATTTAATGAATGAGTTCTTCGATTCTATCGTTACGACCCGAATTGAAAGCGTCTTCGTTTAGCAGACTGTAAGGACCACTGGGCGCCTCTGAAACAATCGAGAGCGACTCGGCGAGAATAAAAGCAAAAAAGTAAGATAAGGCTGAAATCCAAGCTACAACAGAAAAATATTGCTCGACAGAAAAACATGACTCGGCGTTTGGGTCCCGTTGGTTGGCGTCTTGTACGTCCCTAGATTCAAAGGGCATCTTCACCTAGATAGCACCGGCTAACTCGGCATCGACCGTTCCCTTCCAGAGAAAGTACTGTCTGTAGGGGTGAAAGGCCGAATCCAGAGCGCAGAAACCCTACACTATACATGCCTAATCTACTAGCGATGTAGTGTGATCAGGTTGCTAGAGCGAGGAAGAGAAGACCGGACGGAGTTGGAAGATAAGACTCTTGACGCTCTGCACGGGAATGGAAGACGTGCTTCTATATCTGAACCCCGGACCTTGGGCATTCGGCGTGGGGCCTCGACGTCCATGTCACTTGCCAGGCCTCGAAAGTCCTCGCCATCTTGTGTCCCCAACGCTGTCTCTAGACCAGGTGTAAAAACCGGTAGCGTCCTATCAGCCTCCATGGCCGCATGGTGGTGTCTGGCCGATGGCACCGTAGGCGGACTTGCGGTTGTTGTTCATCCCCGCGGAACTGGGATATCCTGCTCCCGAGGGGAGAGTGCTGGCGAGGAAGGCGTCATTGGCCCACGAGGCGTTCGGTAGACCACTGGATAGCGGTTGGCTGGGTAGTCCGAGAGACGCCGGAGAATGGGCTACGTCGATACCACCGGCTCTATCCCAGCCCATGCCGGGAGGAATGTGATGCGAGGCGGGACTGGATGTTGGGATCCAAGGAGACAGAGGGTTGGGTCCGTTGAGGGAGCTTTGGAGCTGCGATTGGCCCAGGAGATTTTGCCGAAGGAGGAGTTCGTTCACGGCGGGATCTTGAGACGGACCATGGCTGCTGGGGCTTGCGATACTTCCCGGCATGATGTTCCCTGGATGCTGTCCCAGACCTGGTGGCGACCGAGGGACTGAGGCCTCCCCGCCGACCTTGGTCGAGAATCCGGTGTTCCATATGCTGGGAATACTGGGCAGGGAGGGGCGCGGGGTGTAGGACTGCTGGGAGGGGCCCCGGACCAGCGCCGCCGAAGACGCCATTGGTGGCCCAAGTCCTGGAGGAGCGACGGGTGTTTGTCGGGGTGGGAAGTTCTCCTCTCGGAAGATGGAGTCTGTGCTGGGATCGAAGTACTGGGAGGAGGTTGGCTGGGCGCTTTGTGGGAAAACGAGCTGTTCCGGGACCGCGGGAGCGTTCTCGTACGTGTCGGATTCAACCAATCGTTCTACACCTTCGACGATGCGGTGCATGCTGGCAGACATGGACGCGGAGGCGGACTGAGAGCCGCCGAAAACACTTTTCGCATCCGCAGTATGTTGGGGATCACGCGTCACCTGTTGCACCTCGTCTCGCTCAATGCTCGCGGACGACAGCGTATGGTGATGGCCGGACGGGCTGGCAAAGAACTGGGAGGGAAGGCCGTCTTCTTTATAGATAAAGGTTTTCTTGTTTTCGTCGTCGACAAGAGCAACGGGGATTTTCTGCGTCAAGAAAGAGTTAGTCACCAAATACAAATAGAAACGTCGAAGACTCCTGTTCGTCATACATTGCTCACAACCAAGTCGAGGCCATCGATCACGAACTCGCGGATTCGATAGAGCATTTCTATGTTGGGGTGATTTCTTTCCACTCCAGGGTCGTTCATCCAAGGTTTCTGGCGGCCGTTCATATCCAAGTACCTACGAGACGTCGCCTCTTTATTTAGCGGTACAAAACACAGCGTCTCTTCGTCTTCCTCCAGAAGATAGTCGATCTCTGGAAGATGAACCACATCGAACGTGGAGGCGAGGAGAGTGAGCGTGTTGGCGTATATCTTCCAAAATTCCGTGATCTGAACAGCCAAAGGAGTGTCTTTCTCCTCCTTGTAGGCCACCAGTAAGTGACTGACGGTAAGAAGCCAGGAACTGTAGTTCCGAAGAGCTGGGAGAACGCGACGAGCGACGACAGTGACCTTGTCTGGCCCAGTCTTTGTGTCGTTGTGACCCGGGTCGTCGGCGGCGAAGCGCTCCACTTCAGCCAGCAGAATTTGGAGCAACGTGAAGAATGTTTTCACGTTGATCCGTTGGAAGAAGAGGCTTGCATTTGACACCGATTCTTCTGATTCTGGATTAGCAACCCTTTTAGCTTTGCGACTCGAAGGGGATTTACCAGTTGAGCGTGTCCTGGAAAATTCCTCCGCGGCGATGTTGATAAGACAGAATTTCTGCAAAGTGCCTTCTAAAGACCGTTCTTTGAGGTCAACGGCCAGCTGGTTGAGCACTTCACTCTCCAGCTCATCATGCTCGGGGAAGTCGGCTCCGCGGTAGCACTGGGCGTGTAGATAAACAAACCAAGGTGCCAACGCTCTTCCCGGAATCCCGGCATCTTCCGGACGTATCAATTCCCTTTTGGCCCAAGCATTCATCACCTTTCGAAATTCAATCTCCAGGTTACCCTTGGCTGACGGATGAGGCTCCTGGGCGGCTAGCGCCCTGTAGAGGTGGTAGGTGGCCCTCAAGTGGTTGCCATCGGCAAGGGCAATAACGGCCAATTGATTATGCGACGCCCCAGAGGCAGGATAGATCACCATTGCCAGGTCATAATACCCGATGGCTGGACCCCAATTACGGTCCTTGGGGACAAGTTCGGTTTCGCGGTAGCGTGAGAGATCCCCAAGTCGGATCAGAGTCGAGTGACATGATTGCAGGATGCGTTTTCGAAGTTCGTCGGACACGGTGGGGGAAGACCCCTCTGCCGATAGATCTGACCGCAACACCGACACTGATCAACGAAGGCTCATGGTTACAATTAGAACGGTATTGCTCACTGTCAAAGTTGAACTTCCGCGCAACTTTCTCGAGTTCCGGAATGCCCCCAAAATGCGACGACAGTTGTTGAATGTATCCTCGGTAGAATCGCTGGCTGGATTTGATGAACTCGAGGTAGTGTTTTTCGAGCTTCCGCTTTTCCACCGGTCTCTTTTTCTTTCCGTTTTCCTCGCGAAACTGGGTCCGAGTATTTGGGTAAGCGCTGGCTCGTGTGAGAGTTGCTGGAGCGGGTTGTGGCACTCACGCGAGCAAGTAATTTGCGAAAGCGCGTATTTATTTTGAGATGCGCATCCCAAAGGCGAGTTTCGACATTGTTAGCGCGAGCCGCTTCAAAGTCGAGGAGAATGGCATTCTGGCAGGCGACACGGAATCTGTGGTGGTAACAAGCGATTGTGGTTAGTTTCAGGTCGCGCGAAAGATTACCACAGTAGGCAGCGGACTGACTCGGAAAGGAATTGAGAGATCTCCGTAAACGTCGGCTCTTTCTCGGCGAGGCTCTTCAAAAGCTCCTTTTCGGCATCGAGCGCATTCCTGTACGTTTCTGTTTAGAACTACAACAGCTCTCAACCAACAGATCGAGAGGTTACTGACTGCCACGTAGTCTGGAACGCGGACGCCATGCTCAGGATGGATGAGATCACGGCGGGCGTCACTCCAGCGATGACTTCGCCCGTCAGATGGCTATGGCTGGCTGGACGTCTGCGGGCGACAAAAGCAGTGAACGATCCATCAGTAGTATATAGGGCGGACGGCAGGGGGAGAAAAGTTGAGCGCAGGGCGGGATGGATGTTTCGATATCGGAGGGGGAGGGATGAAGCGGATCAGTCCCCACGATACACGGAGGCGATCGGGGAGATCAGGATCAGTGAAAGAGAAGAGGATGAGCCCGACGTGCGATGACGAAGGACGGATGGTTGAAGCCGCCGCTCACCAGAGGAAAAGCAGGGCGCATATGGTAATCGGATGGGGATGAAGATGAGGGATGAATGGGAAATTCTTTTGGTTGACGGTGATGGATGGAGATTAATTACCTAAATTACCCAAACGGGATAAATTACCTAAAGATGGCGCAACATCCAATCATCGATCCCCCGCCAGGTACGCCGTCGTCCTCTTGTATACAACTTCTGGTCTTCACTCGCACTCTCTCACGGACACCTATGCGCTCTACCCTCTTGAAGGAAATGTGTCGCTTCTTCTCCTGAAAGGCACTGGTCCAGCGTCTTTCCCATTGACCCCGCTGGAACCACCATCGCAGCATCCGACAAGCACCATACCAAGACACCCCAGAACCAGCTGCACCGCAGAAACATGTCTAAACGCTCTCGAAGCCTGTCTGCATCCTCCTCCGTCGATCACTCGCTAGAGAGTCGGTCAAAATCCCCCTCCCCGGCCACCTCAACCACCTCTCTCGGCCGCTCCAAACTCCCTCTCCTGGACACCTCCAGCGGCGCTGCAGTCGAAGTGATGCGTTGTTCCCTACCGCCGCATCGAGAGACCCTCTCTTTCACGTCGTATGACGACTACGAAGTTCATTACTTGCAAACCCACGTCAACCGATGCTCGCAATGCGGCAAGAATTTCCCAACCGATCAGTTTCTGAATCTGCACATTGAGGAGAACCATGACTCTCTCGTTGCGGCACGACGAGAGCGAGGCGAGAAGACAGTACGTAATTTCTGATCGCTGACCAGCCGTCGACCACTTCGGGGTGACTGATCCGTCGTCGTATCTAGTACGGTTGTTTCATCGAAGACTGCGAGCGGAAGTGCTCGACTCCGCAGAAACGCAGAATGCATCTGATAGACAAACACATGTTCCCCAAGGTAAGTCAATCCTGAGTAGATCGATCTGGTATCTCACCGACGTGCGACCTGGCTAACATACCAGACATACAACTTCTACATCGTAAACGATGGCATTGACAAGCAGACGTCAATGCTACGGCCAACGCATACGCACAGACGGCGCGTATCTACCGCAACCTCCCCGCAGGCAGGCCGCCTGCGAAACCGGCAGACATCGCTGTCGCAACTGAGTCCGGTGTCCGATGCGGCCCCTCCGACAGCCCAGCAGGAGTCAACGGATTCGGAGATTGCTGAGCTGGAGACGTCAATGTCTGCATTGCGCTTCGTCCCGGCAAGCGTCACGAAGAAAAAGGCGGCTTCGAACGTTCGATAGCCCGTGCCCATCTTCAACGCAATGCCAATCTAGTGAGACGCCATAATGACCTAATGTAAAGACTGAAATATACCTAGTATAATGACCATGATCCATGCATGACGAAAATATCGATAAAAGGCAAGAATAGTCATTCAATTACTTCAGTGAGACAATCGTAACATCAGTAATGGCAGCGGTGTCTCCGAAAACAAGGAGTGAAAATAAAGGAAACAGTAAATCCTGATCACCAGGCCATCAAGAAAGAAACGACAAGGAAAAATAGAGAAAGGAAAAACAGCGAAGGGCATTCTTTTGGGCTTTCGCAGCCTTCACTTGCCACGCCCTTGGGACATCGAAACATTATAACATCACAGCATATCAAACCACAAGAAATATATACAGAGACAAGCGGGAAAAAGTAAGAATAAGGACACGGGTATACAGCTGCATAATAAGCCAGGAAAGCGCACGCCCATGCCCAAGGATCGTAAATGAACAGGGCATGCATAACCATGACGCACTTCACCGGACTGGTCCTATGACGCCCAGAAAATACGCGTGGGTCCTCGTACAGATGCTTTCACAGGTATTGAGTGCATAATCCGGAAGAGTGTACAAGGACAGCGACATCAGATCAACATAGTCAGAGACAAGAAGATGGATGTCCTCACAAATCAAAATTCGAGCGAGAAGCAGTTAGACGTGTGTGGGACCGAAGTGGATGGGGGGCCTGACGTTATATCTGAGTCTCCAAGAGGTCTGCATAGGCATCTAGGCTCGATCCAACTAGATCCACAATGGCCCAGCTGGTGTTGCCCTTGAATGTTCTAGCCCACACGCGCACAATTGCAACACTAAGCTGTTCGGCTTTGTATGGGCTTGCCATAAAGTCCACATCAGGCGCCCCTGGTGGGTCAACAGCCATGTCCGTTTCGTCCATCATACTTTTGATCCATAAGAGAAGTTTCCTCTCGTGTTCCGTCAATCTTTGTTCTGATTGGGTCATTGGGATCGAAAGTAGCCACCGGCTTAGGAGAAACGCGCACTCCAAGCTACACAAAGAGTGCTGGATGCTCCAAAAGAACGAGTGAGTTTTGGCCACAAAATCGATACCGAGGCGGACGGGGATGGACAAGGCATGCGCTGAATGCAACAATGCCATGATCAGACGCGGGCTTCGTGCTATTGGAGGGGACTCTGTCAAGGCTCGCGCGATCTGGACCGGATCCTGGGTAACGAGGCGGCGGTACGGGCCCAGGTCAACGTGCAGACGAATGTACGCCAGGCCGAGGAGGGCTGTGGATGTGAACGCAATCGGGCCGGCCGGGTTCTGAGGATCAATGCTAGATTCGGGAGTTCGTTTCCACAGCGCTTTCCACGCACTGAGGGAGCTGTCCAAGACAGTGAGATCTTCCTGTCTCAGGCTGGTGCTTTGCAGATAGGGAGCGGAGAGGCAGAGCTGACGAGCAAAGAAAATTTGCTGAATAAGAGCATGAATCAAGATGTAGTTCCCAAGAGGAGAGATAGGTGCCGAAGAACTCGTTACTGCAGATTTCTGGAATAACTTGGCGAAGGCCTCCTGAAATGGCACCTCCGGTGCGTTCCGAGAGCGAATCACTCGCCGCCACTGGGCAGCGTTGTTTGCTTTCCAGACGTCGTGGGAACAGGGCATATTCAGCTTCAACTCTGCGTTTAAAATCAATGGGGGAATGTTGTACATGATAGAATGGAGGTTGAAGAAACAGTAGACGATGAGCTTTGTGCGCCTGTTCCCCTCCCTTCGAACCCAGTCTTCCCAGTTATTAGGGTCAGGGATGATCGGTAACTCAGTCAGTCCATGCTCTCTCACGAGTCTTGCTAGAGTACTTTGAAGTGAAAGAATCTCCCGTAGGAGCTCGGGATGTCTTTCCCAAGAGGCGAAGACTGTCAATAGTAGGAAGGTTCTGATCACTTCCATATGGGCATCTGAGTCTTGAGGAGCATAACCGGAAGAATCAATCGGCTGAGAGATGTGGTGATATTGCTGCTGTTGCTGCTGGAATGGACTAGTGGTGTGGTTTGAAGGGGTAGACGACCCACGGGATTCGTGGAGGCCTGATGCTGGAGAGAAGAAATTCCACGTTGGACATTGCACTTGCTTACTGTCTCTTCTTTGGAGCCTCTCTAGCAGAATCGCTTTGGCCGCATAGAACAGATCAATCCCGCGATTATTTTCAAAGCGATAATGCGATCCCGCGGCGGCTAGGGCCAGCGTGAGCTCAGGGGAGCATTTTGCGACAGAGAGGGTTGGGACATGGATGAAAGGAAGATGTTCGTTCAAGCCGTTGATATAGCCGGCAAAGAAGCGAGACAAGGCATGCCGCGAGGGTGGGACAAACCCTCTTGGGAGAACGTGAGCGAATTCCTCTAGCTTAGAGATGAAGACCTGGCGATCGGCGTTTGATACGTCCCATGCAGGACGAGGGCCTTCGTCCCCAAACCCGAGGCGGTCGTCTACATCTTGAGACTCGGGCTGCAATGAGGGAAGACGAGAGCCAAAATTAGAAAAAGACGGCGGCTCATCAGCCGGACCTCTGGAATCGCTCATGATATCCGTCCCCAGTCTAGAGGTTTCGCGGATTGTGGGCTTGGAATCAATCGAGAGGCTTGTTGGAGGCAACAGAGGGTCCTCAACGGACGAAAACACCCCAGAGTCCCAATCCGAGGAAAGGCCGACACTCTCAAGAAAGACCGTAAAGTCTTGAACCGGATCTCCTAGATCGGTGAGATCTAAGATGGACGGTTCAACACCATAGTTGTCGGTGATCGCTCTCTCCGGAACATGGGGGACTGGTGGAGGAGGAGGCACGTTTTGCGACGCCTTCAAACTCTCCTGTTGACCCTCCAGAGCGACATGACTAGCGGCGTGTGATAGAAGATTCAGATCGTACCCCCATGACGGGTTGAAATGAGTTGTCTCGACAATAGGAGGCGGTTGGACTTGTACCTCAGGCGGTGGTGGCGGCGGCGGGGGTACGGGTTGGGAATGAACGGGCACGGCATCTGCAAGTTCTAGCATGCGAGACTCATGAGGATGATGATGAGTGGGCGGCACTATCGAGGATGGAGTCTGAACAATGTCATGATTGCTATGGTTTCGATGTTCTCGATTGGCTGCGGCCTCGGCTGGATGGACTAATCGTTCATGTCGTACCAGAAGGTCGCTGTGTCGGGTTTCCCCTCCCAGATTAGCGACAGGATCATCAATGTTGCGGCGACTGGGATGGGTTACCTTCTCGCAAAGGACTTGGAGCAAATATCACATGAAAAGGGCTTCTCCTTGGTGTCTAGGGTGATGAGTTAGCCGTGGGGGACGAGGGAGGCTCAAGGTCCGACGTGGACAGGAGGCTCAGGGTTACTCAACGGGTGCGGAGATGGCGTTGGAGATGTTCCAGCCGGGCAAACGACCTGCTGCAATATTCGCAAGACAGGGACTTCCGATGAGCGGTGGTATTCTTCTTCCTCACTTTCCCGGGGGCAGTTCTCTCGTCCTCCATCGCGGGTTATAAGGCTGGGGGAGTTGGAGCATGTCCGTTCCGGATGGGAATCTCAGACGAGCGGGGAAGAAAAACTGTGGGGTTTCGACATGAGGGGGTTTGCGTCTGATCACGTGGTGCTCTCTTTGTCTGTTTCCACTGACCTACAGAGAGACTTACTACCTACTACCAACATAGTACTGTGGACAGATGTTATCTCGTTGTTTCATCTTCTCAACATCAACATCCCATCTGCCAGAACCCTCGTATGGTATGGAGGGCCTGGGGTATCTGATTGACCTGGTCGCAATGGTCATGCGAGATTCTGTATCTTCGTCCGCATCCCCACTGGTGCGGAGATGCATACATTCGACTCTGCAAACTTCGTGATTGCAACCCTATGTCTCCTCATGGTCTCCTCATGGCCAGGAGGAGGGAGATCCAATCCATGACCGACGGGATGATAGGCATGGGGTCAGTCTCGTGTCTGGTCAACATATGTACCTGATCTTCCAAGGTTCCATACCAGTAACCACCAACATGTTTCCACCGGGTCGAACGTCTGACACAGGTAACATAATGACTCCGTAGACCCGACTTGCCACGAAATTCGCCGAATGCCTACCTACCCAGGTACTCATTGGTATGAACTGATCTTCCTACTGATCATACCTAGGCGAGAATACTTAACGATAATCAACCTCCATAAAGAATGCTTAGTGTCACATGTGCCATCCTTTGTTCCCTCTCCAGGCTCATGATGGAACATTCTCTCCCTGCCTGCAAGGAGAAACGAATTCTTTGGTCTGAGGATATCTACCTTACCTACTCAGAACCGTGTTTCAAGGGACCGGCGGAATTTGGAGACACAGTAAATGGCTCAGTTTTCACCCCGGGACTTTTTTCTTTTTCTAGTGTTTCTATGGATAGAGGCACTAGTAACACCCAAGGGCCTTCTCCAAGTGGCCCCTCCCTTGCGTAGATTAGTCTGTTCTTTATTGATTATTTTCTCCGTCCGGATTGTTTACCTTTTACCAGATTCTCTCTGGAAACAGACGGGCCAGCCTACATATCTCTGCGAGTCAGACGTCTTCTGACTAGGGTACCAGATTGAATTGATCCCACCAATGCAAAACAGTCAGAGGTCATCATGGACCTGCAGTCGTCAGCAGGTTTCAGACCGCTTGCATAGCTAGCCGACCCGATGGAGCCTGGAGATCTAGGTTTATCGTCAAACGAAGAGGGGCCCAAAAGAAAAAAAAAAAGACGGGGAGAGCAACGCCAATCGATCACTTGGAATTCAAGGGGTCCTGGGAAGGACTCCGCCAGGTGGATTCTTCTACCAAAAATATCTGTCTCATCATGATCAGATCGGAAAGGGGGAGGTCTAGCCATGGAACCGGACGCCCACTGCACGAAGGATAGGGGATTAGGAACCCACCGGTAACAGTACCTAGATATCATAAGAATAGCTAATATAGAATGATAAGAGAATAGAAAATTTGGGATCATCATCCTCTGTAACAGAGCATAACACAGCATCCCCTCCAACGCATCGGAACCGCGTGTTTCAGGTTGGGCCCTCCTGACAAATCAGGTGGTGAATCTGGTCCCCGGCCGATCGGAGCAGTCAGTGCTGCTTTTGTTTCAAGACCGCGTGCTTATCGTTGGGCTTTTCCCTCCACCATCACCGCTTCACCCTCCTCACGGCCCTTTTTCCTCACTCTTCTCCCCTCTTCCTCCCTCCATTCCTCCTCTTCCATCGTCGCTCTTCCCCTCCACGCTTCTCTCCGCCCTTCAGTCGGCGCGCTAGTGCCGTCATCTTTGATAACACTAGATTCGGGACTGTCAAGACGATCATCGATCGTGATATAATACGGAGAGCGTTGTCCTGTTCGGTGACCGCATCAACTCGCCTGGACCTGTAGGTCTCTATCCCGCATTGCGACTCCTCGTCGTGTGTCCTCAATCCTATCTGAGGTCGTCAGGGAACTAATCCGGTGTCTTCCTTTCTCCCTCAGACAGTTGATCATGCATTGATTCATCGTCGATCTGTATCGGGTTCTCTTGTTCCTAAGCGGTGTACGAACTACATACCTACACTCTGCTTCAAGCCGGGTAGCAGCTACCACAGTCCAAAAAGTCCCACGGTTACGATATAAGGATATCTCCCCTTCGCAATGCTTGCGTCCAAGCCTTCGTACTCGACGCCTTTGGGCATGCCTACGTCCCAAACCCCAACAACCTCTTACCATACTGGCCCGTCGCAAAAGTCCGCCATCTTCTCCATCAAAGATGGGGCGTCCTTCACCAGTCCCACGGAGTCGGAGTTCTCCATACACGATGGGCTAGAGGCTGTGCGGTGAGTAGTCAACTCCAGGGGAACCGCCAGCGGTGGATCACTGACTTGTTCCTAGATCCTGGGATGAAAAGCAGGTGATCACCTGGCTTCACAGCATCAATTGTGGCCAGTATGAGGCTCTTTTCAAAGGTACGCATGGTCTTAATCCGCCCCATACCCGGATCTCAAGTATCTGACCCTCGCAGCCAACAACTTCAACGGGAACAACCTCATCGAGTGTGATCAGAAAATTCTCCAGGAGATGGGAATTAAGAAAATCGGTGATCGCGTTCGCATCTTCGTTGCCATCAAACAACTGAGGAACAAGTCGGTCATCAACCGCAAACAAAGAAACATGGTCAGTAGGGATGCCACCTTATCAATAACCCCTTTCTCACGTCGATTCAGGATAAGCTGGCAGCTCTGGAAGTTTCCGGTCGATCTTCGAACCTCCGACACAATTCTGCAGGCACTTCTCGCCTGCCACGCACGGATAATCTTCCTCATGGTTACACCGCAGGTAAAGCAGGTTCGCGGCCTGGGTCACCTTTGCGAGCTCAGCGATATGTGGTGAGCCCCATGGAAAACGCACGAAAGGAACAGGGGCAGAGTTATTTCAGCCACCCCTCATCCGGCGGCTCCAATTCCGGGCGCAAAACACCCAGTGAGACGGGTCACGGCCATCGGGGTCCTTCACACCTGAGGCAGAACCCCAGTCTTGACGGATTGACCATGGGTCCCCTGCCTACCAACTCTCCCGTCATACGAGTGATCTACACAGGAGGACAGACGAAGGTTTTGAACATCAAACATTGCAAGACCCCGGATGAAATCATTATTTGTGTTTTGAAGAAGCTACAACTTCCTGAGCACCAATACCGCAACTACTGCTTCTACGTGCTGGATGGATTGGAGCCGGACCCGTCCAATTGCAGGAAATTGACCGACCACGAACTGATGGGCATCGTTGAAGGTGCCCACAGTGAACGCGGGCGCCTTATCCTGCGGAAAATTCATGCGGGAGAGCCTGATAATGATGAACTCCGCCGGGCCTCGCAGCTTGCAGTGGATGAAAGCCAGGTGACACACTTAGCTGCTTTGAACAACTCGAACACGAGGAATCAGATGAAGATCCAGCAGCTTACTGGTGAGTCCTGGCATAACATCAGCAAACCTATGTCACCCCTGTCCTCTCGGCACCAGAACACCCCGAGTGACCATGATGTGCAAATGCCACATTTAGATCGCCATCCGGTATCGAAGTTACGCTCTTTCTTCGGCGCCCGGCCACCGAGCGAAATGATCATTCATGAGATCACATCGTACTTCCCAAGTCACCAACGGGAGGACATAGAGAAGACGATGCGCATGTCCGTTCGGAGGTCACAACGCCTCAGTCGTGCAGCGAGCCGATTGAGCGTTGTCAGCAATACAAGCTATGCATCCAGTTTGAGGGATGCCCCTCCCATCCCCAGTATTGCCGACACGTGGCTGAACCAGGGAGGGCAAGCTACTCGTGCCCCGCGGCCCATCTCTGTGTCTAAATTCAACCTTCCACAGACCGCGTACCGGGATTCAATCGCGTCTAGCTCTCTCCAGCCCCTCCAGGAGGAGTCACCTATTGAGCCCAATCGGAAGTCATACGTCTCATTCGACAGCGGCTCAGATGACCCCACTAATTCTCGCCAAAGTCTCTTAGATGAGAATTCAAGTGTGGCGGCAACTGATGGTGGCTCGTTCAACGAGCGACTCAGTGTCCTAGTGGCGGAAGATGGAGAAGAAGAGGACGACGGTCTGAATGAGTTCTTGGCTGGGAACAACTTCGCCGCAAAGAACTGGATGAAAGGTTCTCTGATCGGCGAAGGATCCTTCGGGAGTGTATTCCTTGCTCTGCATACCATCACCGGAGAGCTTATGGCCGTCAAACAAGTTGAGATACCATCAGCAACCAAGGGAACGGAGTTCGACAAACGAAAGAACAGCATGGTCACCGCACTCAAACATGAGATCGAGCTGTTACAAGGGCTTCACCACCCGAACATTGTGCAGTATCTCGGAACCGCTGCCGACGACCAGTATCTGAACATTTTCCTGGAATACGTGCCGGGTGGTTCCATTGCCACGATGCTCAAGCAGTACAACACCTTCCAAGAGCCTCTGATCAAGAACTTCGTACGACAGATCCTGGCCGGTCTTTCCTACCTCCACAGCCGGGACATCATTCACCGAGACATCAAGGGTGCCAACATTTTGGTCGACAACAAGGGTGGCATCAAGATCTCCGACTTTGGCATTTCCAAGCGAGTCGAGGCATCGACGGTTCTTGGCGCTCGAGCGAGTGGCAGCGGAGCTGGCCACCTCCACCGGCCTTCGTTACAGGGCAGTGTATATTGGATGGCCCCCGAAGTCGTCCGCCAGACAGCCCACACCAAAAAGGCCGATATTTGGAGCTTGGGCTGTTTGGTAGTAGAGATGTTCATTGGAGCTCATCCCTTCCCGGACTGCAGCCAACTGCAGGCTATTTTCGCAATTGGCAGCAACCAGGCCCGGCCGCCGGCTCCGGAGCATGCAAGCAAGGATGCTGTGGCTTTCTTGGACATGACTTTCCAGGTTGATTACGAACAAAGACCTAGTGCGGACGAGCTATTGAAATGCCAATTTCTGGCCGCTCCTACGATCGCATAGGCTAACTGATTGGAATGATTGGATGCATTTTGACTTACATAAACGAATACCCTGGAGCATTTGGTCTTGGTTTTTGCGTGCTGTTCGCCTATTATTAATGTTTGGTACATCTTACTATAATATTGTGGACGCCGGCGCTATGTTGATTAGAGGTTCACCAGTGTTGAAATGCATGAAGATTCCCATGTATTGCGGTTCCGGACTCTAAGCTCTAATGAGTCTCTGGGACATGCCGATATAAGTCTAGTATATACGTGTTGCATGCGGCTACTGCCAACAAGTACATCTCAGACAATGTTCTATGAATTTGTGCAAAAATACTGAAACAGAGCGTATTTTACATAAGGCCAGAATATCACGCAATACCATGTTACATGCCCCAAAACGACTCAGAGGGGAATTACGGGCACTCCCAATCTGTCCACCGAATTCTCTAGTCCACCATCTTTCCGTAGAACGGAATGCCCATAGCGCTGAGGAGGAGTCGAGCATCCTTGTCGGTCTTCGCAGACGTATGGATGGTGATATGGCAACCGGGGATCATCTTGGGCGGGTACCTGAATGACAAGAGATTAGTGATGAGACACCAGGGCTACTTGACGGGCCGGAACGTACATATCGTAGTTGACCTCGATCTCGGGGAACAGAGCAACCATCTCGGGCTCCAGACCGAAAGTGATGTTACCACTGCTGTCACCGCTCGAGCCCTTGACGCCCTCCCAGTCCTTAATACGGGGCATAACGATGTCAACGAGCTTCCCGAAGAAATGCAACATGGTCTCGCCGCGGAGCTCGGCCTTGACGGCGACGGTGTCGCGGCCGGGGGCAATGCCCCAGGTAGCCACGCTGGTCTTGGATTTGAAGGTGTCGACGCGCGTGTTGGAGATGGCCTGCACGGCCATACCGGCGACGTGCAGCCAGGACGAGTTCTCCTGCGCGGCCTGTTTGACGTAGCTGTGGATCGTGATGCGCTCCAGCTCGGGGATGTTGTTGAAGGTGATGGGCTTGCGCAGGAGACGCAACACGTCACCACCGCGCGGTCCGCGGAGCGGACGGTTCTTGTGGTACGGCGAGGTGTCGTCCCACGAGCGGAGACGGGGCGCCTTCGGCGGCGGCTTGAAGCCCGGAGGGTTGTGCACGTAGCAGAGGGTTAGGATGTCCGAGGCGACGGTCGAGTGGAAGGTCTGGTCAACGCGCGGGAGCGAAAAGGGGCCGGGGACGTAGAGACGAGATGAAGGGTCGGAGGGGGGCGGAGGTCGGTGAGGATGGAGCGGACCGCGGTCGTATTTGGGGGATCGAAACTGATACCTGGGAATGGATCAGGATGGTTGATACACGGCTGGATGCTTTGGGGGGACGACGACTTACCGACTTCGCGGCAGTTGCTTCTTGCGGCCTTTGGCTTTGGAGGCGGGATCGAACGACTTCACTGTCGACTCGGGGATGGACACTGTAGACGTCAATGCCCCCGAGGACTCGAGCTCACTCAGGTCGGCGGCTGGCGACCTGGACGAGGCCTGGCTGGAGGCATTGCGGCACCAACAGGAGACCTGGGGACGGGCAGAGGGCACGAAAGCCCGAGGCAGTGACCGTGCCAGATACCGGGATGACTCGCTGGCAGCCATTGAGATCTACCGGAGAGAAGGGTGGGAGTAGACTGACGGGCTGAGAGAGTAATCCAAAAATTCCGGAGACAACATGGACCGATCAAATCCACTTCGGGATCGGGTCACGTGAATATTTTTCTCTCTGGGATCTGTTGATGCCTCAGGCGGAAATCAGGCTCTCTACCCGCCGCCAAAAGCTCCACCTTGCGATCGGCCGTTCTGCCAGTTACCCCCGCCAGCCAAAAACATCCCTCTTTGCAACTCACTTACTACTCTAGGCATCCATTATCTAGATCGCTGTCGATCCGGTGCCCTGGTCTTCTGATAATGGGTGTTGGCATCCAAGGCCGCCGGATTAGCCCTGTTTTCACCCGTGTCCTCCATTCCTTCGCCGCTTGATCCTTTCCTCCAGTGACTTGTGCTGTGACCAGATGTGATGTCACTTGGGAACCTCACCTGGATCCTTCTATACGAGCGGGTGTGCTGACTGACGCGTCCAACGGGGGTGATCTATAAAAGGAGAGACAGAGAGCGGAAGGCTCCGTTCCAAAGACAGCGTGTGAAGTTCTTGATATTGTTCTTATCTTACCCCGCGGGGAGCTTCTTCGCGTGTTCTATGAAACTTCTGAGGCCTGAGTCCGGACCCAACCCTTCCACATGTCGACACATATTCCGATCTCCACGTCAACAACCTCTTTCTTGCCCCTTGGCTATACTTAATTAATTTACCGTCTGGTCTGGTTGAGAAGATGAGTGGCATTCACAGGTTCCTCACTCGACGTGAGCGATCGAACAGACATGGCAACAAAGAAGAGGTGAGGTTGATGAATCTTCTGGAAGGTGGTGAAGTGCTAACAACAGTTAGACCTCTGTATTCCTCTCCCGTCCACATCTTCGGAGTTTCTTTTCTTCTCCCAGCGCATCAGGCGATGTATCCGAGCTGCAGAAGAAGGTAAAGCTAGGTTCTTCGTGCGAGCAAGACCACAGTCATGCTAACATCTGCTTAGGTGAAAATAATCTCGCGGCGCATATCCCAGCTTGGCATCACCGGAATTAAAGAAGAGCACATGGCCTATGCATTGCAATCGCCCCATGCACAAGGAGACGTGGACAAGGCATTCGACCTGCTTCTCCTTCTTGAAGACTCTATCGAAGGCGTCGTGAGGGGATATACACCAAGCACAAAGCTGTTGGGTGCAGAAAATCGTGAAATGGTCACCTGCTACCTCGACGCTCTTCTCTTCGCCATGTTTGCACGGTTCGACTGCTTCGAGCCCATCCTGTACAAGACTTTTGACGATGAACCCCGTCGGGAACTGGCTATTTTGCTGCGTTTCTGGGTTAACATGCTGCGATCTGGCAGGCTCATCACGACCGATATTGTATGTGCTACTCCACGTGCTTATCGACCAGAACCATACTGACCATCTGTAGACCGAGCATCTCCAGGAAGCATTGGCGAAATGTGGCTGGAAAGATGCAGCCGAACTCCGCCAACAGGACGCTTCGGAGGCCTTCACTTTCATCACAGAGAAACTCGAGTTGCCCCTTCTCACATTGAAGATGGATATCTATCACACCGGCAAAGAGGACGAGCGTGATGACCATAAGTTTGTCAACGAACGATTGCTCGAGATCGCGATCCCTGAGCCTTCTGATGGCAAGACGGTCACCCTGGAGGACTGCTTGGAAAATTACTTCAACAACAGAATCGAAGTGAAGCGCTATCTGGAGCGACAGAATACCTCCGGCTCCACTAAGTCGCTGGATTCTCTATGCAAAGGTGTCTCCGCACACATTGAGACTGTGGAGGTCAGCCCGTCTCCGACCGCATCTCCCACTTCCCTGTCCCCATTACGGCTTGATGAGCTGCAGCCAATCTCCTCCGTGGCGCAGTCGAGTGACCACAACTCGTCCCGAACGCGGCGCAACAGTATTGTGCAGGAACGTTTCGTACCCGATCCCGAAGGAGAAGAAGTCTCAGGCGACAGCAATTCCCAACGGCGGGGGTCCTACCGTAAAGAGGTTATGATGCCGGCTTGGCAGTTTTTCAGCTTGATTCGTGAGTCTTGTTGTTCCCAAATATAGCGGATGTGAAGGCTGATCCATCACAGCGTGGTACACGGACAATACCCCCAAAAACGATGCTCAAATTGCGACGCACTTCTCCACGAAACGACCTATGCTTGGCATGTGTCTCAAACGGTACAGCATGACCCCACAAGGCAGGGCTATCCGACTCAACACGTTCGTGGACATTCCAACGGAGATCGGTTTGCCTCATTTCATTCAGGATGACAGTATGGACGAAGAAGGCCCCATATACGGGAACTTCAAGCTCTCTTTACAAGCCATGGTCTGTCATCGCGGCAATTCTGTGGACTCTGGGCATTATATCTCTATCGTCAGGGGTACCAATGCTGGCGTAGCGCCAACTAGCTCTCGCAGCTCCCAGTCCACCGTCTCGGATCCTCCGCAGTACTGGATGCGATTCGATGATTTGGCGAGAGAACGCGTGACTCTAGTTGACATCGAGCAAGCTTTAAAGCATGAGTCGCCTTACCTGTTGTTCTATCAAATTCTTCCCATCAACGAAGATGCTGCGATGGTCAATCTTCCTCATCATCGAATCCCATCCAGCGAGTCTGATTTCCGGGAGTTGAATCTCACCGAAGCTTCTCAGGCCTCAGTCACAGACTTTCTGGACAGTGAGCGGGTGGAAGGCGCTCGGTCCAACCGGCCTAGCTTTGAGATTACCGGGCCAGAACACGCAGAGATCGGTCCGCTCGACGCTCGTGGTAGGAAGTATAGTGTCGGCTTCTCTGAGGCGGCTGACCCATTGAATTCTACCGGATGGCCTCAGATTCATTCAGTCCCATCAACATCACCCAAGCTGGCCCCAGAACCGGACGGAAGGAGTTCGTTTTCGTTTTCTCGACGCGGGTCTCGGACGACACGAAGCAATCCGGGGAGTCGTGCTGGCAGTCAGGCTAGCGAAAGTCGTTTTAGTTTGACATTTTCTCGCTTCACTGGTCGTTTGAACAGGGACAAGCCAAACGGCGACGAAGGCGATGACGAGGTGGCCGTGGAGGTCGACCCTCGCGAGGACCAATCCACCCCGACGAATGGCGAGATGAAAGACAAAAGCGCTCGGCGTACGAAGGAGGACGACAAACAGAAAGGCAAATTCAAACCCCGAGAGCGAATCGGGCGAAAACTCGAGCGCGAATGCATCGTGATGTAATCCACCTTGTTCCTTTGAGCGGTGGTTGTGACGAAATGATACCCAGCATATACATTTAGTATTACCGCATAATGAGCGACGTTGTATGGGGTTGTATGAATTATAGATGAAGAGTAAATTCCATAGACTTGTGACTTGTTGAAACATGTTACTTTGTTACATGATTGTTGTTGTAGTTGTAGTGCACAATCGACGAGACCTCCTCAGGCCCACAACGGTTCAGGCACCAAGGCGCCAACAGCTCCGCCTCCGTCGAGCTTCCCCATTCGGTGTGATCACTCGCTCTCTCGGACTTCCCCTACTGCCTCACAACAGCTGCTGCGGTCAGCTTCTCTCGCCTTTCTCACTTGCAAAGAACTATGGTATAATCTCCTCCCCCCTGAAATCGGCGCACAATGGCGCTGGATAGTCCCAACGGTTATGTTGCTCCCAGCAACCTCGCGGAGCCCGACTCCTCTCTCTCCATGTTCGATGTCCGCCGGGTACAGCTGCAATTCCCCTTAGCTGCGGACTTTGTCGCGGCCCAGGTTGCGAACAATGTGCTTATCCTCGCCTTGTCAACGAATCGAATCCTTCGCATAGATCTTGACACCCCCGAGGAAATAGACGGTACGTTACCCTCCCATCAAGCATCGACTTACGGGCTCCGCGCCCCGCGCCGACCGTGTATTGATTGGGATTGTCACAGATATCGATCTCCCAAAGAAGTCCTCAGAGATAGGAGTCATCCGTCGCATGTTCCTGGACCCTTCTGCATCTCATCTAATCGTTACCACCACGCTCGGCGAAAACTACTACCTCCATACCCAGTCTAGACAACCGAAACCACTGTCCCGTCTGAAAGGCGTTTCGATCGAGACCATCGCGTGGAACCCCTCGCTTCCAACAGCATCAACAAGGGAGATCCTCCTCGGCACCACGGATGGCCACCTCTATGAAGCCTACATTGAACCGTCGACGGAGTTCTACCGGCGCGAGGAGAGATACGTTACCGCGGTCTACAGGGTACCCGAAGATTCGCCAGTAACGGGAGCTTGGGCGGAGCTGATTCCTACCAAGCCCGAGCACCGTCGAATCTTGGTTGCGACCCATGGAAAGTTGTTCTGCTTTACGGGGCGCGCGGGGCGTCCAGGGAGAGAAGGCGGAGGGCCCATATACACGGATCTTTTTCAGCGAGAAAGCCCTGTCGTCCACGAGATCCAAAGGCCATCTAGCTCTGCGCCGTCGAGTCTGGCAATATCACCCACAGGCCCTGATGGTCACCATTCCATGGATGGTCAAACCGATAGGGAGTTCGCTTGGCTGAGTTCGGAGGGCGTGTATCATGGTCAACTTCCATACTCGGCAGAGCTTGATAACCCGTTTGAGAATGCAAATATGCTGTCGCGGTCCGTTTTTCCTGCGACTCAGTCTTCACGCGGGGGCAAGAAAATGATCCAAGACCCTATCACCGCTGTTACCCTGACGCAGTGGCATATTCTAGTCTTGGTCGAGGGAAGAATCGTTGCGGTCAACCGAATGAACGAGGAGATTGTCTACGAGCAGCCCGTTCTCGAGCCTGGCCAGAGTACCTTGGGGCTGCTGACTGACTCTATGCAGCACACCTACTGGTTGTTTACGGGCCAAGAGATCTTTGAGATCGCCGTCGAGGACGAAGATAGAGATGTGTGGAAGGTTTTCTTGCAGAGACAGATGTTTGATCAGGCGCTCCAGCATGCCCGCACTAGTGCCCAAAAAGACGCCGTTGCTACTGCGTCCGGCGACTTCCTCGCGAGTAAGGGGCGTTATCTGGAGGCAGCTAAGGTCTGGGGCAAGAGCAGCAAGGGCTTCGAGGAGGTCTGTCTCACGCTGATCAATCGCGGCGAGCATGATGCTCTTCGCAAGTACCTTCTGTCTCAATTGTCAGAATACAAGAAGTCATCCTCCATGCAGCGCATCATGGTCTCCAGCTGGCTTGTGGAGGTCTTCATGTCCAAACTGAACTCCCTTGACGACAATATCGCCACTCGAGCAGAGTTGGCGGAGGGCACAAGCACAGAGGAGATCAAGGACCAGCTCGGCAGCGTCCGTTTAGAGTTTCAGGATTTCGTGACCAAGTACAAATCCGACCTGGACAAGAAGACTGCGTACGATATCATCAGCAGCCATGGGCGAGAAGAGGAGCTGCTTTTCTTTGCTACGGCGACCAACGATCACAGCTATGTTCTCTCATACTGGATCCAGCGTGAAAAGTGGACTGAAGCGCTGAACGTCCTCCAACGGCAAAGTAGCCCAGACGTGTTCTACAAATATAGCAGTGTCCTCATGGCGCACGCTGCGACGGGACTGGTTGATATCCTCATGCGACAGACGAACCTCGAGCCAGAAAGATTGATTCCCGCCCTACTCAACTACAACAAGACAGCGAATGTTTCCCTCAATCAGAACCAGGCCGTACGATACCTCAACTTCATCATCGTGAACCACCCCAACCCCTCGGCTGCTGTCCACAACACGCTCATATCCATTCATGCCTCCAGCACCTCATCCTCAGAAGTCGGGCTCCTGACGTACCTCCAATCGCAGCCGTCATCACCGCCTCCGTATGATGCCGATTTCGCCCTCCGTCTCTGCATACAGCATCAACGGGTGCAGTCCTGCGTACACATCTACAGCGCGATGGGTCAGTATCTCCAGGCAGTAGAGCTGGCTCTGCAGCACGATGATATTGAACTCGCCGCCATCGTCGCCGACCGGCCCGAAGGGAACGACAAGCTCCGCAAGAAGCTGTGGCTCCTCGTGGCAGAGAAGAAGATCCGACAGCCGGGCACCGGCATTAAAGACGCGATCGAGTTTCTGCGCCGATGCGAACTGCTCCGCATCGAAGATCTGATCCCCTTCTTCCCGGACTTTGTCGTCATCGACGACTTCAAGGACGAGATCTGCACGGCTCTGGAAGACTATTCCCGCCACATCGACGCCCTCCGACAGGAGATGGACAACTCGGCGCAGACGGCGCGCCAGATCCGATCGGAGATCGCGGCTCTGGACACGCGATATGCCATCGTCGAGCCCGGCGAGAAGTGCTGGATCTGCTCGCTCCCCGTGCTCAGCCGGCAGTTTTTCGTCTTCCCCTGTCAGCATGCATTCCACAGCGACTGTCTCGGAAAGGAAGTCCTTGAGGGCGCGGGCGGCAAGAGGAGATACATTCGGGATTTACAGACGCAACTTAACAAGGGCGATATGCCGACGTCCCGTCGGGAAGACATTGTAAAGGAATTGGACGGGCTGATAGCCGAGGCTTGGTAGGTGGCCCATTGTTGTCTACCTCGGGAGAGTATGCTGACGCGTTCTACTAGTATTCTGTGCAGCGACCATGCTATCAAGCAGATCGATAAGCCGTTTATATCGAGCTCAGACCGGACGGATGAATGGGTGCTGTAGGTAGCTGCTTGAGCCAGCGTTTCTCGCTTTGTTCGGTTATACCTCGGAGCGTTGCTGTATGTGTTACATGAAGTATTTGCTATATACCTAGTGGGAGTTGGGCGTTGATAGTCAATGTACATATGGAACATGTAAGGGAGCGGTATGCCTTTATGTAGTGTTCCTTGACATCCCAAGTCAGTCGAGCCCACGAGCTCCTCTCGCTCATCTGCAGTGTCAGGAAGCTAGATCGTGTTACTTTAGATCAAGAATTATGACCACTGGCTTCTATGGTGGACCTAAGTCCTTTACTGTGACTTGAGTCTTGCAACCGTAAGCCCGCAGTCAGCTCTTTGTCGCGACTCCCTGTGTAGCCGCCCTGTCGCCCCCTACCCATTTGACACCCTCCCTTCTTTATCCATTTGACTCTCTGACGATATGGACACCAACGCAATCACCGATCTCGTCCACGAGGTGCAGAGTCAGCTTTGGGTTGACAAGATCAACGAGACTCATGCATCAGGCCGTCTCTGCCAGTGGGTGTCGACGTTCCACCCGAACCAACTCCCTTGTCTACTGGACGGTACTTTTCACCATGGCGCCTTCAACGCTGGCATGAAGATGGTTTTCAGCGATAGTACGACCTGGATGGTCCGCTTCCCCCGTGTGGGAATGATTTGCGACCAGGCTGCCGACGAGAAGGTCGCGATAGAAGTAACAGCCCTCGGTCTTATCCGCGACAGAACGACTATTCCTGTCCCCAAAGTCCAGGCATGGGGCCCTGCCGCAAGCAACCTGCTAGGTCTGGGACCATTTATTATAATGGACTTTATCAATGGTGTGTGCCTTAGTGATCTCCTCCGGGACCCTGACGCTCAGCGTCCCCAGTCGAGTAATTAGGGAAGATATCAGCGACGGTGATATTGAAGAGATCTATAGACAGATGGCAAACTTTCTACTTCAGCTTTTTCAGCTGGATTTTGGCCAAATTAGAAGTCTGCCGTCGCCATACGGGAATGTTCAACGCCCTACACCGCTCCGGCCGCTGACTTTTAAGGCACATAGCATCCTGCAAAATGGGGGAGTGGATACTTTTGGTATTATCCCACCATCTTGGATCACTCCTCAGGACAGTAACTAAGCTAGTATCAAGGAGATCGAACACAAGGCTTCGCAACGACCACCGAGTATTTCCAGTATGTCGCTGGACAGGACTGGGAGCAGCTTGTTCGCCAGCCAAATTCGGTAGTTGGCCCCTATGATGCACAGAACAAATACGTGGCGTTCAAAGTCTTGAAGAGCCTGATCCCGGACTTGGTCCACGCGAAGTATGACCGTTGCAAGTTCAAACTAATCTGCGACGACCTTGGCCTGGCAAACCTGATTGTCCGGGGTAAAGACGACCTTACTATCGTCGGAGTCGTGGATCTTGAATGGTCATACGTAGGCCCTGCTCAACTCTTCGGCTCCGCACCGTGGTGGCTTCTCCAAGATAGACCCGTGAATAGCACGTGGGACTGCCAAGATGACGAGCCGCCTGCTATCGCTGGCCGGTATTTCAAATATCTAGACCTATTCATGCGTGTCCTGGATGAGGAAGAGGCAAAATCACCAGAGTACCAGGAGAGTGAGCTCTCCTCCCTCATTAAGTGGTCACGGGCTTCCGGGGCCATGTGGCTGCATATGCTCCTTATGTCTGGGTTTAATGACCACCGCAGCTTTCCTTTCATACAGCTGCGACGGCATCTAGGGCCTGGGGAGTGGGCCAGACGCGAGAAGGAATTTGATGATCCAGATGAGCTGGAGGCATTCGCGGCACGAAAGGTGGACGAGTTGGAGAAGTATGATGAGGACTTGGAAAAGATGGAGGAGAAAAAAGCGCTTGTGGACAGTGGGCAGATGACGAAAGAGGAATTCGTTGCACGCTTTATTAGAATAGACTAGATTCAAGGAAATTTACCAAAGGGTGAATGCAGGCGCCTGTGGCCGTGACAGGCTCTGCATAATTGACCTCACTCTCATCTCAGTGATATCGCGGTGCTCGTCTTCAAAAAGGAGGAATCAGTATCAACACTTCCGAGTCCTGCGTCAAGTTCCACAGTTTAAGACGCGAGTCTTTGGAAACATCTGCTACGAAGGAGTTTCCGCTCTTAACACCAAACGTTAGTAGCTCCATAGTAGCATGCAACGCAAATTTCGGCCGCTCGGGCATATAATCCAGGCTCAAGCCTCATGCAATACCATCGACTAGCCGAGATGCTTGCAAGGAGAGGGACTACTGCCTCCCACCTTTCCTTGAATTCGTGCTTGTGCTCCTCGATTTCGGCAGATCTCAAGCTCGTAGGGGACAGCTCAGGTGGGTATTGGTAGGAGACTAGTTCGAGAAAAGAATCCGCGGTGGATATTCCAGCAGGAAGAGACCGCTTTACACATCGGTTATAGGATTCGGTCAAATATTCGAGTAGCATGCTGAATCCTATCGAGCATTCAAATCAGCGCCAACATAACCCAGTCTCTCCTAGGATCAAGACAATCATCTGTCGACTAACAGACTCCTGGCTCTCAGGCGCCCAATGGGGCCCCTGGAAACCGGGGATCGTAAATGTGAATTCGAAGCAGCTGCGCCATAGGGTCGACACTAGTAGTGATAGTTGTAGAAGGTCGATACCTAGGTGGAGCGTGGAGTGGAGGATACTGAGAACACCGGTTCCTGAGAGCTGATCGACGCCTCTGTCCGAATCATACGTATGCTTCGAATGCAGGGGTTGAACTTCACTTGACGATATATCATTTTCAACCGTTCGGTCGTGGAGAAGGTGAATAGTTCTGACGAGGTACACAGATGTCCAGTCACGTGACCAGTTGACATCTTCTCACGGTATCAATTATCAATATCAACCGAATCCCATACACAAACATCCTAGTAGGCCACGCGGTCGTCTGACCAACACCCAGTCACAATGGCCCCCGCCCAAGATCCCAATCGCGTCGCCAGGATCATGCTGTCCTGGCACTCCCTCGAGCTTGTCTCCTGCACACCCCTACAGACCCTCTGGGCCGGATACGGACACATCTGCGCCCTCACCGCGCGCGCTCTCACCGACGAGGCGGCTGAGCACCTCAACCAGCTCTGTGGGGTGAAGCATGGCAGCGCAGGGACGCACTACTCTCTCATCCTGAAGCTCATCTCACCTCCAGGAACAGGCAACGCAGACGAAGGCCACTTGCGCAAGATGCTCAGCTACGAAGTAGAGCAGACGTTCTACGACGCGGTGGTGCCGCGTCTGGGCGACGAGGTAGCCGTCGCGCGGTGTCTAGCGTCCACGCGGGACATGGCGGGCCAGCCGTGCGCGGACGAACTCCGTGGCCTCATGGCGACTATCATGGTCGATCTGCGCGGGAGGTTCCCCGTCGCCGGGGAGAAGCGGAGCGCGCTGAACGGCAAGCAGGTGTGCGGCGCGCTGGACTGGCTGGCCCGGTTCCATCGGCGCTCGTGGGCGCTGCTCCCGGTGCAGCGGGATCGGGACCTGGACGGGTACGTCCTGCCGCCGCTGCTGGAGGAGGGTCGGCGGCGGCGAAGCACCGGCGGGGAGGGGAATGGGGTGTGCGGCGGACTGTGGTTGAACGGGGGTTATACCTACCTCGCAACGCGGCGGAAGGAGTATGCGGCTTTGGCGCGAGATGTCGGCTCAGAGTGGTCGGCGGCGCTGTGTCGCGGCGTGGACGGGTCGTCGCGGTCAGTCGCGGAGATGGTGGCGCTGTTTCTGACGCCGTGTGGACGGCCGGTGGAGTCGTACATCCACGGCGATGTCAAGGCGGAGAATCTCTTCACGACTGAGAGCGGCGACGAGGTGGCGTTTTTTGATTTTCAGTACGTCGGACTCGGCCTGAGCGTCTGCGATCTCGCCAAGCTGTTTACGTGTGCGGTGCCTCTGGACATGCTTGTTGATATTGACAAGCCGTTGCCCGAGCGTCTGGAGATGGGCGAGGGCGAGAGACGGCTGCTGCTGCGGTACCACACGAGGCTCCTCCAGGATCAACCACCGGGTTTCTACGAATGGGACGAATTCACCCGACACTGGGAGACGGCCCTGGTGGACTGGTGTCGGTTTCAGGCCTCCTGGGGATTTTGGGGTAACACGGAGTGGCTCGAGGCCCGTGTTAGATCGATCTTGAGTGATCGGGGGTGGAGAGACTGGCTGCAGCGGAATATCAGCAGCCGGGATGGACAGAAAGAGAATGCAAGCTAGAGCAGTACATATCTTGGCCTTTACCCGGTATCGGGGATAGAGTCCATGGCCTGTCGATAGTTTTGCACATATCATAATAGACCAGACTTGCCATGTGCCTCTTATAGTGTAAAATTTTCAAGGATATCACTCTATGACCACTCGGACAGGATGCATACAATAGGAGAACAAGACAGATCATCAATCGTAATCTATGCAACCGGCAAAGCTAAAGATCCCGTAATACACAAAGCCACCCACATTGGCGCAAATTGGCCAGGTCCACGTCCAGAAGAGCGCCAACCGAGCCAATAATATACAAACCAATCATAACAAGCGCAACAGCTCCAAATCCTGCGCAACAGCAGGACTATACGGCGCGCAGTCCTCCAAGAACTGGAGCATTTCGCGGTTCCACCGCTCCCACCCGGAGGGGAGTGTGCTCCGCAGCCGGGCATCCGGCGAGTGCGAGATACAATAGAAGAGGAGTATTTGGCCGAAGAATCTGCTTAGTTAGTTTCTGTCGTGTTTGTGCAGGGACGATCCGGAAGACATACTGTGAGCAAAAGGCAAACTTGATTGGAATGCAACTCTTCATCCTTCGGAAGATGCCTCCCACAACTGGCCAATTCATGGCGTTCCGGAGGCCGCTGCGCATCTGCTCCAAGTCCTCGTCGCTGAGCGAGCCCGGGATGCGCAGTGCCTTATACAGGTACGGCCGGCCGATGTGGAATTTGGCAATCATGAAGCGGCCGCGGAGCATGGCTTCGGAAACGGCGGTTGCCGGGGTGAGCGGGCGGTTAGGCTCGAGGGGCATCGGGGAGATGGGAGATGCGGCGGCGCTGATGTCTGCGGGGGTGGAAGGCAGGGTGTCGGGGAATTGGATGGCTGGGGGAAGGTTAAGACGCCACTGGTCTAGCTGGTGGTGGAGTTCGATGTTGATGGCCGGGAGGGGGAAGGTTCCTGAGTCGGCTGGGGGATGTTAGATTGGTAGGTTGTGTTATTGAGATGAGTTTGAACGTACAGTAAAAGTACAGGGAATGGCGGATGCGGGTGAGGATGATGCGGTGAGCGACCTGCGCCAGGAAGTGGTATTGGAAGAAGGAGTCGTCGATGTCTTCGGTTGATGAGGTCCGCACGAAAGCGTGTTCAAACGGAATAAACTTGGGAATGGGCACAAACTCTTCGAGCCGGGAGAGCCCACTGGGAGGGACGTGCAGCTCCTGTACGAGAATGGCTTCGTTCATGAGACAGTTCCAGTACGCGCGAGACTTCATGTCACCCTCCCATTCATCGAAGTTGACGTCGTGACTGGACGGTTAGCTGGGCAGAGAGTACCGAGATAGCATCACTTACTTGGTGAGCATTTGGAGACAACAAGTCGCAGCCCGGTGGATCATGGACCACGAGTCCATCGGACGAAGAATCTGACTGTAATAAACACTGTACTATGTTAGGGAATATCCTGGCGACGAAAAAGAGAGGGGGGTTGGTCATACAATGATAATAGATAGAATTGACAGCTTGGAAGGTCGTTTTCGCACATTAAGAACCCGATGCGTCGTCGGGCCTCGTTAAAGAATCGCAACCCCGGTGGATCTTCATATATGACATCGATCCATTCCGGCGGTTCGAATCGGTTGCTCCGGGTGCCGGGGAGGGGATAATTTCCCTCTCGATGGGCATGGACCGCGAGACAGCCCAAGGCCATAACATTGAGCACCAAACAGCTATCCATGTTATAGCCGAACTCAAACGCAGCCCCTAGCGTAGACGCAACATAGAAGTTCTTATCCATAATCGGCGTAAACGGGTTGAAGGTAGCGAAGAAGGCATCCGAGAGACCCTTGACCACGCCCAACGGCAGTGCGTCCAGCCAGTCGTCCCCCGCTTGCGGCGGGAACGGACACGAGTACATGGGCAGCTGGGGGCGTTTCGTCTCCAGCTCGATGACATAGTTCTTACCGAGACTTTCGTGCGCGTCGAGGAGCCTCTTGGGGAGGATATCCCGCGCCCCAGGCCAGAGAATCACGCCGTGTTGGCTGAACGAGATCGAAATCTGACCATTCGCGTTCGTCGCATTGGGACGCTCGTCGATCTCGAAATCATCCAGCTCCCCGGCTGCAGGCGTCAGGTTCTGCACGGATGCGTGCGTGACCGGCGTGCGTTTGTTGAAGGCCTGACTGCTCGGCGCCGGGGTACTGGTCGTCTCCACCGGGCCGTCGACGGCCGCGACCATTTGCCTCTGCAGAGACTGAATGTCACTGGTGATGGTCGAAGGGAGATTCTCCAGTTTGGTCTCCAGCCGGTGGAGCGTGCTCATGATCAGACTGAGCGAATGGTCGCGTCTGACTGGGTTAGCATACTCCGTACATTCGTGGATCATCTGGACAGCGCTTCACGAGCATGGACATACTTGGACGATTTGCGCTCATTGTAGACGCATTCCAGACCCAGCGACTTGCACAAGCCACATTTTGGCCGCGATTCGTCGCATCTGGTCTTTTTCAGGCGACACGTTTCGCAAGCCTATTACGCATGTCAGACAAGGTTCATGGGATATGGTGGCGCCAGCGCACGAAGGTGACACGCACCACAGTCGCAATGAAGTTCCGCGGCTTCTTCGACGGCCCAGACGTCTGCTGCAGATCATGACTGGGGGACAGAAGATCATTGATGGGCAGCAGGCCGTTGCTGGGGGCGTTATCGATATGCTCTGGCCGCTGAGCTCCGCTGGGGGATAAGGCGTCGTCGAACGAACGCTTGCTCATTGTGCATGATTAGCGAGGGACTCGTCAATTGCGCATCTTTCGAGGCAGTGGACGGGTTTCATCAGCCGCTGGAGCGGAGTGATACGATGGAATAGAAGATTGTATCAGTGGTTCGACTTGAGCGTCGAGATGATTCATTTTCGTTGGCCGACGTCGGCATGGCGGGGGCCGATTGCCGATTGGCCAATCAGAATGCTGAAGTCAGGTGACTCTATACATCCCTATGTCTCATAATCATCCTTCAGTCGAGAACGGCAGCGTGTGCTGTAATATATTTAGATGTGTTGGTAGGTCTAGATGTCCTAGGAAGGATTGATTTGTCTGGGGTCAAAGTTGGACTCTAAGCGCTGAGGCAGCGTTGGTTCAGGCCAAAAATAGCATGTAACAAGGGTAGAGCCTTGACCAGCTCAGCGCCTCGCGGGTTGGATGTTTGTATAGACATACAGAGTACTTTAGGCACCTTGAGCAGCTCTATTTTGATCTCGACAAGTCTGTTGGTCTTATTGGTGGTGGACGAAAGGTCGTCGCCGTTGGCAGGATTGTATATATCGGGTTGCTCATTGAGAGGTATATATCAAGGTATGCAATGGTAGATTATACGGTAATAACAACCAACAATATATCTACGACCTGCATCAAGTATCCAATCACTCAGTATCAACCAGCTACAGACTGCGTTACGGATATTACGAAACGCAAGGACGTCTCCACTCCATCGGACTCACACAGAGGACAACACAAGACCTCCGAAGGCCTCAACCCACTCGACGCCCCAAGCGCTACAGTCGACAAAATCGACGAACGAACAATATCTCGTATGTACGCCCGTCCCGCACACACACACACACACGCATGTACTTTCATGTATGATGTATGCGGATGTGCCGTTGGAGATCGACCTCAGACATGCCGCTGATGAAATTTTCCCCCCTGCAAGGAGGGAGGGAGAGAGACACAACAAAAGATTCCCCGAGGATTGCGCGATTTTATCACCGTGGCGCCTGTCAACATTAGTTGTCTCATGAATGTGTCGGCCACCTCCTGTACATCATGATCATCATCATATCATTGAGAAGGAGGGGGGAGAGATTGATCGACGGGTACGGAGGGGATGGTACACAGCCAACAAACATTGGGATCGTAAAATCTGGGGAAGTGCATTATCGTCTCCCCATGGACGGCTCCAGCTTCTTTGTCCGACCTCAGGTGCCACCATCTGTCTGGATCTCCCGGGCAATGGATGCAGACCAGACCAGTCAGCTGCGAGAGTGTGTTTCCTGCCGGGGCTGACGAGGGATTTCGGGGAACAGGCAGCGGCCTCCCCCAGCCCGTCTGATAGGTACGCAACCCCTAAGCCATACCAGTCATATAATACTGGGATTTGCTTTTTCACCCTCTTTTTCCACTCCTTTACCCGTCGGAGGAATTCCTAACACGACCAAGCCATGGCGAAGATCGTGCGGGGTACAGGCTGATAGAGCAGCGCTGGTTGCCGGTTTAGGAATTGCGTGATGCTTTCTGTTTGTTAGACTTCTGATTGGGCTGGATTTGGGCGATGGCTGGTGATCATTCCTCATCTGATGAAAGTCAATTCTGATGGAGTAGATGGAGTAAGGGTTGTGGTTAGTATTCAGAAACTGGTATGTCTCAAGGCTACCTACGGTATACTCCGCATTGTAGATAAACAAAACTTGTAGACTGATAACCGGATATGCCCTGATAAAGCCATGGTTTCTGTTTGGCTCAGGGTTGCGGCCATTAATTAGGTGGAAACCGAACCGGGATGGAGATATGGTCAAGGTTCATTTAAGGAGGTCTATCTGATATCGAAGCGACGGAGGGGTTGTTTCGCTGGTTACCATGGGAGAGGAATACTCTACCCGCCCCCAGCATACCAGATGAAGGCCGAGAACTATCGTGGTGTCACTTGGAGGCAACCATCGACGTCATGCGGATAAGGACAACAATTAGGAAGAGGGAAAGGAATTACGCGGATATGGATGTGAATGAATAGAGGGCATTCATCTACAGAGTATACGTTATGTCCAGCCTTTGGTACTGGTCGTACAGCATCACGAGAGGGATGAGGATGGAAATGGATCGAATCCGATGGAAGATGCCACAAACCAACAAACCAACAAAGCAGCAATGGGGAAATGGAGATGGAGTGGTGTTCCTTCAGGGATCGCGTGATGCCAGCCGATCGAGGGCGCGACGGGTTGAAACAGAAAGCGGACAAGAGCTCATGGGATGGATGGATGGATGGGCCGATCCACGTACGTGCTCAACACGCAACATCAGCTGCAAGGACAAACCTTAGCAGCACACCCTCATGGAGAGCGGTCAAGTGCCGCTAACGCAACAGCTTGTTTAGCTGCAGGCTTCACCGCCAACCCGTATCAATCAACGGGCTCCAGGTGGAAGGTAGGTGCTGAGAAGATTTCCTCATCAATCAGACTCCGTAATCATGGGTGTGGTGGATGATGAAACGTCCGAAGAATAATGGTCCGGCCCTCCCCCTCCTCCTTGGATGACAATCATTCCATGAGACGGCAGACGTCATGAACCCCGCAGGGGTCTCGTCCCCGGAAAGATGGACCATACCGTTCAGGGCGGCAGGAAATCGCGCGCTGCAAACGGATGACAAAGACGTTGTTGGGGTTTCTTGGGACCAGTGGGATGGAGGAACCATGAGACGACCAGACGACACTTCCTGGACCACCCAGTCGGTGATGTTCTCGGCGTCATCAGAGTTTCATGGAGAAAGGCTCGAGGGGGCGGAGGACGAGAGGACCTTCAGTGTCTGCTGCCCCAAAAATGCAAAAAGCTCTCAACTCATCTGCCCCAGACATGCATGCATGCAGCCCGGATGATCCTCGCTCCAGTCGTCGATGGCGAAGATGCATCTCCACTTCCCAATCGGGCGCTAGCGTCATGCAGTTGCCGGCTAGTGCCAACTCGGCAGCCGCTGATTGGGTGGTCCGTCCGCACGACCATCCGGAAATAGCATAGTGGACTTCCGCCACCGTTGCTCCGCCATCGGCCGAGGCATTCAAATAAAAATAATTCGTTAATAATGTTGGCTAATTAGCATCGTCGTACTCTTCGCAATCACCATCGTCATGGACGACGTGGACGGGTTACAGGCAACATTTTTGATCACGTCAGTTGGTGTGGATGGGGTTGAATTCGGTTGTCTACAAGAGTAGTGTCCGATTCAAGACACAATTGTCCGAGTTATAGAGATCTTACTCCATCAAGTGCAGGCATCCGGTAGAATCTTCCGGGAGCAAGGCAAAAGAATGGGTCCCAACCAGACCGGGGGGACCTGCAGGAACTCGGGCTGAACAGGGTACCCTCCACAGCTATCGGGCAGAGAACTGTACAGAGTACCTAGGAGGTACCTGATACTTACGCCTCCCGCAGTCCATGAGGAAAATAAAGAAAATTAAGAATGATTAATGAATGCTACCGTCTCTGATGGCAGCACATTCCCCTGGTGACAGAGCAACCACCACGGTATTTGGAGGTTCCCCAACTATTAGACACTAAAGGCTGGATCATCCAAACTTACTTGGTCGGGAGCCACTTGTTGGCCTCAATTCCGTCCACATGGCATGTCGATTCTGGGGATCTCACTAGTCAAGTCCTAATAATCCGCCAGGCTATCCTTCTCCATCGGTCGTCTTTAGGACCCTCCTGGGTGGTAACTCTGCAAGAATCCAAATCCATTGACTTAGGAGCATTCCACCCACTGACAGCGGATCGTAATGACAAGAGGAATGTCCCACGTCGCTTAGGAACTTCTAGAATGGATGGGAAAAACAGTAGGGAGCATGACGAATGAAGGCCTGCTGGTGAATCATTCAGGGGGCCGCCGCGAAGAGGGTGTGGGGCGGGATGTCTGGCCGGAAGCGTCTGCATGATCATCGGTATTCGCAATACCACGAGGAAACAGCCTGTCTAACCGCATCCGGTTTAGGGGTATGGTAAGATACCCATGAGGCCAATGAGACCCATCACTAGCAAGTTCTGGCGCCTTCTCGCTGTCGCCGCCCGTGACTCAAGGTTCCGAGTCCCGGTGGATTCCATTCATAGGACCATCTCTCCCTCCCCCCCATCATTATCTCTCCCTCCTTATCCCTATCGCTCCTGGTCGTCCGTCATCTTATCCACCTTCGCCCTCCTACTGTCAACTTCCTACTACTTCCTCCCTCTTCCTCCTCCTTCCTCTCGTTCCCCTTCCCATCCTTCACTTCGTTCCTACTTCCTTCTCTCTCTTCCCTCCTCAGTTTCCTTCGTCCGCTTCACCTCCAATCTCCTCTTCCCTCTCGTTCGTCCTTTTATCCGATCGTCTCCCTTCTACACCTTTCGCCTCCGTCGCCTCCCTACCTGATCAACCACCCCGACTCATCCCATTGGGGATCCCCTCATCTCCGTCTCCCTCCATCCCAATAAGCCAGTGCAGAGTCCTCTTGATAGCCTCTAGCCTCGTTCAGATCCATCCGCTTCATCTGTTCGTCAAGCCACGAGTGTCTCTTGCTTCCGTTGCCGCCCGTCTCGTTCCTGATCTTCCGAACACCTCCCGTGACTCATCAGCAACCAACGACCTCCAAAGTCACTGCGGACCCACCACGCTGTACAGCTGTCAGTCCGACTTCCGAAAGCCACCAGCGTCCCAATTACATCCCGCTATTACGTGTGAGAGTGTGCTTGTCTGCTGGGGTCGTGTCGAGTTCGTCTAGTTGTCCGTCCCATCTCCCGTGCCTTTAACCTGGGCCGGCTGCTGGTATTTGGTGCTCCCCCCGTCCACCACCCGGACGAACGACGCCCTATACCAGTCGTCTACAGCCTCGGTATCCTTATATATCGTCCTCTGCCCAGCTGGGACCTTTCAATTCGGTCGGGACAACTGATGCACTTATAACCTCGAATCCTTCCCCGAGTCACATCCTCTCGCCCTTCAGCCTGGTGTTCGAAGGTCACGTTCACGAGACTTCTGTTTATACATTTGGCATCCTGGTTACGATATTTACGCAGCGTTTACTGTCTTCTTTCCTCTTCCTTTCTCATCACCCTACCACCGTCTCACTGCCGGACATCGTCTCTCCGCTTCGACACTCTTTCGTCGTCTTTCCATTTGGCTTTCGCCCCTATCATTTTGAAACGATAAACAGATGAACCCATAACGGTCTTTACACTTTCCTAGCGTCTCTCACCTTCGAAATCGCGCCCCGCGCCAATTCGTTTTCTTTTCTTTGTGACCATATCACCACTCCGATACTTATATGAAACTTTGAGTCGACCAGCGCCTGATTACTTTTCGTTTCCTTCGTCTTTTCTTCTTTTCGACATTTGATCTCCTACTCTTCTCTTCTTTCTTCCTTGGTCTCCTTCCGGTGGTTCAGGTCTTGTTGGAATTCCAGGACGGCTATCTGTTCCCTACCTTGGTGGTTCGATTTGCTTGCATCCCCTCTCACTGAACATCGTCAGTGAGACCAGCCGAGCTTCATCCGTCTCTATATCATAACCGACTACGGCCCTCATCACCCCGTGTCGATTCGCCATGGAGTGCTTCAAGAACAGTTTCGTGAAAGGGCAGCTCCTTGATGGACGCTTCCGCACAGTCGCTCCCCTTAATCATGGCTCCTTTGGCATGGTGTTTTTGGCAACGGATACCAAGACTGGCAATGACGTTGCCATCAAGTGTCTGCTGAAGGCCCCCACGGGTGATTCGCCCATCGTCATGTCGGCTGAATCCCGCTTCGAAGAGTTATACTGTCACAAGCGTCTCGCATACCATCCAAACATCGTCAATCTCATCCATTCCTTCGAGACTGACACCCATATGTATCTTGTTTTGGAGTATTGCGCCAACGGTGATCTCTACGAAGCCATCCGGCTCAACCGTGGTCCCCTCGAGACGGAGCACGTGCGTGAGTTTATGCTGCAGCTCCTCAGTGCAGTCGAGTTCATGCATGAGAATGGCTTGTATCATCGCGATATCAAACCGGAGAACATTTTCTTGATGCAAGACGGATCAATGAAGCTTGGTGACTTTGGATTGGCCACCCGCGAGGAGTGGTGTCAGGAGGCCTGTGTCGGTAGTGATCGCTACATGGCTCCCGAGCAGTACGAGCCCACCAACAATGGCTACTCTCCCGCCAAGGCCGACCTTTGGGCCGTGGGAATTTGCTTGCTCAATGTTCTCTTTGCTCGGAACCCTTTCGCCACGCCCACCGAGTCTGATATCCTGTTTGCCGACTATGTTCGGGATCGCCAATCGCTTTTCGATATCTTCCCCAACATGTCCCAGGATACGTTCGAGATTTTGCGACTGGCATTGGCGATTGATCCCGAGAAGCGTTCGCTCTCCGGCATCCGGGATGCCATTCTGCGAACTGTCTCCTTCACCACCGACGATGAGGCATTGGATGAGTTCTGTACCGACGAGCGCGAAGTCGTTCCGGCCAGTGCCAACCGGGAACCCCTCCGGACTCCATCCATTCAGAGCCCCCAGGTCAACCAGGGCGACTCTTTCCCCTGGGCCAAGGCTTTGCAGTCCAGCCCCCCGCAGGCGATTCGCCAGCTGTCCGCCATCCCCGACACCGAGAGTTATTCCGAGGATCTATTCCCGCCCTCCGAGACCGCTGGTACCTCGTGGTTTTCGGTCCACCAAGGCACCCCCTCCGTGGCTTCTGTGTTGGAGTCCAGTCTGGGAGAGTCGTATCGTTCTTCAGCCTTCCGCAAAGCGGCAGGTGCCCCTCGATTCCCCCCTCCTTCCGATCCTGTTCCCATCACTGGGTCGTTGCCTAGCCATGCCGCCAAGCCCTTGCCCTCCTTGTCGATGGTCTTTGGCCGCAAGAAGGACGAGCAAATCTCGAAGAGCTGGAGCGATCTCTGGGACGAGGAAGAAGAATCGGAGGGCGAGGATACTGTTCTGCAGCAACGTCGTGAACAGAACTCCCGCAGCTGGAGCCATGAAAGCAGTGGACCGGAACTGTCTGGTCCGCTGACAGACCTTCGCGAAGCTGAGGGATCCTCTGTCCTGAATGTCCCGGCTCAGCCCCAGGGCACTTCCGCTCCCGCTTTCTGCGACTTTTCCAAGACGACCGCGGAGAACATGCCTCCGAAGTCTACCCTGCCCTTCTCGCAGAGTCCCCCGAAGAAGTCCAACATGGATAAGTGGGCGGCCCTTGGCGACAAGAGAAGAAACTACAAGCCATCGCCGAGCGCCTTAACTCCCAAGAAGACACCGAACAACATGAGTTGGCGGCGTGACTGGGGTCTTGGCTCTTCGGGATTCGACTATGGGTCGTGGGCCAAGAAAGAAAACCTAGCCACCCCTGAGCGTCGTCGCCGCCCCTACCTTGAGAAGGGCTGGCGGCGCGAGTCTCCAGAGAGCCCCAAATCGACCAAGGCGTCCAATGGTTATGATGGCAGCATTGACGAGGATCTTGACCTCGTCGGTGGCTGGCATGACCTGCACCTCTAGGCGCCCGTTTGGCCATCACTTCTTGTCTGCGCCGACGTTCTACTCCTTCGGGTTGTCCTGCATAATACGCACTTTGAATAGGGGAGAAGAAAACATAATGGAAATTTACTACGTTTCATTCTGCCGCTCTTCTTTTATTCTCGTTCTCATTCTCATCCACCTTTCTACCATTTGGTGCATTTCTCCCTCTCGCTCGAAGGGTCTCGGCACCGAGACTCTTACCGCATCATATCACTTTTACCGTTCATAGATCTTTTTGTACCTGACATCCGCACACTTCGACATTGCATGTTTTCTTTTCCACTCCTGTATAATATAACTACATTCAACAACAACGCGCGGTGGCGAGGAGCAGTTCAAAAGTGACTCCAAAGATGGTCAGGGGGGATGGGATTTGTTTGTTTCTTGGGAGGATTGAAAGTTTCAACTTGACGGGATCAACCGACCGAAAATGGGTCAACTCGAGGAGATTGGACCACGACGCAGAGCGGAAGTGGTGATGGAAGGAAGACGGAACGCGTCTTCACGAGAAAAGTCGAAAAAGCTACGGGAAAAGTGACTGTCTTGGTCAACTCATTCGTTCTTCATGTGCAAGGGCCTACGATGTACTGGACTGGATTCTGTGTACTAATTAATGTGCTCGGAATGGGGAGGAATGGGTTGTGCAGGGGACGGACTTAGCTAGCATATGGAAATACAATCCAAAAGTCATTCTCGTATACTTACTTGCATCTGATAATTATACAATGAAATGAAGTTATACAAAGTACAGGAGTTGTACTACTCTGTAGGTAATATGACGCAAGGAAGGCGGTGAGGTGAGCGTTGCTTGTGTGGAGAAGACACTTTGCGGGTCCGCATTCTTATCGCCCTTTCTTCTGCTTCATCAACGAAACGGTACCTGCGCAGGTACTCCTTGTTGGCCCCTCTCGTCGAGTCCCCGCTGGATCCCGTCAACACTCTCTAGACGACCTTTCAGACCAGCCTGTATTATCTTGAAATCATCCATCCTCCCCTGACCGAATGCCCTATCAAGACCATGTCTACGCAACGACTACATATCTAACCCAGTGACACAACAATCGCATTATTCGTGTTGCCACCTTTTAGAACATCACATCAAGACGCCCACTACCTTTCGTCTGATTTGGCGTTCATCATGCGAGCCTCGGCCTGGGCTAGCGTAACGTGCCTCCCCCTCGCCGGTCTGATTTTTTCCTGGGTCGATGGCACCACCGCCGAGTCTCCAGCTCCTATCTGTCTGACGCGAAACTGGCGGGACGTCGAGGCCAAATTCATCCAGTGGCCGGCATGTGTCGAGACCCGATGGGACAGCAATGTTGCCACCCGTGCGGTGGACCCTATCTCCTTCACAGTGTCCGAGGCGTCGACTCCCCCGACTACGACGGCGACCCCCACAAGCCCTACTCCCTCGGACGACCGACCCGACGCCGACGCCGACACTGACTCCCTTCTCGACAACGCCAACTTCCTTTCCTTTGAGGACTGGAAAAAACAGAATCTCGCCAAGGTGGGCCAGTCGGCTGAGAACGTGGGCGGGAGCCGACGCGCAGGCGCAGCCGGCAAGGAAGACCGCCATCGACCGACGGGCATCAATAACGCGCTCGACTCATTAGGTGAGGACGTCGAGATCGAGCTGGATTTCGGCGGGTTCGGTGCCGACACCGCGGATACTGCCAAGCCGACGGCATGGGGCGCGCGGGTGCCGGTCGAGACGAAGGGAGACGGCGGGGACGCAAGAGTCAGAGAAGAAGGCGGGGGACCGGCAGGAGATGAGTCTCCGGCGCAGGGCGTGGCCCGCCGGGGTAAAGATGCGGGCACGACGTGCAAGGAGCGGTTCAACTATGCGTCGTTTGACTGTGCAGCGACGGTGCTCAAGACGAATCCCGAGTGCAAGGGGTCGTCGTCGGTATTGATTGAGAACAAGGATAGTTACATGCTGAATGAATGTCGCGCGAACAACAAGTTCCTCATCCTGGAGCTGTGCGACGATATTCTGGTGGATACGGTCGTCCTCGCCAACTATGAGTTCTTCAGCTCGATCTTTCGCACGTTCCGTGTGAGCGTGTCGGATCGGTATCCGGCGAAACCGGATCAGTGGCGGGAGCTAGGTGTCTACGAGGCGCGGAATACGCGCGAGGTCCAGGCGTTTGCCGTGAGCAATCCGCTTATCTGGGCGCGGTATCTGCGGATTGAGTTCTTGACGCACTACGGGAATGAATTTTACTGTCCTGTCAGCCTTATCCGCGTGCATGGTACGACTATGTTGGAAGAGTACAAGCATGACGGGGAGGCGGGCCGTGGCGATGACGAGGTTTCCGAGCCGTCAGGAGTGGAGGTGAACCCGTCAGCGGGTCAGTTGGACGAGAAAGACTCCCAGCCTCCGGCGACGGCTCCATCTGCGGTGAGCGACTCGGTTGAGGGGTCGACTGTAGGCTCCCAGACGGAGAAAACCTGTCCGCATCCTGGGGTTGAAGTGGAAGCCCGGCTCTGGGGTGGTGCATTGGTGCCGCTCGGTATGTGCAGCGTGCATGATAAAGAGGTGCATACTTCTGCAGGGGACACGACTGCACAAGCGGATGCGGGTGTGGTAGAATCGACGTCTCATATGAAGGACCCTCCGGCCGTCGCGGACGCGCCACCAAAGGCACCAGCCGATGAGCAGAAGGTTACTGTGCCTGCTGGCGGCCATGCGGATTCTTCTGCCTCAGCCGCGTCTACCACGACCGTAGCTGAAAGTGCTACGCAAAATACGACGGTGGAAGCTGATTCCAAACCTAGTATTTTAAAAGAAGAGCAGGCAGCGCCCCCTGAAGCAACGAGGGCGACGGGGACGCAACCGCCGTCACCGAACCCAACGACGCAGGAGTCCTTCTTCAAGTCCGTCAACAAACGCCTACAGATGCTGGAGTCAAATTCTACGCTCTCGCTGCTCTATATCGAGGAGCAGTCGCGGATTCTGCGCGATGCTTTTAACAAGGTCGAGAAGCGCCAGCTCGCGAAGACGTCTACGTTCCTGGAGGGCCTGAACGTGACGGTGCTGAACGAACTGAAGCAGTTCCGCGAGCAGTACGACCAAGTATGGAAGAGTGTGGCGCTGGAATTCGAACACCAGCGCATCCAGTACCATCAGGAGATTTACTCGATCAGTGCGCAGCTGGGCGTGCTCGCGGACGAACTGGTATTCCAGAAGCGTGTGTCGGTGATTCAGAGTATCATGGTCCTGTTCTGTTTCGCGCTGGTGCTGTTCTCGCGCGGCACCGTCAGCAGCTACATTGACTTTCCGAGCGTGCAGAACATGGTCGCGCGGTCGTATAGTCTGCGGTCGTCATCACCACCGTTCGGATCTCCGTCCGTGAGTCCGAGCTCGACGCGGCCGGCATCGTCGTATCGTGGTGGCACCACCACGGGCGCGGGTCATCGACGGAATATCTCGGAGGACTCACAGGACGCGGCGTTGAGCCCGACGATTGCGTATTCGCCGCCGACTCCTACGTCGGATGATGCGTCAAGCCCTGTGGAGGCGGAGAAGGATGAATCGGCCCTGTCGATGCCCGAGATGACGCCGTCGCATCTTCGATCGCGGAGTAGTCCGCCTGTGATGGACGGGGGACGCGATGCTGACGAGAGGTGCTCGGAGGAGTCTGAGGAATCCGAGGCGGAGGGCGATGCAGGAGTCGAGTTGAGATGATGTCGATGATGTTGACTGTTACGATTCTACGATGGAAATTACGGATTGTTCATTGCATGTACTGACTGTACTTGATGTATATATTAGATTATGGCTATCTGTAATATGGACGATTGTACTATGTGATTTGGGGGTGTGTTGTCTAGGCGGGATGGAGTAAACAACAACATCATCACATCGCCAGTGGCAAATCCTGCAGGAATTGTCAGACATTCATGAGTCAATGTGATGATCATCCAACGATGGAACACGAAAGAATGAGAGATCTAATATGGAGTAAGTAGATACTGAATACTCTGTGATGACGGCATGTGTGGTTGCCATGACAACAATCGACGGTGATTTTTTCTTTCTTATCCTCCACTCCCTCTTTCTTCCCATCCACATCTCTCTCTCTCTCTCTCTACTATCTCCTCCAGCTTCATACCTGCTACTCTGCCTCCTACCTACCTAATCATTTCCATAAGAAAATACAATGGACGCCCCGTCGCAGCCGCTTAGCGCCCGCTCCCCCAACACGCACCTCGTCAGCCACGAGAAGGCCAACGATCTCAAGGCCGCTCCCGCCAAGATTAACTCGATGGAGTATCATCGCCAGGTGCTGCAGGGCAAGCTGGAGAATGAAGACAAGTGAGTGTTTCTTCTGATATCGCGGATGCATTTCCTGACTTGGGTAGACAACAAGCGAGCTACGTGTCTCCGTCGGACGATATCATGAGCCCTTGCTCGAAGAAGCTGAGTGACCTGAAGGGAAAGCGGTTCAAGAAGTATGTCTTTCCTTTGTTCTGATCCTCTCATTTTGATTCCATGAGGGAGGAGCCAGAATCAGCCAAGAGACAATAGACTAACAAAGTTACCTAGTGCTGGAAAACCACAATCGCTGTTCGCCAAACTCGGCAAGAAGAACTTTGAACAGTCCTCGGCAGAGCATCTGCAGCAGACGAATTCGTCAGCCGATGGAGGGCATCCCTCGGAGAAGTAGGATGCGCAGGCCGGGTTGGGTTCTGCGCGGGTCGCATGGCGTTCTGTTGACTCTGTTTGTTTTGGTGGTTTTGATTCTTGATGGCTCTGTTCTTGATGACTGATGGTTCTTGTGTTATTATGATGGTTCTGGGATAGGGGTTCTGGGTATGGTTGACTGGATGGTTTTATTGTGCTAGACTTGAGGCTTAATTCGAACTGATTATTGATCCTTTTTGATCCTCTCGGTGATGCCGGTTGTCGGTTGCTCCTCGGTTGAGTATACCTGTTAATTCTACACCAACGCATAAAAATACATGAATACATGAATATCCTATAGAATTGTCTACTGAATAGTCACCAATATCCATATTAATGATACTATATGAGTGAATGAATCAATGAAGACTTGAATGCTATGCTGAATTCAACTAATACAGATGAGCCGAGGTCCAGCAGCCCTTCGGCTTCTTCTCCACACCGGCCGCTCTTTACTCCGCATTCTTCTTCATCATACGAGGATCTCTTCCTCTTCTTTATATTCAACCTCTTCCTCTCTACCATCTTCTCTTCTCTCTTCCCTTCTTCCTCTATACCCATCTATCCCCTATCCCATTCATCATGTCGGCCTCTTCCCGTATCCCTCCCATTGCCCAGCCCTTTGTCAGCGAACGGGCCAAAAAGACCCTCGACCTGGTACCGTCATCCATCTTCCGATCCCCATACTCTCACATCCACTGACTCATTCCTCTAGGTCGAAGAGTTCGTTGACAAGCACTGTATCCCCGCCGAACCTCTCTTCTCCGCCCAGCTCGGCCAGGGCGAGCAGCGATGGAAGACCACCCCCGCCGTGATCGAGGAGCTCAAGGTCAAGGCCCAGAAGATGGGTCTCTGGAACATGTTCCTCCCCAAGAACCACTTCTCCCAGGGCGCCGGTTTCTCCAACCTGGAGTACGGTCTGATGGCCGAGTATCTGGGCAAGAGCAAGTTGGCCTCCGAGGTAGATCCCCTCACTTTCCGTTGATCGACCCCCTCCCGCTCATGGAACATAGGCTACGAATAACGCCGCCCCCGACACCGGAAACATGGAAGTCTTGGCCAAGTACGGCAACGAGGCCCAGAAGCAGCGGTGGTTAACCCCCCTGCTCGAGGGCAAGATCCGCTCCGCCTTCCTCATGACCGAGCCCGATGTCGCCTCCAGCGATGCCACCAACATCCAGCTGAACATCCGCCGCGAGGGCAACGAGTACGTCCTCAACGGATCGGTATGCCCCTCCCCTTCCCTTCCGTGACGATTCCCAACTGATAGCGATGATAGAAATGGTGGTCCTCGGGCGCCGGTGACCCGCGCTGCCAGATCTATCTGGTGATGGGCAAGTCCAACCCCAACGCCGACGCGTACAACTCGCAGTCGGTCATTCTCGTCCCCGCCGACGCCCCCGGCATCACGGTCCACCGCATGCTGTCGGTGTACGGGTACGATGACGCGCCGCACGGCCACGGCCACATCACCTTCACCAACGTGCGCGTGCCGGCCAGCAACATGATCCTCGGCGAGGGCCGCGGCTTCGAGATCATCCAGGGCCGTCTGGGCCCGGGCCGCATCCACCACGCCATGCGCACCATCGGCGCCGCCGAGAAGGCGCTCGAGTGGCTGATCGCCCGCATCAACGACGACCGCAAGAAGACCTTCGGCCAGCCGCTCTCCGCCCACGGCGTCATCCTCGAGTGGGTCGCTCGCTCGCGCATTGAGATCGACGCCGCCCGCCTCATCGTCCTCAACGCCGCCATCAAGATCGACCAGGGCAACGCCAAGTCCGCCCTCAAGGAGATCGCTCAGGCCAAGGTCCTCGTGCCCCAGACCGCCCTCACCGTCATCGACCGCGCTGTCCAGGCCTACGGCGCCGCCGGTGTCTGCCAGGACACCCCTCTCGCCAACCTCTGGGCCATGATCCGCACCCTGCGCATCGCCGACGGCCCCGACGAGGTCCATCTCCAGCAGCTCGGTCGCCGCGAAAACCGCGCCCGCAGGGACGCCGTCGTCGAGAAGCTCGATTGGCAGCGCGCCGAGGGCGAGCGCATCCTCTCTGCTGCTGGATTCACCGCCCCCAAGTCTCATCTGTAGATGTCGAGATAATTGAAGATATTTCGTTTACGTACTGATATATATCATGTTCTATGAAAAAAAAATTATATTCCCAACTACAACCCATCTTGGTCATGATCGTATTCATATCCATTCGTGCAAATGTAGGAACAACAGAACTCCATGTAGACTTTTATATGTACCCAACCGGACCCTCTTCACACATTAAACCAGAAGAACCCTACTCGCCCGCGAGTGCATCTAAAAGTCATCCGCATCCTTGACGCGCTTGGCCTTGACCTTGCGCTTGTTCCCCTTGAAATGCTTCTTGGAGTTGCCGCGCACCTCGGACACGTCCACCCCGCGCTCCAGCGCCACCATCATGCGCTCCTTGCGGCCCGTGAGGCCCTTGCGCATCTGCTGGCCCTGCTCGGTGTAGGGCGCGTTGAACGGCAGTGTGTAGTGGCCGGCTGACGCCTGCCCGCCGCGGCGGAAGAACCCGCTGTCCACGGTCTGCGAGAGCGTACCGGGGCCGGCCTGCGGCGCCGCCGCCAGCGCCATCATCTCCGAGTCCATGTCGTCCGCGGCACTGCCGCTGCCACCTTCCAGCTGGAGCGCCTTGGCCAGCATCGCCTGTCGCCGCGGCGGCAGATGCGCCATGTCGTACAGCTCGGCGTTGAACTGGTCCGGGTCGATGGGGTCGTGGCCCTCGCGCGTCGGCGGCGGGTGGCAGAAGAGCAGCTTGCCGTTGACGTAGTCCTTGAGCACGAAGCGTGCGGCGCGGGACTCGTCGGGCTGGCCCTGGCCCGTGGTGGCGAAGCCGCGGGCGTAGGCGTAGGCGCGGAGCAGCTCGTTGGCGGTGGGGATGCCGGTGCCGCCCTCTTCCAGGGGCCGGGTGTGGATTTTGAGGCCGTACAGGTTTTCCAGGAAATGCTTGGGGATGCGCTGGGCGACCAGGCCCGACGGGCCCAGGAACTCGCGCTGCTGGTCGATCGGAAGCACGCCGCTGCAGACGAGCTCGGCCTTGGTCGTGGCGAAGTTCGGGAACACGAGACCGGGACAATCGCAGAGCATGATCTCCGGCGAGAGGTACAGCGTCTGGAAGTGCTTGGTCTTACCGGGTGTGGCCGACACCGACACCTTCTTGGCGCCGAGGAGCGCGTTGATCGTGCTGGATTTACCAACGTTGGGGTAGCCCACCAGACCAATGATAGTCTTCTGCTTGGCGGGCGTGTCCGGGTTGTCGCTGTCTGGGAGCGTGTCGGGCGTGTTGGAGAGGAAGAGCTCCTCGAGCTCGTCGACGTCGAGGATGTCTGTGGGGCGCGATTTGGGCGCCTCTGCTGCGTCCTGGAGGTTCATCGACTTGGTGGGCTCGGCCAGCTCCTCGTCGCTTCCCTCGTCCGAGCCGCTTTCTTCCAGAAGCCGGGCCTCGTTGCGCTCCTTGGCCAGGTGGGCCGAGAAGAACCGGAAGCTGATGTTGTTCCGCACGAAGTAATCCGCCCACGCTGCTCGTTGTTTCTCTGTCAGCATGTCCGCCTTGTTCACGAGGAGCAGGTTCCTCTTCTTTGGGTCAATCTCCTTCACGTAGGTCTCCAGATCCTCGGAACGGAAGAGCAGCGGGTTCCGGGCGTCGACAATCTGCACGACCAGGTCGGAGCGCTCAATCACTCGCCACAGCTGGCGCCAGACCTCCAGATTCCGCTCGAACGGAGTCATGAGGAGGTCGTTGTTTTCCTGAAGTTCGGCGAGGCCTCTGCGCCAGTTCATGAAACTCTCCTTCTCGCTCACCTCCAGCTGCTGGCGTGTCGTCGACTGGTCCCACTTCGGCCGTCTGGGCACCGTGAGCCGGCCCTTGTTCTTCTGGTGCTTCTTGATGGCGGATTTCTCCTCGGACGCCGACAGCAGGTAGGGGTTCTTCTGGTCGGTGTGGATGATCTTGACGTTGTTCATCTTCTCGGCGGTGAAATCGGTGCCAGCCAACTCGGCGGTGCTGAGGAATTCATCGAGCGCCGCCTGTTCGGTGATACTGCGCATCTTCACCCACGCGGCCTCCTGGTGACCAGGCGTGAGGTAAGTCTCGCCGTGCATGTCCTTCCGAGCGATGGAGGCATTGTGGGAGGCCTTCTTCATGTTCGAGGCTTTGCCTTTGCCGAACCGGTCGTTCATGAGGCTGGAGCCCAGCCCCACGTTGTTTTTGGATTTTGCGAGAACCATGGTAACTGAATATGTCAGTAGACGAATATCGGACTCAAGGAAGAGAAGACTAACCTTCCCTAGGAGAACGAGAGAGTGTAAAGGGAAGGGATGAGGATGGAGGGAGAACGGACGGAGAAAAGAATAGAGGGCGAAAAAGATTAATAATTTTGAGTTGGCACCCCGCCGCGGATAAGATAAGGGCATGAGTCAGGAGTGCATAAACTCCCTTTATGAATACTGCATAAATACCTTGGGGACTGATAAGTCGCACGTGACGTTATCGCCCCTCCCACTTTTTCTTCATTTTTCGCCCAACAATCCCTCTGTCAATCTACATCAACACTCCTCAATCCCTCGAGGTCCTGTCAAAATGCCGCCCAGAAAGCAGTGGATGTACGTCCTCTAACTCTCCAATCCCCCATTCTCATCTGTCTAACCCCCACCAGCGACAAGAAAAACGCCACAACATACCAGCTCTTCCACCGCTCCCAACATGACCCTGCCATTCACGACCCCGACGCAGACGACCGCGTCCTCCACCAGGTCTCCGGCCCTGCGGCACCAGCCCCGTCAAGCGCCGCTTCAGTAACCTCCTCTCGATCCGCCAAACGCGCCGAGCATCTGTCCGATCTCGCCAGCCAGTTCGGCTCGGATAGGGTCCGCAAGAACGAAGGTGAAGCCGCCAACTACGGTATCTACTACGACGACACCGAGTATGACTACATGCAGCATCTGCGCGAGCTGGGCACCGGCGGCGGGAACTCGTATTTTGTTGAGGCCAAGGCCAAGGGCAAGGAGCGGAAAGTGAAGCTGGAGGATGCGCTGCGGGGTGTGTCCCTGGACGACTCGGCGAGTCAGTCCGGCGGCGCGGGCGGGAGTATCTACGGGTCGGAGATGCGGTCCACGACGACGTCATATTCCCGGCAGCCTACGTACCAGGATCAGCAGAACGTCCCGGACGCCATTGCCGGGTTCCAGCCGAACATGGATCCCCGTCTGCGCGAGGTGCTGGAGGCGCTGGAGGACGAGGAGTTTGTCGACGAGGATGCCGAAGATGACGTGTTCGGGAAGCTGACGTCGCAAGCGGAGGAAATGGACCCCGGTGACTGGGAGGACACGCTGTTCGACGAGGAGGACGAGGACGAGGGGTGGGAGTCGGATGCTACGGAGAAAGCGCCTGAGCAGCCCAGCACGGTGCAAGTGGAAAAGAAGGAGGTTGCTCCGGGCGAGCTGCCGGATCATGACGAGCCTGCGCCAGACATGCACCCGGAGGATCAGGGGTGGATGCGCGAGTTCGCCAAGTTCAAGAAGGAGTCCAAGGGCAAGGCGGCGGCGCCTGTAGCCCCGCCGAGTATCGGCCCATCCGAGCAGCGGAGTACCCTCGCCTCGACCGTCTTCACCGCGGGCGGCACGCCCATCCGCCGCAAGAAGCGCAAGGGCGCCCTGACCAACCCCTCCGCCTACTCCATGACGTCGTCGTCTTTGGCGCGCACGGAGGGCCACCGGCTGCTGGACGACCGGTTCGACCGCGTCGAGGCGTTGTATGCGCTGGATGAGGAGGACGAGTACGACGACGGCATGTCCATGGTTAGCGGAATGACGGGAATGACCGGCATGACCGATATGTCGACCGCGTCGTCGCAGGCCCCCAGCCTGATCGATGCCAACGGCCAGGCCGTTGCCCCGCGGCACAACTTCAATAACATCATGGATGACTTCCTGTCCAGCTGGGACGACAACACCAGCGCACAGGTGAAGCGGAAGGGCGCCAAGGCGAAGCGCGGCAAGAACGGCAACGAGGTGATTGGCATGCGCATGCTGGATGAGGTCCGCCAGGGCCTGGGTCCGGCCAAAGTATCCGGCAGAGTGCCGGGACGGGCCTAGGATGCTGTAACGAACATTGATGATCTCTTGATTTGAAAAGGTCCCGGCGTACGGATGATTTAATGCTCACGGTAGATATGTTTGTCATTTTCGGCATCAAAAGCAATCCCAGTTCCACGGATAGAAAGCAGTCTATGTATTTGTTCTTCGATCGTACACTGTACACGTTGCTATAGTACATGGGTATACAAGTTCTATCGATGCGCGAAATGCAATTCCCAAAATCACAGCGCACCGCCGACCTTCTCGACGATCCACATCGCCAGGCGCACGTTCCACCTCACCCGTCTCTCCGTCTTCCGGAGGTCATCCCGCGAGATGGCCTCGGAATGTTCCTGCAGCCACTCGGTCTCCGCGGCCAGTTTGCGCTTCAATTCCTGGTCGCCGGTGACCACCAGCGCGCCGACCTCAAGGTCCAAACTGTAACTGCGCTTGGTGTAGTTGCTGCTCCCGACGAACGTCAAACTGGGATGCTCTTCGTTGGGGAGGGTGATCCACAGGCCCTTTGCATGGTAGGTCCAGCCGCCGGGCTCGCCGACGGTCCCGCGGCGCCACTCCCTCAGTTCAATGGAGTTCGTCCGCTGTGCGTCGGCGACCCGGTCCAAAAAGCGAGCCGACAGATGCGTGTAGGCCGCAGGAAGCATGCCCGAGATGCCCGGGGAGCCGTAGAATCCGTTGGCCCACGGGGACGCCGTGAGGACGGTGCCACGGGTCGTTGAGGCGGTATGCGAGGGAGAGGTGCTGGCTATGAGAAGGGAGGAAAGGACGGGATGGATGTTGAAGTAGCCAGCGGTAAACAGCCAACGGGCACCCGAGAATGCCGGGAGTCCCGAGAGAAGACGGAGGATGGCGGTGACAGCGGGGAATTCCGTCGAGGTGTCCGGCTTCAACAGCGGCGTGAATTGCGCCACGGGGTATACATAGGTCTGACTCGTGTCTTTGGGCATAAGGGCGGCTTTCTCGTTGGGCTGAATGAGCGGGTTCAAGACCGTCGATGCGTAGGCGGTGAAGTTCTCTGCGTCATCGAGGGGAGATGGGGCGCCATTAGCTGTCGGCCAGTCCAGGAGATAGCCGGCCGCGCTGTGCGGATCTGGTAGAACCTGGAAACTGAGGCTGCAGACTGCATGGTGGATGCGCGCGTAGTAATCGGCTAGCTCCCTGGAGTTGAAGACATGGTACCGGTCGACGCGATTCGTAAAGTAATCTTTGGAAAGGTTCGCCCTGGAAGTACCCGTCAATAAGGATCACACCTCTCCAGTTGTAGACATCCGCCATACCCAGAAAGGATGATCTCGTCGTCGATGCCATACAGCTTCATATGCTGCAGACCCCAACCCTCATTGATCCGTCGTGGGATCCATTTCTTCCTCAGACCCGTCAGATTCGGCGTGTGGAACATGCGAATCTCAACTCTATCCGAACCATGTTTGGCGACCAGCGAAGCGAGAAGCGACGCGGAGCACGGATTGGGCGTTTCCCGAGTGCCGCGGAGGGCGTCCGTCAGTATGGATACTTTGAGATCGGGGTTGTCCTGCAGGGCTTGGTCCAAGGTCTCGATGAGCTCATGCTCCGCCTTGCCGATGTACAATGTTGAAAGGTATATGCGCCGGCGAGCGTTGCGAATTTTCTCCTACATTTCCTATCAATTAGTTCAGAACTGTCGAGTTCCCATGGCCGGTATCTATGGGGCCTCACCTTGAGGGTACTGTAGAAGCTGGCGGGAGAGTCCAGGATGGTAATCCTCGATGCGGGGACCTCAAAACATGGCGCAACCCGGTCCAGCTCGGTCGTTATACTCGCCAACGGTGACGCCGCGGAGGGCGCATGGGTGCTGGAGGTCGAGCCGGTGGAATAGGCGGAGAATTTGCGCTCGCAGAGTTTCCGGCGCGCAACAGGACGACGCACGGCGCAACGAATCGTCTGACCACCGATGCGACCCAGCATGGTGTCTGCGACCGGAGGAGTAAATGGAAGGGCGAATATGCAATGGGGGATTCTCGAGTAGCAGCAGGAGAAAGACAGCTGGTACTGAGTAGTAATTCGAGATGCCCTATTGGATGCAAACACTGCAAACCGCCAGGACGCTAGACCCGATCCAGCGAGTGCGCGACCCCGAAACGCCCGACAGTATCGAACAAGACCGTCTTTCCGCTCTACATCCCACCTCCAGCTCATCGCTGCTGTCAGATCCCCCTAAGATGTCGACCATTCTTCGGACGCTGCGGAACTTGCGCCGCGTTGGCCTCAAGGTTGGTTGCTGTGTCCTTTCAATTCCGTCTGTGCCCTCCTTGCTAACCCACCACCCTTTCTCTAGGATTATGGCCACCAAATGCAGGTATGCTCCTCCACGGACTCCAGGACCCTCGAAATCAGCTCAATTGGTGGCTCTTGAATGGTTACTTACGATGTGTGCGATGTGCTTCTGGGCGAATAGTATATTGGTATGGACTGTCTCCACGAGACATGAAAAGAGGGAGCGAGTGACTGACGCAAGTGCAACGACAGGTGATACCAAGGCCGGTACCTTGATTGGCGTCGACCGCTACGGCAACAAGTATTTCGAGAACATGGAGGAGGAGCTTCCTCGTGAGTGATGCTCGGGTTGTGACGGGAGGAACCCAATTGACCATGATCGCAGTCCGGACACGATGGGTCGACTACAAGCAGAAGGAATACGACGCCTCGCAGATCGAGCCTGGCTGGTAACGTCTTCTGACAAATTGCTCATGCGCCTCTAGCCATGCCCTAACCGCCCTTGTCTAGGCACGCCTGGATCTCGTACATGGTGGATGCTCCTCCCACCGCCGATAAGATCATGCAGACCGGCCTCCGCAGCTGGGAGCACCCTGAGCATCGTCCCAACTTGACCCTCAGCCGTGGTGCTTTCAAGACTTACTCGACGTGAGCTCTCGTCCTCTACGCTGTCGACTAAATCTAACGTTTTGCGCAGCACTCGCCCCAAGTACTCCGCCTGGAACCCTGTCGCGGCTCCCCGCCAGTGAGGAATAGCTTGACTGCAAATCTAGTTCAAAATGTTCCCAGGCAGTCCCACTGGGAGACGTGTAAATAAAGATGTCCTATTGCTAGTTTGATTTCAATACTGTTCATAAACAATGTTCCATTCACTAGAGCCATATAAAATGTAGATATCTATCAACAGGAGGAAGTCCTCAAGGTATCACACTGTTGAAAATGCACGAAAAAAAATACAAATAGGACGATTTTTGGCTGCCCTTCGCTACAGACAAAATGAGGTATAACCCAATGTACTTAGAGGACATATACACCGGAGCCAATGTTGGACCAGTGTCGGATTGGTCGTCGGTCTTCCAGCTCAATGCACCACCACAGCACTTCCTTTAGCTTTTCAGTTTGTCCCTGTGCTTCGTACGCACGCGACAAGGCATACCAAGCCTCAGTGTTATCCCACGATGTGCCCCGCTTGGTCAAGGCCGACAACATCCCATAGGCTCGGTCGCGAGCAGCGATCCGGTTGAGGAGCTTGGGCTCATCGTCAGGTGTCGTGGATGAGGACGACTGACGAGCTTCGGTCTGGGTCGTGCCAATCACTGACTGTCTCTTTTCTTGTTTGGCGTCGCCCTGCTTCGAAGCCGCGCTCGGCTTCGGGACTAGTGATAACATCGACAGGTCGGTTTCGATTTCAGGCTCCGGCGGCTCCAAGGGTAGCTTCTGTTCCCAGATGTCGAGGAGCAGATTGGATAGCGCGATGATGGCCTTTGGGTGGTCAGGGTCCCGGATAAGGGCCTGCTCGAAAAGCTGCATCGCCTCGTGAGGACGTGACTGCACGTTCAGTAACAGTCCTTGTTCTGTATAGAGATCAGCCCAGAGCTCTTCTGAACTTCTGGGTACACCCCATCCGCGCTCCCGCAATCCCCGGGCGGAGGAATCTTGTGCAGCCACAAGAGCCTCTACTCGGGTGATATGTTTGGAGGCTTCTTCACAAGCTTCCCGGGCGTCCTCAAACAGCGACGCCCGTCGGTACAGACCCGCAACGAGAAGCCAGATCTTAACCAGGATACAGAGGGCATGGCGTTGGGCCTGGGCGAGCGGAAACTTGGTCACCGCACGAGTCGGGGAGTCAAAGCCATAGGAAGTGGGGAGGCGGACGTCTTGCTCCGGAGGTTGCTTCGAATGACCGGTTGGAGGGGGCTGCTGTGTGTGCTTCATGTTGTGGGAGACTGGGGGCAGTTGCTGTTTGGCGCTTTGTTCCTGGTTTGCACTGGAGACAGCGAGTCCTACCATATCCTGTTGCGCCATCCCTTCGCCATTGGACTGTGGAGTTCTAGTTCCATCTACGCTTGCCCCAGGGGAATGTCCATCCCCATTCACATGGGTTGCGTCTTGATCTTGGAGCGTGCTGCTGCGCTTGCGGAGTTTCCGTGAGTCGGATCGGGCTAGTGTATGGGAAGTCCCAGGGGCGGCATCCTTCTCTTCATCTGTCACGTGTATTGCTGGTGTATTATCTGTACGAGATTCCGTCTGAACAGGTGGTGGATGTGGAATCTCAGGTCTAGGGGCGATCGTGGACTCCCCTTTCTTGTGCCGTCCAAAAATACTGCCACGGAAGCTTTTCACAGTACCAGCCGAGCTCTTGGGGGGGACCAATTGGTTTGACTTGGTAATTTTATCCTCTGCTTCGAGGTCCAGGTTACCGAAGAGTGTCGCAAAGAGGCTAAGCAGCTGCTCGCTATGGTTAACGGCCGCCTCGGGGCTTTCTATGACTTCGACGAAAGCAAGTTGGCTCATGCGCGTTTCGATGATGCGTTCTTTCTCTCGGCCTCGTAACTGACCAATCAAGGCGTGTGTCATGCCAATAGTGTTGGCATCCTGTGTGCCGTGCTGTTGTTTCTGTGGGCGTCGGTCCTTATGGGCTATGGAGGTAACAGCCGCGGGGAACTGTTCGAATGCAGCTTCACAAGAGCGTTCAGCGATATCGAAATCATGTTTTGCGCTCAGCAAAAGGGCGAGCAGATGCCACAAGGGCACAAGATCGCGTTCGCGTGTGAAATCCCCTCGGGAGCTCCCAGGGTGGGTTGTGGTGGTCAGAGCTGATTTGACATACTCAATTGCGCCATCGATGTCCCGATCTTCCGCCAGAAGTAGAGCCAGGGTATACAGGGACGAATAGTTGGACTCGTCTTCCAACTCCGGCGCAAGGCTCTTTTCCAAATATTCAATTGCCTCTGCACGTATGTCGTCCCGCTTTTCGCTCACTGGTGTCCAACTGGCCCAGTTGGCAAGACCAATGCCAATGCCTCTATAAGCCATAGCTACATCGGATGGGATCACCATCTGAGAGCGAGTGGAGCTGGTTTCTGGGTTGATATGAATTTCATTCCCTTGACCGTCGTTGTCATCTTGAACATGCTTGTTCACGAACTTCTTCAACAGAACCACAAGGTCTCGTGCCTTCTTGGCTTCCTTGGCGGACCCAAAGCAGCATAACATGATAACGCCTTCGGAGAGAGTTCGGAGTAAGGTGCCGTCGTTCTCCAGTTCGCCGTACTGGGCCGATTTTTCCGCTCTCTCTTTAGCACTGATAACGATTTCGATATAGGAATCCAGTGCTTTGACGGCCAAATCGAACTCTGCCAATGCGGAGTGGACATGGAAGAGACGCCGAAGGATCAGGTGAGAGTGGTAGGTCTTGGTCGCCGCACGGTACAGGATCTAAAGAACATGTGAGTTTTTGATATAGACTGAAAATGTTCGGGACTCTTACATCTAGAATGTTTCGACCAACTGCATCTTGACCGCCCTCGCCTAGGTCGGCATCATTCCAATGAGAGCCACACAGGACTTCCCAATTCCGAATGACTTGTTCCACCCAGTCTTCGATCTGGGTATTGCTAGCGTCTGCCGTGGGGAATTTGACCTCACGGAGGAGGTTGGTTTCGCATATGGATTCGATACGCTTGATCTCACTGGCTAGTTGCGGGCGTTCCGGACCATTGCCAGCAGGTGCATAAGCAAGGCCGTGTTGAAGGATAGCCGACAGAAGGTCATAATATGATTTCCAAATCAATGATTTGGAGGCGGAGGGGCTGGTGCTACCAGGTATACTCTGCGACGAGATCCCCTGCTTGACGTGGGGATGATTTGACCACGCGCGGAATAATCTGAGAGCCGTTTTCACCAGTTCGTCGTTGGAAGCAGCGAGGTCCTTGCAGGCTTCATCACCGGCCAGCAAAGCCCCCTCAGCCAGCAGCTTCTCTGACCAATGCAGGAATTGGGGGTTGTTGGAAGAGGATTGACCGTGACTACTCAGCCATGTTGAGAGGGAACTAAACGTTGCCAAAGCATCAATGGACCCGGATATGGCGTGCTGCGCGGCGCCTGTCCGGAGGTTAGCAGAGTGACCGACACATAGTCGGAAAACCAGGACATGCCTTTGATGTAGCAACCCTTGACCAGGCACACCTTGGTCCATGAGGACAGCTCCTCCCCGGAGCTTGTGAGGGTGTTCAAGGTCTCTCCAAAGTCTCGGGGAAGGCGTGCTGCGGCCAATGCCGGCTCATTGAGCGCCCAATGGACCCAGCCCAAGCAAATCTGGGCCTGGAACACATCTTGGTTCGAACCCTCGGCCTTGTCAATGGTGGAAAGAAGGGAAGGGATAAGCTCGGAGACGCTGTAGGAGGTGGCGGAGGAAGGTCGGGCGGAGGAAGGAGACTTTTGAAGATGTTGAGCGATCTGATATTCAGCGGAGGCTACCTCTAGCAGGCCTATAGAGAGAGCAATACGAGCATTCCGTCGATCAGCCAGGGGGGCCAGCGGGAGAGGAGGATATCAAGCGATTACGGACAGGTCTTTTGAGGGGCATGTTTCGTCACTTTGCGAATGAGCTCGGGAAGTTCGTCCCATTTGTTCTGGCATCGCGCATTATCCAGGGCGGCGACATAGCGATGCCCCTTATCGGAATCTCGACCCTATCGGAAGACTCATATGAGCGGGACTCTCTCCAGGAGGGGGAAGTTGGGCACGACTCACGGTCATGGTGGAGCGGGATTCGGGGAGCGATGGGAGGAATCAACAGGGAGAGAGAAGAGAGAGTCTGGGGGGTGAGAGATAGTTGAAATGTCCATCCATGATCCGGGGGCCCACCCCAAGGCTGGAGAGGAGTTCAGTGGTAATAATAATAACGACCTTAGGCGATGCGAAGGAAGATGAACGTGCAAGAAACGATGATGATCATCGCTGGTGCCAGGGGAGAGCCCGTCTCGTAATGACCGGCCTCGTAATGAACCGTATTTTTACCGTACCGAGGCTTCATATGCCTTCATTTTTTTTTCTACAGTGACTTTCCTGACCTTCCCTCTGTCACTACCTCCCCACAAGCCATTCCGAAGGATCCTCGGCGTCATGGCCTCCATGTCCATGTCCCTCCATGCCGTCAATCACCGGTTGACCAACATTCCCGTCAAACAACTCCCTCCCTTGGCGTCCTCGCTCGCGGCCTCACTCAGCAATTGTGGAGAGCTCCTCTCGTCTCCTCACTCGCACAAAGCCGCCAAATCCGATTCCGACAATGTGGTTCAAGTCCACAAGCTGATGACTCGTCTGACGAGTCTTCTGCAGGATCGTACTCCCGAAGGTCGCTGGACTGCAGTGGTGTTGGTGAAGGCTGTGGTCGAAGCCGGTCAGTGGGAAGTTTTGCGCGCATGCGAGCCATTCGTTCGTGGGTTAATGGGGATTCTGACGGTAAAGACCATCAGTTGCAGCGGACGATTATGTCCTGAAAGGTAGAAAGCTGATCGCATCTTTGGATAGAAAGCCGACCCCGTCTCGACGAAGAAAATGTGTATCATCACCTTGACCCGCATTTTCCACCTCACTTACCAGTATCCCACTCTCGTTCGCGAGATAACTACTCCATCCCTTCCTGGGTTTATTACATCGACGTTGAACCTTATCTCGGTCAAGCCGTCTTCCGATCCTGCCAGAAGTCTCAAGCCCAACACCCCGTTCTTGGAGGTCGTGCTCCATGCATTCAGCGAGTTGATCGCACGACACCCCACTATCTTCCGCCCCTTCACCGCGCAGATCCATAGTGTTCTGCAGACAATCATCAGCGCGACATCTCCGACATTCCCCGAGCCGGTGGTGGATCTTGCGGAGCGCCTCTTCGTCCTTCTCCATGTGTGCGCCCCCAAGAATACCTCTGGAGAAGAATGGATGAAGGCCTGTCAGATGGCCATCCATTCGGTGCATGACACTGCGCATCACGTCTTCCGAGCCGTCATAGAACAGTGGGAGTCGGTGGATCCATCTCTGCGCCAAACCGCGAAAGCATTGGACTACAGCCAAGGAATAGGGTCTCTTGAGCCGGATGCACTAGGACTGTCTGGTTGGCAAGGTCTTGATTCTGGAGTGAACCGATCAATTCTGCTCTTGCGACTTCTCTCTCGCTTCTTGACGACCGCAACCGCGTCCACAGTGGTTATCCCGGTTGGCTCGATCCTGGATCTGACCTCGCGATTGACCGCTCTGACCGTACCCTCCGACCACAAGGACGTCCAGGCCAACCCGCAGATTAGTCGCTCGGAAAGAGAAGGCCTCTTCACAGAGCTTCCTCGCATCCATGTGGCCTGCATTGACCTTCTTTCGACATTGGTTGGTGTTCTGGAAACCGGGTCTGTGTCGATAGCGCAAACGATCTTGGAGCAAACCTTGTGGGTCTTCCGTGCAGAGAAATCCATTCGTGAAGTCCGCGGCTCTATGTACGACCTTGTTCGCACACTGCTCACCCACATGGGACCCTCGATGACCAAACAGGGCGTATCTTCCCTGACCGTCTTGCTCAAGACTTGTTGTTCCGATATTTTGCCGCCGGTCAACGAACAGCCTGCCGCGGCGAAAACTTCTTCCAAATCCAGCCAGAGCACGGCGAATGCGGATTCCTTCTTGAACCCAAGCCTGAAACAAGGCCGTAACATAGATGCCTCGTCGTCATTCCCCAGTCTGAGAAAAGCCGCATCAGAACTTCTCCCGGCCGTGTTGATCCATCTTCCTATTGAATATCTTTCGCCGGCCTTGCGAGCTGAGATTGACCGGACGATCATTCTGACTTCTGAAAAGGAAGCTATGCTTGCTAGTGTCCTGAACCCTGTCCCAGCTACCCAAGGCCGTGGCGTGACTGCCAGCATCATCCCCTTCTTAGCTCGAAGCTACGGCGCGGACATGGAGGTGGAGGCTCTCATTAGACCCAGAATGCCCGTTTTGATGAACACCGGCGGCCTTACTTCGTACAATGACGTGGACGAGGATGAGGAAGAGGAGGAGTCAATCCCCACAATGGCTCCCCAGACAGCCGCGGAGAGTAGCGGATTCCTCCAGCCCTCGGCTACCCCAATCTTGCACCAGAATTTGACAAGCACTAAACCCATTTGGAACCGACCACAGTCTGCGAACAAGCGGACGCACGCGGATGAATCGGTTCAAGCTGCCGTGTCCACGACTGCAAAGAGCGACGAGAAAGTGCAGACCAAGAAAGCGCGGGTCGAGCCTGTTGTGACGACTGCTACTCAGCCGCCCTTAGGCCAGGCCTCTCCTGCAACGTTCTCTGGCACCGCTGCCATTCCCGTTCCTACCTCCTCGACTGCTTCTACGACTGTTCCACCTGTCCAAGCTACCGCACCGCCCACCGCAGTAACCAGCGGTTCATCGTCCAGGATCGCTACAGTGGTGGCAGCGGAAGTCGCCGAGGACGAGAGCGATGATGAACTCCCAGCGCTGAACATTGATCCTGACACGGACGACGAAGATGACGAAGACGTCGCCATGGCGGACTAACCTGTAGAATATATACCAACCAAAAAAAAAAAAAAAAACTCTTGTATCATTCCTACATGACATCTATATATTCTATTGATTCCACCCGGCTATTTCCAACGTGGACACGCCGTGTATATCTAAACAAGCAAAAATGACCGCCAATCACATCACCCTCACCCCTCTCGCCCAAAAGCTACCTCCATCCCACGATCGAAACCACGCCTCCCTCCAACACCACCAGCTCTCACCCTCAACCCCCAGCCCCAATCCCAATCCGCGAAGCAGACTGACAGGCACGGGCTCCGCAAGCCAGAATCCGCCGCGCGAGAAGTCATCCATGATGTACCGCGCGGAGAAGAGCAGCCAACCAACCGCGAATAGGAAGTTCGATGCTCGGCAGACCCAGCGCGGCAGAGTTTTCGTGTCGCGAGCCAGGACAGCCGGGAGGAGACGCTTCGCGACAACGTCCTGAATGGCGATACCGACGGGCTGCAAGATAAAGAACAGGAATGGACCCGAGATCGGATGGGTCGGCGAAAACTGGGTATAACTGCCGCAAGCGTGCATGGCGCCGCTTATACCGAAGGCGATGATGCCCACAACGCTGCGTCTGATGTTGCGGTGGGTGGCGTATTTCGGTGGGAGCAGTGAGAGCAGCCCGTGTGCGGTCGAGGTGAACCCGAAGCGGAAGAGTTGGTGCCACCATATAGCCCAGCAGCCGGCGAGACCGTGATCCAGGGCGGACGGGAGAAGGGGACCGAAGAGATCAGGGTAGAGCCAGGGGGCGTCGAGAGGAGTAGATGTCACCGTGCGGGAGGCGGAGGGGAAGGCGACCGACAGCCCGAGGAAAATGAGTGGATTTAAAGTTGAGACAAAGGTGACGGCTGTGTAGACTCCGGTACCTGTGAGGAGGAACCGGTAGATATAGACTAGAAAATCAGGAACTGGGGACAGGGGGGTTAGATAGCTGAGTGGGAATGGGGGTGGGAGACACGAAGCTCCTACCACGCCCCAGAAGTACGGGTCGTGCATCATGAGGACCTTGATTAGGTCCAGGGCAAGGTAGGTCTTGACGAAAGTGCCCGCTACGGCTTGTAAACGGGTTCGTGCATCGGATGGCTCCGGTGTCACGGCTCGTGCTTTGTTTACAGCGGAGGATGGGACAAGTGCCGAGGGCAATGGGTCCAAGGACGAGATCCGCCAGTTCCATTCGGGGCCTCGCATGTTGAGTAACAAACCCAAAACCCAGTTCAGCCGATGCCTCAGCGGCTTGGGATATGGTTGCCAAGCGAGGTGTTCTTTGGGATACTTGGACGTTCGCCCATTGGACATCGTCGCATGGTGAATATCTGGACTGGGTTTTACGCGTTCGATTCGCTGGAATTCCAGTTCTGGATCGCGAAAGACCAGCAGGGTTGCTGTCCAGATGCACCACCAAGCGGCGATCAATCCCGCCATGTACCCGTTTGCCCCGAGCAAGGCCCGTCGCGTACGGATGGCGTCACTGGCCAAGCTGACGACGAGGCCGAAGATGAGGTGGCGAACATAGTGACCACCGTAGCGACGGGGGATGATCAAGGCAGACAAGGGAAGAGCCGCGAGAGCTAGGAAATGCCAGAGGAAGACGGGTTTGTACTTGCCCTCTTCAATCGCGGTTTCAAAGTGAATGCGGTTCTTGTGAATGACGTGCAAGTATGAAGGGGGCAGCGGATCTGCCATCAAGACCGGTCAATTCTCGGGTTGGCGACACATGCAGTACACGCGTTCGAGGCGTTCGCTTGGTGTTAGTTTCTTGTCGTGAATGGAAGTAAGTGCAGGACTTGAACCATGTCGAGGAGAAGCGGGTCGAGAGGAGGATGAAGACAACGCCGAAGAATGCCGGTCACAGGAACACGGGTAAACATATTTGCTTTGTGTGATCTCTTTGCTTTTTCACCTGATGACCCACAGCTGGCATGGAAGGGAGCCCCCATTCGGCACGCGTCATCCCCCATCAAGGTCGTGATTCTGATAGATCTCATCGGTTAAGCATAATCGGCAACCCTATATGTGGTTTAAGCAGCGAGCGCGATAGCGATCCTCTTCGACTCGCCTAAGGCCTCAAGCCTGCATTGTTGAATCTGAATAGGTGTTCATGATGATGTCATGGGCTGTGGACTTGGACTTGGACTTCTGGATGTCCAGAGAGGAACCCGTTCAGGCCCGCATTCACTATTCCGTACCTGTCCCTATTCAATCGTTATCATCCATGACATCTATAAAGGGAGCTCTGTGGATAAGAGTGCATTAGCCTCTGCGCAAGCCAAGGCGAACCACCATACTGGTCCAGGCTCAAATCTGGAACGATCTCGACTTGGAGACTCGTGGTAAAAGTCGGTCAGGAGGGTGTCTAGACTACCTAATGGTACTGATGGTCTTGATAGCAAGTATGGAAGCGTGGATCACGTGCATCGGCAATTCCTGCCGGGGCCCAAAGAGGAAAGAGGCCGACTGCTTCTTCATCCTTCGTTTTGAACGTGATACTTTCATCCTCTCGTCTTTCTTCCATCGGCATAATCACTCCTCCTCCTCCATCCACTCGTATCCCCGCTATATCTTGAATCTCGAGATCCCCGCGAGATTAACTTCCCCACAACAGATTACCCCAACTGGATCCACTGCCATCCGTGGATCCTGGGGAAAGAATCAAGGCTATGCCCACGTTCAACCGTGTCAAGCGAAACGTTATGCACGTTCAATCCTACACGTGGACGATGCGACTGGAGGTGATGCTGAGACTGCATGGATCATAATATTACTGCTATTACTCCAGTCAGGCGGAGTTCGAACACAAACCCATCGGGGATTCCGGTACCTCCTACCTCCGACGTCTCTTAGCCGAGCGAGGATGACCCAGGATGCGCTATCTCACTAGTGCCCGACTTGTTGGGTGGCTTTTCACCTGATTGCTCGCTTGGACGACTCCGAGTCTCGTTGTCTGGCTAGTGTCGCACTGACCGGAATATGTGCCCTTATGCCCATAACGTTATGAGGAGACTGGCTGCATAACCTCTCCCGTTCCTTGACCCCCTCCCCTCTTGCGGTCGTTAGCCATTGGAGGGCGATACGGTCCTCCCCAGGCCCCCTGGCCCTTCTTCATGTCGGCTCTGTGCCGATATTCCCGGCTATCTGCGAGATGCGGGCTGTGTCACCGATCGAGCTATCACACGGTCCTGGTGTTCCCCTACCGGAGCTGCTCCTGACCGGACCGGGGGGTCTATACAGATTTTTATGACTATCATTATGACCATCTTTCATATTATCATTATTATTATTCTCCGACTGCCTCAATTTCTATTAATAATAAATAGCCTCCTCTCCCTCAGCCGTCTGTCGCCTGCTCCTTGTTTCCCCTTCGTCATCTGCCCATCTCTTCTCCTTTGCACCTCTTTTTCCTGGGACTTCGAAACGAAGTAACGCATCCGCCTCATCTGCCCTCCGATGTTTTGATCCGTCGGTCTCGGCAACCGCTTGTTTTCTTCATGTCATGTCCTGCATTATTATACGCGTAGCCTATCTCCCACCCTCCTTCTTCCGCTGACGCCGAGACCACATCTGTCTCCGTCAATCGACCTCCATTCCGCATGGCAGCTGCGAACTCCCCCCGCACGGCGGCTGAGTCCGTCAAGCCCACCCGCATCCCCCATTGGCGCCTGATTGTCGACCAAGGTGTCGTCACGCAAGAGATTATCGACTATCCATATGCGGGCTCAGGAACAGAAGATGATCCCTTTATCGTTACCTGGATTCCTAATGATCCACGAAATCCCATGACAATGAAAACGGCCACAAAATGGTTCTACACAATGACCATGGCCTGGGCGACCTTGGCAGTATCCCTGGTCTCCTCGGCCTACACTGGCGGCATAGAACAGATTATGGAAGATCTCAAAGTGGGCACGGAAGTTGCAACACTGGGCGTCTCACTTTTTGTAGTGGGATTTGCCATAGGGCCTTTGCTGTGGGCCCCAATGAGCGAGCTCTGGGGTCGACAATACCTCTTTCTGGTCAGTTACTGCGGTCTGACGGTGTTCAACTCCGCCGCCGCAGGCGCCCCGAATATTCAAGGGTTGATCATTTTCCGATTCTTCGCTGGAGCCTTTGGCTCGTCGCCATTGACTAACGCCGGTGGAGTAATCGCAGATTTGTTCCAGGTACGTGCCTCGGCTACCATGTTCCCTTGGAAGGTATACTGGAGGCGCTGATAGCATCGTCTGGCAGGCAAAGGACAGGGGTGTTGCGATGAGTATCTTCGCTGCAGCTCCATTCCTCGGGCCTGTGATAGGTCCTGTTGGTAAGTTATATCTGGCGGCTCAACGAACATATGGGAGCTTTGCGAGCTGATAAACGTGTTTAGCCGGAGGTTTCTTAGGAATGAATGCAGGATGGCGGTGGGTGATGGGTCTCTTGGCTGCTTTTGCAGGGGCCCTTTGGATCATCGCCGGCCTTATCGTGCCCGAAACATATGCCCCTGTTCTACTCCGCCGTCGTGCAGCAAAGCTCTCAAAGATGACTGGAAAGGTTTATAAGAGCAAGGTGGACGCGGAACAGGGGCGGCGTCCCCCAAAGGAGATCTTCATGACTGCGCTATCTCGTCCATGGATCCTCTTGTTCCGCGAGCCAATTGTTTTCTTGCTTTCTATTTACATGGCTATCATTTATGGCACTCTATACATGATGTTCGCTGCCTTCCCGATTGTCTACCAGGGACAGCGCGGTTGGAATCAAGGTATCTCCGGCCTTGCATTTTTAGGGATCGCGGTGGGCATGATGGCCGCCGTGGCGTACACACTCTGGGACAACAAACGCTACATCAGAGAACAGGAAAAGCATGGCGGATTTGCACCGCCGGAGGCCCGTCTCCCACCTTGCATGCTCGCCTCAATCGCCATTCCTGTGGGTCTCTTCTGGTTTGCCTGGACTAATTATCCCTCGATACACTTCTTGGCTAGTATCGCAGCGGGGGTGCCCTTTGGATTCGGCATGGTTCTCGTGTTCCTAGGTCTGATGAACTATCTCATTGATGCCTACACCATTTTTGCCGCCTCAGTCCTCGCCGCCAGTTCAGTTCTTAGATCGCTCTTTGGAGCTGTGTTTCCTCTTTTCACCACCTACATGTATGAGGACCTAGGGGTACATTGGGCGTCTAGTATCCCGGCGTTCCTAGCTGTCGCATGTGTTCCTTTCCCGTTCTTGTTCTACAAGTATGGCCCAGCCATTCGACGGAAATGCAAATACTCGGCCGAGTCGGATGACTTCATGCGCAAATTGATGGAACAGGTCGTTACCAAAGTGCCGCAAGACACGGAGGAGCCCGAAAAGGGGCAACATATGGACGAAAGCCACGAGAAAGGCACCGCCTCCACGTCGACGACAACCGAGAGCTCTCGGGTGGATGATCTTCCATCTGCCTCTCAATTTCACAGGACGCGGTCTCGTGCGTCTCAAGCATCACATGTGTCGGACGGCGTGACATCGCAAACTGTATACGACGCCAACCCCTACGACATCGATCGTGTGAACACACAGGAGTCGTTCAAATAGTAAGCTCTCTTATCCATCTGGTTGGGCGTGCTATATGAAGTCGACTGAGTGAGAATTGATGGGGATGTATATCGAGAGAATAAGTGGAGTAGCACTGCTGGATAACAGCATCTACTCATCTACTATATATGCGATATGTATTATGTACCGTAGGGCTTAGCGACAGAATTTAGACATAGAATGAATAGACGCCAATGAAGTCCTACGGATGCAGAATAAGACAATTAATTCAATGGGACAATAATAAAATGGATCCTTGTCCCGTAGCTCAAAGTGACTCCAGTCTGGATCTAGACAGAGAAAGAACCCGTAGTAACTACATATCCTGCCAGCAGGGCATTGAAAAGAACCCGAAAGACCTCTATTATCTACAAATGAACAATGTCCGAACCGAAACAGAGAAGGGAAAGTAGGGGAAAAGGAGAGGCACACAAAAGGGACATGTTTCAACCCAACAATTTCTCAAGATCAGCCACGCGAGTCGCTCTATCTTCAGCCTTCTTCTTCGTCTCGCGGAAGGCAGCCGACATGAGTTGCCGCTTGACATCCTGGATCGCCAGAACACGGTCTTCGATAGAGTCCTCCATGACCAGCCGCCAGACGGTGGTTTCCCGCTTCTGGCCCAGTCGGTACACCCGATCGACAGCCTGGTCCTCGATCGCGGGCGCCCACCAGCTGTCGGCAAGGACGGCCTGGTTCGCCGCGACGAGGTTCAGCCCGACACTGCACACGCTGAGACTGGCAAGGAGCACTGTGCACTCCGGGTCGCGCGAGAAGCGGTAGGAGGAGTTGTCGCGGGCGACGGAGTTCATTTTACCGTCGATGCGGGCGAAGCCGATGCCGACGCGGTCGAGGTGCGGCTCGAGCAGGTTGAGGAACGAGGTCCACTGGCTGAAGACGACGGTCTTGGTACCGGGGGCCTGGCCCTGGGCGGTGAGGATCTTGACGAGGGCCTCGATTTTGCTGCTGGGGTGGTCTGGGTCAGCGACGACGACGTCGGGGGACTCGCCGAGCTCGACGGCGGGCGCAACCAGCGTCGAGGGGTCGGCGATGTCGGCGCGACACAGCGGACACCGGTGCTGGCGCTCGATGACCTGCTCGATGCAATTGCGGTCGAAGGCGTGCGCGCAGGCGGTGATCACGGGTTGCTCGAGGGTGTCGAGGCAGATGGCACACATTTCTTGGTTCTCGATGCTGACCTGCAGCATGTCCTGGAGGGCTTTAACGTTCTCCGGGGTCAGCGGGACCACCTTGTTCTTCTCGAGCAGTGCGGTCAGGTTGTCGATGCGGTTCTTGCATAGGGCCCAGTGGTTGCAGACCTGGCGGAGACGGAGGATGACTTCGAGTAGATTCGAGTAGGTTGTGTTGGCTTTGTCTTGCGACTTGTATTCCTGGAGCATGCCGCGCGCTTCCGACCTATGGGGTATGTAAGTGGGGGGTGACGATGCTGTTCTGAGGGTATACGTACTGGAATAACTCGTACTTCTCCTGCTCGTGGGGATGGAACTTGACGCGGAGGACGCGCGACGTGAGGGGTGGAAGACGTAGGTTGACGAATTCCATGTCTTTTCTGCGACGCAGGCAGATGGTGCTCATCAAGGCCTGGAGCAGGAGACGTGCATCGGGGTCTCCGGAGGTCAGAGGGCGGATCAAAGCACTATTGAAGACAGCCATGTCCTCTAGACCACCCGAGAGTTTGAGATAGCGGACCTGCGAGTACAAGTCTTTCAGTGAGTTCACAATGGGCGTTCCCGTCAAGGCCCACCGCGAAGCTGCCCTCAAGTTGGAGGCCGCCAAGGCGCCTTTAGATCGGGGGTTGCGGATCGTGTGGCCTTCGTCTAGGACGACACGACGCCAGTGGAGAGAGAAGATTCCAGTTTTAGGTGGGGCTTTCAACTTGGGGTCGTACTCCATTGCAAGGGCACCATAGCTTGTAACGACCACATCGTATTGATCAAGATTAGCCGCTTCCTTCTTGCCTTGTCCATGGTAGACTAGGACGCGCGGAGATTGCTCAGTATGGGTGTGATCCTGGATTTGGTTTCGCCAGTTACTCATTACGCCAACCGGGGAGACGATCAGAGTCGACTTGGAGATGCCCGGAGTGAGAGGCTGAGGGTTAGCTAGGATCAGGGAAATAATCTGGATCGTCTTCCCCAGACCCATGTCATCGGCCAGGATACCGCCGCTGGCAAGCGGTGGAGCGATGGAAGTGGAGAAATTCGTTGCAATGTTGGTAAACCGGGGGCCATCCCTCTTCCAGAGCTGCACAATGTCCGTCGATCCCGCTGATGGCAACTGTGGGTTCTCCTGGCCGATCATCCAAGCCAACCCCTGACGCTGGTAAGGCAGAAGCTCCGTCGCGAGAGCCGCCGGAGTCTCAGCCATGGGCATGTGGGCCAGATCGGACTCACTGGTTCCAAAGTTCTCTGTGACCTTGGCCACATCGCGAGGGTTAAACGCGGTGCTCTGTTCGATGAGGTCCTCCAGGCTCTCGTCGGTGAGTCCAAGACCTTCGGGGGTGGAAAGGTTGGCATAGCCCAGGACACTCTCGTTCTGTTCGTGGCCTTTCCCGGAAGTAAGAGAACGAGACAGTTTGGCGGCCTCCTTGCGCGCTTTCTCAAGCTGCTTTTTCCTCTCACGCTCCTCGCGCTCCCGTTTCCTGTACTCATCCAGGGGAAGGCGGTCTTGCTGCAACCGGCGTTTGATGTCCTCTCTCTTCGTGGGGTCTGCTGGACCAAAAAGTCTCAAGTGAACCGGACAGTCCCAGGCGCCTTTGACTCCAGTCAACACGCCCTCAACCAGCAGATCCTTGGAGTCCTGAAGGCAGTTAGAAGCGATTCCAATCGAGCCTCTATGCCTCCCGAAAAAGAGCTTACCATGTATTTGGCCAGCTTCGCTGCCATGTTGCGGGGGATGTGACCGATCTGAGCCCCCATGACGTTGTCCACACGGATGGCATTGGAGTCATACTGGTTTGTGGGCTCTCGCCGGAGAATGACATACTCTCCAATGGTGGCATGCCCACGATAGTAGCGGACGCCCACGATCTTCGTGTGTAGGTTACCATAGAGTATGGTGCTGACAGGCGAGGAATCGTCAACACCCTGAGTGCCCTGGACTACGTCGACAGCCTCAGCATCTTCTTCTTCGTCAATGGCAGTGTAAGCCTGCGACGACTGGCTCAAAGGGACAAAAGTCGTTGCCTCCCCAAGTCGCTGTCCAGAGGACCCGATGCGCGGAGTTTTGGGGAGACTGGGGCGTTCATCCTGCTCGCCATCACTCTGGGTGAGGTCGACGCGTTCTATGGGGCGTTTCCCAGCGGATACACCCATCACGATGGGGCTTGCACAACCAAGTGGCTGGTAGAGCGTTTAGTTTGGCTCTCGGATGGGGAGCCTATAAGTGTCAAGAGTAGACGAGGTGCAATGTAGAAAGTACTTATGGTATGTGGAATGATGTAATCTCATTACTCTCGACGACATGAAGTATTGTTCGGCTTCGTTTGCCTTTCGGCGTATGACGGACGCGATGGGATGACTAAGCGGCTCATCAACCCCCAAGCTCCTTTGTGCAATTTCCCTCATCTTTGCTCGTCTTCACTATACACCCAAGCGACACTCCTGTCTATTGTGTGCCTCTAGTCTTTGTGAAGAAGAACAACGAGCCCTTGTATGCGGGCTCTGTCACGTACAATCGTGTCAGACGCGATAACCGAATCTCCTTGCATGCCGCGTGCCATGCTTCTCGCAATGCACCGTGGGACGGCAACTCACTGTCTATGGTTTGACTCAAGCTTGCGCGAAGTAGCCTATGTGTATCAATGCTGCAGGTTCCCCGAATTTGGGCAATTGTCCAGTGCTGCCCGAAGTAAGGGAGCATGACCCGAACCAAAAGACAACGCAGGAATCATCCGAAACGAGAGACGTGATAGTCATCAATGTCCTTAGATGGGGGTCTGATGAGGAGCAGCTTCAAAGACCAAGTGACAGTTTTAGAAAGTAAAGGGGAATTGATGGAGCTTTCCACCACGGAAACACGACTGCCTGCACTCATCACCCTGGTCCTTCTCGATCACCCTGAGAAATACACGGAGGATGCTTGCTTAGTTCTGCCGCATTTCGATCATGTGGGTCAGTTGACATGTTGAAGCCTTGGAGCAGCCGACAGAGCCCCAAGTACCGAATGGAAAACGTCCTAGGTGCATAGGCTCATATTGGAGGATTGAACTTCCTGTTGACTTCTTCTCCACACATAAGACGATGAACGCTATCGTATGGGGAATTTCAAGCTCGTATTTTGCTCGAGATGCCACCGCAAACCAGCCTGCCAAATCCAACATGCGCGCAGGTCGAATACCCCGGGATGCTCAACCAGCCACGGACGTCATTCCCATACAGCACCACTCAAAGATAGACACCTGCAACTTGTTGTTTCTGTTTCCAGATAGATCGGTCTCTCTAACACCGTACGCAGCCTTCGAAGACCTGCATCCAGACTTTGCAGTCTCGGAATTAGTTTGTCCGTTCATCAACAGGCCCAAGGAGTAAACAGGTGGGATTGAAGACCTTGTCCGGCGGAGTATCGCAGCGATCCAAAAGCAGCAACCACTAGGACAGTATTACCTGGAAGGCTGGTCGGCTGGAGGGGTTCTCGCGTTCGAAGCTGCGAGACAACTACACAATGCCGGCGAGGAAACCCGGTTCCTCCTGTTGATTGATGCACCATGCCCAGCGGTCTTGCCTTCAATGTCACCCGCTCTGATGAAGTCTCTTGAGACACTGGAGGTATTCGATGTGACGTTTTCTGGGAATAAGCGCGAACAGGTCATGAGGAACTTCCAGAAAACTGTGAAGCATTTATCCCGCTACCATCCCACACGCTTCGACTTCTAGCAAGCGCCGCTTACGTTTATAATCTGGGCAGAGGATGGTGTGCCTTCACCGTCGAGGACCGATGTATGTCACGATGCTCTTAGACGCTGGGTGTTTGAGTGGCGCAAAGACTTTGACCCATTTGGATAGGAAAAGCTCCTACCCAGTGGAAGGATCTCAACCACATCCACCCCCGGTTCTTTTCATGATGATAACGGACATATGACATTAAGGTTAGCTGTACCTCAAAGCGAATCAGGATATACTCTGCTCTCTTTGAACATATAGTTTCTGACCCATCAGTTGCACTTGACGACTACCAAATGAACCTTGCATGTAGTGATACTGTGACAATGGCATTGATGTGTCAGGTTCGTCTGAAATCCCTTTTGTAAAGCACGTAGTGCATACAGGTTGGCCATTTGTTCATAGGGAGTATTAAGCCAGATAATAAGTACAAGAACAAAAAGGATAATAGAATGACAAAAGAACGAGAAATGTAATAACGCGTGAGAGGGATATCATGCATGGCTCATGAGGCACTGTAAAAGGTTGGGCAATGCAACGCTAATTAAAAACACAAGAAAAGGCTTGTAAAAAGGAAGAAAGATTAAGAAGGAAAGCATAGTGAAATAAAAGACGAAATGTCGAGTAGAATCCCGGGAAATTCATCTATTGGGGGTTACAATCATTATCTGACGAGCGATCCACTGACTCTGAATCGCTTGTAGCATCTTCAGTATCGGCTGGACCATCGAATGCGTTTGCTCCTGCTGCGAGGTTCCGTGGCTCATTGGAGACAATTCCAGTGGACTGTTCGGCGTATGCATTCTGGTTTTGTGCCAGATGATTTGGGCCCAGCGGACTATTCAGCTGCGCTGGAGTCACTAACCCCCGAGCCTGCTGAAAGACGCTCATATCCGGGGCGAGTGCCGGAGGGCCAGTATTATGGGCACTGGCAGGAACTGTTCGCTGAATAGCCTGATGTTGCTGCCAATGCACAATATTGGTCGAACCAGTGAAATCTCTTTGTGGAGGCAAGTGAGAGGACGACCATTGTGGCATGGCCATGCTTTGCTGCTGAGCCTGAAGGTTGTATAGTGCTTCTCGTTGCCTGGCCATCATCAACTTGTTATAGGCCTCAGGATCCGTGCGTCTGAGTCGCTCATCGTCTAATTGTTGTTGGACTCCTCGCCTTTCTTCCTCGGTCAATTTGTCGTTATCATCTCCCTCGCCGGTCGCCGTCAGGGTTATCTTTCGGATCGCCTTTTCGTCACCATCATCGCTCTGGATGATCTCATCCAAAACAGAAGGGTCCTTCCCAAGGAACTCGGTCACATCAGTGACGGGAACAGGCTTTGATGGGAAGAGCCACTCTCGAAGAGATTTCAATGCTAAGCGGATCGGATTCTTCTTGTCCACTACCCGGTGGGCAAGCTGCGTCTTGAAAAGAGCCTTGTTGTACATGACTTCCTCGAAAGTGCCACCGGAAATGAAACGATACACATATACTGGTTTCACTTGTCCCAGACGATAGGCACGACCGATAGCCTGCTCTTCCCAGAACGGACTGAACGAGAAGTCATATATAATGACTCGGTTAGCTCCTGGGATATTCAATCCTAGCCCCCCAGCGCGTGTGGAAATAAGATAGACTTCGAGATTGGCGTCGGTGTTGAACTTCTTGGTCGCTGCTTGTCGATTAACAACAGGTGTCTTCCCATCAAGACGACAATATTTGCGATTAGCTTGCTGCAACACATGTTCGATGTAGTCCAGTGTGGGCAGAGTATGGGAGAAAACCAACACCTTATCCCCAGCCCGGACAGATTTGTCGATTATCATGTCCAACAGGAGAGCACGATAGGACAGTTTCGGTGCTTTCACATCAGGCTCAGCACCAAAGAGTCGTTTTTGATCTGCAATCAACTTATCTGCATTGGCAATGCCCGCCCGATTAATGAGCTCATCACCGGGTGTGGCCTCCGCGCCAGGCTTGATTTTACGCGCACGACCCTCCAGCTTTTCTAGGAAGCATGACGGATGGTTACAACAAAGTTGCAAGACTGCCAGCCACGACCAGAGTGTCGTAGCCACAACGGAATCTCCGCCGACACCTCGCAAAGTAGCTTCAATGTATGAATCGTATGCGGACATTTGCAGACTGGTCAAGGGTACTGTAAGAACAAACTCGACCTTGGGAGGCAGTTCCCCAGCAAGCACGGTAATGTCAGCACGGTTGATCTTTGGTGAAAGCAGATTATTGAGAACCTGGAGCTTCACCAAAGAAGTTCGTTTCTCTCTATACGTGCTTTCCAAATATAGCCCTTCCTGGATAGGCTCAATGAAATTTGCATTGAACTCGGTGAATGGAGGAAGATAGCCCTCGGAAATCCAATCGACCATTGTATAATAGTCAGTAAGGTTATTGGTCAGAGGGGATCCCGTGAGGGCAATACGACTTCGAGACCGAAACTTCATTGCCGCGATAGCAACATTTGATTTTGGATTCTTGAGCTTGTGAGCCTCATCGGCAACGATGATATTTGGGCCTTGCAAAAGCCATTCCGTAACCTTTTTATGGCGTGCATCATCGAGGGGCTTTCTCCCTTTGGCTGTCTCGTTGTTTAAGACCCAGGAGCGAAAAATGTTATAGCTCATTATGAGAACGCCGCCCTTTGCATTCCAGTCTGACACTTCCTGTATTCTCTCGGCAACAGAAAGCGCCGTGGTGATCCGTCGAATGGTGCCATTACTCGCGCTTTCGGGGGTCCACATCAAGAACTCTTCATACCAATTATCGATTAAGGATGACGGGCAAAGAATTAGTGACTGGGATCGATGAAATGCTTTAGGAATCTGCTTTCGAATGTTCGGATCGGTCGATGATGCGGCAGCAGATATAGTCGCCAAAAGTGATATCCTATTCAGAGTCAGGATGAGATATGTTTGAGGTTTAAAAAGAACTTACACTTGCATGGTTTTCCCTAGGCCCATTGTGTGGGCCAGCAAACAGCCCTGCTGCTTTTCATCCATCAATTCTCGCCACATGAATCGGATACCTTCAAGCTGGTGCTGCTTTACATATTTTCCTATTTGGGGGTCGAGGTAGATGACTGGATCCCCGAAGCTGACTGCTTGCCGTGTTGGGTCAGTGTTGCTTACTCCCAATCGTTTCATCTTTTTCTCGAAGCGCTCCTTCTGTTTTGTCTGCAGCGCAGCACGTATCTGCGCACTTTCTTGCTCTCTCTTTGCTTCCTGACTTTCCTTGATTGGCCTCTTTCGCTTTTTATGCGGAGTATCCATCGAGTCCGGCTGCATTGCCTCCAAGGCAGATGATGCTAGGCGGGCACAAAGCTCCTTGAAGAAGTCCCGGAATCTGTGGATCTGATTCTGAGCCTTCAGGATGTGCTCCTTCAAAATCCCCTTTAGCTGTAGACGCACACAACTTCCCCACGATATGTAGAAAGATGCCGTTCGCATAATAAGCTGATTTGTGGACGGGCTCAATCCATCAACTCTGTCTTTGCGCTCAAGCAATGTAGAGATTGCCTTACGGATCAAATGCTTGAGATCGCTCACATTGTATTTAGGGATTCGTTCCGCCATGGAAATCCGCTCGTTTTCGGAAAGTGTTGCAATCAATTTAGCTAGCAATAAGTCGCGATGCTTGCCTTTCTCTACCGACTCCCAAGGCACTGACAATATGTCATCAATATCGCCAATTTCAGGAAGAGTTGATGACTTTCCAGAGGGGGTACGTTTGTGGCGAGTCTTGGTAACATCTGGTGGTATAGTAGCTATCAAGCTAGATGTCAGAGTAGGGCCAGGGGAAGGGCTTCTTTCAGTTTTGAAGGGATCTTCAAGAGGCTGTGAGACAACCCTATCAGTCGGGCCGACAGGATTTAATGGCGGGGTTCTGACGTCGAAGTCATCGGGAGGCGGAGAATCGGCTGTAAGGTCGACAGTCTCTATATCCTTGACTAGAGGAATGGAATTCGAGCGCGAAGGTGGGGAAGAAGAACTTGATCCCATGAAGGGATGCCGTGCTTGCCTCGATCTTCGCAGAAGGCCAGACGGACTGATATTGTCATCGTCGCTGTCTTCGCTGTCGACAGATGGTGTTTTCTCAGTGCGTCGATAGCTAGCAGGAGCACCAATAGTATCGAATTCGATAAAGTCGCCCATATCATCTGAGTCTGAATGAAGCGACTCCTCATCGCTGCCCTTGGACACGGGCTTCTTCTTCGATACGGGTTTGGGCGGAGCGGGAACAGGGCGAGGAGCATTCTCCAAGTTCAGGACAGAGAGACGCCACTTCTGTTTTTGTATGTTCATGACTGTCTGTTCCATGCTCTGACACTGCAGTTGTAGTTCCGACTTCGTAGTATAGTGTCCCTCACGAATTGCCTCGATCAACTTCTGTAGTCGTTTTTCGAGAAGGGAATTGTCTCGCGTGAGCTCCTTGATTCTTCGATGTCTTGAATTCGCTTGCGTCGCTGCCTTCCAGAGGTAGTGCGCTTTGAATGCTTCCTTTGGTCGGCACTTCTCATTCCACTCCGTTTCATAATTATTAATGCACTCCTGAATAGTCGAATCAATCTCAGGAAGTGTGAGCTCTTTTGGTCTCTTGGGTGAACCAGTGCGCTTCTCCTCTTCGATCTCTTCCCAAGTAACCTCATCAAACTCTCCTTCTGAGCCGGACTCACCATACATGGGATAGGCGTCTTCATCATTGTCTTGGGCTGGGTATTTCCGTAGGAGATAGGAGAAAGGGTCAGACCAGTCTACAGTCTCCGCAGGCTGTGAAATTTTCAAAAGCTTTGTCAGGATTGGCCACGCATCGACATGCTCTTTGCTGACAGTCACTTTCTTGCCTCGGCAAGTGAATAGGGTAAAGAGTTTTGGACTGTCATCGGGAACGTCGGAGACATTGTAAGGCAGCAGGGCCCATTGACTAAAGTCTTTGGTGGCCTTCAGCTTGATGGGCTTCTGGTTGTAGAAGTATTGGAGCCTTTTATTGACGACGAGACGTTGTGCCGGTGGACACTGTGAACCGACAATTAAGAAAGAATCATTGTCTTTGTCCTGTTCAGTGGAGGGTATTTTATCCGCATCTGCATAATGGAACAATTTGGAAATGGTTACTCGGTCTGGCCCCATGTACCACTCTTTGGTTTGAGGAACTTCTGCGGGAGTGGAGGGCACCAAATTCAACCTTCGCCGTTTACGCCCTTGTGCATCAATAACAACTTGCTCTCCCGCGCGGGTTGCATCCAAGCTGGTATCCTCTTGAGACTGTTCCAGATTTGGGGTACGTGAGGCATTTTGAGGATTCTTGTATGGGGCTGCGGTGTCTGCAAAGGGATTGCTCTTGTCTTCGCTGTGTACTGGTGTGTGCGATGAGTCTGCTGTATTGCCATTGCTTAATTGAAGAGCTCCAGAGGGCCATGAAGGTATGGTAGGAGTTGTATGTGTGTTTGCAGGGACTAGGGATCGGTCCCACATTACATGGCTTGGGACGGGGGAGAAACCACTGGGAGCCCTTGAGATAAACGGGCTGAGCGAACCAGCGCTATGGTCATCATGGAGGGTTGGTTGTCTTCGAGAGGAGTGGTATTTGAGTGACAACTGCTGGAGGTATTCTATCGCCCTGAACATTGAACTACGATGACCAAGAGCCTTCAAACCCAGTTCATCGCGTAATGCTTCCTTGCTCACATCATGCAAGAGAACTTCTCCGGTCACCAGATTCTCGCGGAGCGCAGGTTCTAGCACGGCAGGATCAGGGCGCGGCGCTCCAGTTGCTGACTGGGACCATGGGGTTTCCGGGTTATGGCAAAGGAATTGTACCACCTCATCGACTGTCCAGTCAAGCGGGTCTCCGACATCTGGTCGCATTCCGCCCGAGGGAATCGGCTTCACCAAAGTTAGTATTTCGCACAGAGAGGATTACCAACCAGCCTGCGACTTACTAGTGCCATTTTTGCACAGTCTGCGCTGCGAAGGGCCGGAAATGCGGGTTGGTTTGATTAATATCTTGTCATCCTCTATCTGCGCATACCGGCAATATGTGAACGAGAACCAACTCGAATGGTCAAGTGAACGAATGCGTCTGGAAGAAAGCGACAAGTCTCTTGTGGAGCAAGCACTAAGAAAGCCGCCACCTTCAATCCAGCGTTCCTCTCAATAATGAAGGCGATCTCAAAGCGCCTTGAAGCAGCAGCGCTACGAGACGTGACGCGTTTGATCAAGAGAAACAAGCCCCCACCGCCCTAAGGAAAGCGTGGAGAATTTCTGCCGGGAGTATGGGCGGTGTGTAAGGCGGTGGTTGGTCGGAGATTGCGTGCAGGGTGCTTATCAATCATTCCCACGGCCTCATCCCGCATGAGGGGGTTTTGCTTCCTCCCCTCATCATCATTGTCGGGGAGTCCCAGTTACTGCTTGCTGGTCTTGATACGCTTTGGACTGATATATACCTTACTATATCTTGTAAATTGGACTCAATTCACCGACAGTTCCCACATACTCGCAATGCAAGATTCAATCTATTCCGACTATCCCCCGCTGCTGAGCCCCGCGCAAAAGGACTTCTTGGTGACAACGGTCAAGGACTGGGCAGCTCAGCATGGATTGATGGTTCGACCTGCGCCGAGCTTCATCTCAAATGAGTCGAACCCTCATGGAGTCCTCGCCACCAATGCGCCGGTGACTTTATTCCCTAGTCCTTTCCCTCGGAGTTGCTTCGAGGAAGCGAAAGCGTTGCAGACCGTATACAACCAATTGTATGCTTCGATAACGTGTGATGAAGAATGGATAGGCAAAATTATGGAAGAGTAAGATATCGACCTATGCCTATTGTTTAGACGCTTGCGTCGCTTGAGTTGACAGCATCTAACACATCCGTCCGCGATATACAGTCTCATTGACGTGGATGACTTCATCTCTAATTTATGGAAAGTCCACCAAGCTGTGAAGAGAGAAGGATATACGCAAACACTATCTCTCGGTCTCTACCGGTCGGATTACATGACACATGCGCCGCCGAGTTCGACCGCCCCTGCATTGAAGCAGGTGGAGTTCAACACTATCTCCTCATCCTTCGGCGGCTTGTCATCTCTTGTGGCCTCGCTACACGCCGATCTCCTTAATTCTCCCCCGGGCCACCCAATCGCGTATCCATCGCATCCGTTGTTCAATTCGAACGTGCCTCCCGAGAACACAGCCGTGGAGACCCTCTCCGCGGGACTGGCCACTGCGCACAAAGCCTATGGGCCGTCCAAATCCAACCCGACGTTGCCAACGTGCATCTTGTTTGTAGTCCAAGAAAACGAGAGAAACACGTTCGATCAGCTGGCATTGTTCCGGCAGTTGACCAAAGTCCATAAACTACCCGTGTTCCGACTGCTCCGCTCCGAAATCCTCAATCACACCTCGGTTGCAGAGTCTAACCCCTCACGACCTCTTGTGTACAGCCCACCTCATGCTCCCAGCACACAGTTTGAAGTGTCGACGGTCTATCTGCGATGCTTCTACGCACCAAGCGATTATACCTCCGAGCGCGATTGGGAAGCACGAACTCACCTTGAGCGCTCTGCAGCAATCAAATGTCCCACGGTGTTGAACCAGCTGGCCGGTTGCAAAATTGTGCAACAGGTTCTAGCCGAAACTACCGGCCCTGATCACCTCGCCCACTTCTTGACTGGCACCGACCCGGCCACTATCGATAGAGTGCGCGCCACCTTTGCTCCACAGTACGACCTGTCCAGCAGTGGTCGTGGTCGGGAGCTAGCTCTCAACTCGGAGACCGCATTGAATCACGTCCTCAAACCTCAACGCGAGGGAGGTGGAAATAACATCTACAAGGACGCGATTCCAGGCTTCTTGCGTTCGATCCCGGAGACTGAGTGGAAGCGGTGGATTCTTATGGAGTTAATCACACCTCCGGCAGAGGCGAAAAACGTGGCGCTCAGAAGTGACGGTGAGGTGTTAGGTGGACACGTTATTGGGGAGTTGGGAGTGTACGGCACCATCCTGTGGGATCAGGCCGGAGGCAAGGTCTTGCACAATGAGCAGGGCGGTTGGTTGATGCGGACGAAGGCGAGGGATGTCAACGAAGGTGGGGTTGCGACGGGTTTCTCCAGTTTGGACAGCATTTTACTCTTCTAGATCATGTTCATAGAGCTCAACCATGCATAATACATCTGAGTAAGATCTGACAAAGCGGTACTAATATCTATCTGAGGTCTAACAAAGCAGCGCTGAGACATGAAATGACACTTGTGAGTACATTCTGGTGGCTTCTGGAACTCCCAACCATACTCCCGCGGGATAAGAAAAAAACAGAAGAACAGTCAACATCCAGCCATACTCCAAGAGAACGAGAAAGAAGGAAGAGAAGAGTGAAGGGGGAAACAAACAAAAAGTGAAAGAGAAAACGGTGAAAAGTGAATTTCAACTGATGTCCTAGTGAGATCACCCCGAAGAGAAAGGAACACCATACTCAGATCGCACAATCTCTGCTTGATTCACAACTTCACCCGCCCTGGGTCCTACCATCGCAACTTCACCCGCTCAGATCCTACTGTGAAGCCCTGGCCTCAAGCTCTTCCGTGACGCGCAGCAGAAGCGGCTCTCGCGTTGTTGCGGTGGGTGACCCAAGAGGCAGGGAGCTCCTGATCAGGAAGGTCACGCCAGCTACGCAGGCCCAGCTCGAGCGCTCTACTCTCCAGGCGGTGGTAGGTCTGGATAGTGGCCTGGAGGCGACGGCTGGGCTGGTGGGGTCTACCGCCCTCCAAGAAGTAGGTGAGGGGATAGAAACGGGCCGGCACGCCAGGAGTGAGAGGCTTGGAGCGCAGGCGCAGAGGGTAGAAACGCGCAGTCTGCACGTCGAAGCGGTATTCGATGTCCATGGTGGTATTGTACGCGATCTGATCGAGGGTCCACTTCTCTACGCGCTCGACGTCGATACGAGAGACGCGGCCGCTGGCAGTGCGCCGGGTAGACCAGCAGGAGAGGGCTAGGGGGCCGCGGACGTCGCGCTCGCGACGCATGTTTAGGGAGTTCTCCATGGGCTTGTCGCCGGGGCCACCCACCATCCTCGCTTTGATGTCTCTGTAAGTCAGACGGGGATCAGACCGCATCCAGAACTCTAGGAGCCAGGCCGCCGGCCTGGTGGTGATGTAGCGGGGCAGGAAGCTGAAGTTGCGGATTTCGACGCCTTCAGTGTCTTTCACGACGACTCCGTTCTCGACAAGGTGAGGTATGACAGGCAGGTTCTGCGATCGACGGAGTTCAATTTGGAACAATATGGGTGGAAGATTGTCTGGTGAATAACCAGAATGGTAGGGGTGGGGACAGGTATGGTCATTGCTCGGCGGGGTCAGGTCTGTATATGCCGTCAGCTGCAGTTGCAATTCATTCTGATGGAAACTTTGTATGTACGATTGCACGAAGTCTGGCCTGGAAGAAGCTGTCAGTGATCTGCTGGAACATGTAAGCACCAATGTGTATAGGTACGTACTAGACATTTTGATGGTGCTGCGCGGAAGCGTGAGATGATGAGACAGGTAGTATGGTGAGCTTGAACGACGGGAAAAGTTGTCTCTAAAGAAGAAGAAAGCCAGAAAGAGAGGGTGAACAACAGAGGAAAACATTAGAATTGATATGCTCGAATTGGAATAGACAGAGTTAACCTGCGCGATATCTTATATCCGAAGCTATCCACCCTGGTTCTGGGAAATGCCCTCAACATTCCTTTGTCACCTGTAGGCACTGGCCAATACAAAAGCCCTCCCAGTTGGAAAATACCCAAAAACACCTTTCTCATTCACAAGCAACTACCAAAGCTTTTAGGCCAGATCCAGACACAACTTATCATACTTAAAATGGGCTTAAGGGATGTAGGATAAAGAGACAAGTCTATTCTGTAGTCCTACAAAGCGAGATGTCTCCCCTGTGTAACCAACATTCACAACAGATCTGCCACCAGAGCAAGTTGAGAGACCACAACAAAATAGACACACTATTTCTTGCCTAAGAATTCTTGACGGCAGACTGTACTGATACATTAAATTTGTAGTCTGCGAAGATAGATTGATTGTATTGTAGCACAGTGCTTACAAACAGATGCATGCCCGTTGTGGAGTAACGGTACACGTGCCGTGGCGGACAGACACAGCTTAGCGCAACCTAATTTCAACATCACCTCTTGCCGTCAATAACAAAGAAAGCGAAAGAAACAAAATTCTCATTGAATGATTCGTGCAATCAACAAACAATAAAGTGTAGAGTACACTGCAACAACAAGGACGTCACATGAGGCTGAGAAACAGGAAAGCCCTGAGACAATCGCAAAGCAGAACACCGGCAAGGGGCGAAGCGCATGGAAATAACACACGGGATCCGCTCAATGACTTGATGTCTTCATGCAAGTAGAACACAAGCCACCAGGTCTTGATAAATTTTTTATCATGAAAACAGACAAAGGAATAGTCAGATCTCTGCCTTGTAATACCCATCTACCACATCAGGAAAATACGGCAGTTCGAAAACCTATCTCTGCTGGTTAAAGCACTGCTCAACCATAGAGCGAAACATGGTGGAGCGGCAATGCTCCGGAAATACAGTATCTGGAAGAGGAGACCGGAGGATGTTGCCATACAGCACAAAAGAGGGAGATCGAAGATCGTATGCCAGTGCTTCGCTCAGGTTCAGCTTCAGGACCGGAATTGCTGATCCAGGAGTAGGGATCCTCCATCTCTGGCATCCTTTGTAGCACATAGGCCGGAGCGGATTAAGAGGGGAGGGTCTTTGCTTGATTCTCATGGACGAAACTGAAACTGCCTGTGCCTCATCGTGACGACCGTCACTCACGTCAAGAGGTACAGATGTCTGGAGGGACTTCATCGCCTCCCGTCTTGCTTGTGGTACAGTTGGGTGAAGACCTGGAGCTTGCACGTCGGGCATGACGGGTTGCTGTGGAAGAGCTGAGGTGGCCTGCATCAGGTTGTCGGCCTCGGCCAGGTGGGAGATCACCAGAGGGCTGCTTCCGTTCATTTGCCTCTTCGCCCACTTGTTAACCCCTGCTTTTGCTTGGGAGCCACTCTTGGGCAGGGGAATACGCCCGTCGGCTTCTCCCAGGGCGGGATTGATTAGCCCCGGGGTGATACCGCGAGTAGAGTTAGAAGCAGGGTCGATGCCTTTATCTCGCATCTTCTGCAATAGATCTTTCTCAAGTTCCCGGCTTCTTTTGTTGCCAGAATCCCACGCCAGCAGCCCGAATATCTGCCGGAATCGAACGCTGCGCTGTTGGAGTGCGTTGTCTTTTACACGGAAGTTGGGGTGCATTCGGTCGGTGATATCCTTCAGACGCACACGTCTGTCCATTCTCATCCAGGCTTCCACCCTGAACTCTTCGACTGTGGAGGCGATGTTGTCCGGGAGCACTGGAAGATTGCGCAACACCTTGCCGTGTATCGGGTATGTCATCAGATTGGCTTCAGCTTTGCGATCCCTTTTCTCATCGGGTCGAAGCTGGTACAGGATGTCGGGCATATTGTCCCAACTCCAGTCTTGGTCCTTGCGGAAGGTGGTAAAATTCAGAGGATGAATCGCATTGGGGCTGTCCTGCCTAGGTACTATTCTCGCCAACTGATAGTCAGTCTCGCGAACACTTGGACAATGGGCTTCGACTTACCCTTAGAGCGCTTCCTTTTCTTACTGGGGTTTCCCTCCGCAATGGAGGCCGGGGTCGGCTCGGGAGCTGGAGAACTGGCACTAGTCTTAAGAGAGTTGAGGGTATCGCTAGCCCTAGGAAGCGGAGTCGTAGCACTGTCATCGAGCGCTGAAACAGTGCCAATCTCTGGCGATTCTTGAGGGGCGTTCATCTCATCCGAATCAAATCCGATCGCATAGAGAGCAGTGGTTTCCGGCAGCTCGGAAGCGGCGCTCATTTCAGGCAAATGGGACACTCTCATAGCCGGTTCGGAAGTCAGAGGGCTGTTTCTCATGGCTAGTATCTGAGAGATGAGACTCTCTGGCCATTCGGCAATCATGTTTTTCAGCTCTGGATCGGGGTTCCAAAGAGAGGACTATATAATTCACAGGTCAGTTTTATCTCTTCCTGTACTCTACCAACCTGGGATACGAAGCGAAGCACGTATACAAACTTACCTGCTCCATGGTGTCAATTCCCGAAGGAGGATCACCCCGGGCTTTCCTCGAATGGGTATACTTTCAAAAGGATCGCAGACAAGACGTCGATACAGCAGAACACGCTATGAGAGCGAACGGTGGTCTTCGGAGGAGGATGAAGCAATTGGAACGAACGAGATCAAGCTACTCGTATCCTCTGATGGGCCGAGGCGAAAAACAAACCCAGCGAGCCATATTGTGTGCAGCGAGTCGCCATTCTTCGCCTTCGGTAAATGGGGTGGTTGGCTATAGTTGTCCGGATTGGGAAGACTTGAAGACCAAAAGAGGCCATGATGAAACACGATGGTGGGAGGGCAGATTGACACGGTATGCCGGTCGGTTGTTCTCGACTGCACGCACCACGGCCGGCGACAGCTTTCCCCTTCTAACCGGACGACGAAGCCTCCGAGCAGGTCGAATTATATATCTATGGAAAGAGAAGACTCACTTTCGACTGTATCCCATATCGAATGCCTTAGCTTCCAAGGGAAGGCTAGGATGTCTGAAGACTCGGGCGTGCAAAGATGAAGAGCAAAAATGCTTGAGGCTCCGGCGCATGGAAGGCAAATCTGACAGGCCCCACCGTTCATGCAGACCCCTGGCCAGCCCCCTCGGCCGGCTTCCCCTATGCCCAGCCTCCTATTCTCTCGCCGATGATCGCCCGGCTCGGTCAACGGGGACATCACGGACCTGTTCCGTCAATCGGCAGATTTCTTTGTCTCTGACGAAGGATAATGCCTTTGTCGGCCAACACAATGAGTCAGGTCAACCGGTGGCTGAAGACGGAAGCCCGAGCCGGTCTTGGGTTCCTATTGTCGTCCAATATCTGAATAGGACGGGAAGCCGATTCAATGGGATTGGGGGTTGGCGATCAGCGGTATCTGGACATCATGAGGGGTTGAGTCATGGGTGATATCAATGAAATTCCGGGTGTCATACCCATCGGTGTGTTGTAGTAGGCCGAGAGTGGGCGAGTTGAGGCCGAAGAAGGATGAGGTAGCGGTTGTACAGATTTCCCCAAGTGAAATTGCTCGAACTTCTATATGTGCTCCTTGCCTATTCTCCTGGCTATATTTGACTCAATGTTTAGCATAAACCGGAGTTGATTGATAGCAGTGAGCCTAGATACGCAGACACAGAAAAAACCAAATTACAACTGATCCTTTCGAATACTTCAAACATCACACACTAATCAATTTCTCTCCATCCCATTCGCATACAATCATCCAAGCTCCCGCCTTACGCTCTGCGCGGATGACAATGTATACCACCAGCAATTCCCGGTATCTCATTGGCGTAACGCGCTCGAAGAAACTGCTCATAGCTCACGCTGTGCTTCTGGAGGTATTCCTCAAGTGGCATTGTACGACCACCCATGTCGCTTTCACGAGGGAATGCCCGAGGCATAGGTGCACGACGAGGAGCCAGCTCGGCGGGAACGCAGGGATAACCATATGGACTCTCGACATAACCGTTACCGATCTTCTGTCTCTTGTAGTAAGTGAGTGGTGTCTCCTGTCTACAATGTCTGTTCAGTATGGTAGAGACATTTCCTGTCTTGGATGGAATGACTTACCTGATCGGCTCAACCCACTTTCGTTTAACATAAGGGTATGGAACAGAGCAAGGTGCCATGTACTGAACATGTCGCACATTTTCATGAGGTGAATTCATGTAGCTTGGCCGGACGAATGCATTCTGTGGCATCGAAAGCGAGGAAATCGGGGCTTGGGGTGGATAAACCAAGGGCACTCTTCCATGATGCTGATTCTGCAGCATTGGCTGTGGTTGCAAAAAGAATCTTGTAGGGATCGGCTGGTTTCCTCCATCGGCGACAATAGTACAGACTTGGGGTATAGGAAGAGGCACCAGGCCCCCAGCTTCTCCTTTGGCAGGGTCTTTGAGTCCCGGGGTCAGGCCTCTTGTGCTGTTCATCGCAGGATCTATTCCCTTCTCCACCAGCAAATCGCAGACATGACTAATGGACCCCGGCAATGTCCAGCAAGCCAGATTAAATGTTTCGCGGAAGAACTGGCGGCGATATTCGAGATATTCGGGAGATAGCTTCTCCCTGAACTCAGGGTTAACACGATCGATGATATCCTGGTCCGTGATCCGCTGATCAAGACGCATCCACGCTTCCAATCGCCAGCCCTCTACACGAGAGGAGATTTGACGTGGGAGAACAGCAAAATCCCTCACTGGTTTTCCAAAGATGGGGCTTGTGGTCATAGAGACTGGAGCTCTGGATCTGACGTGTTCGGTTCCGGGACACAGGACATACAAAATATCAGGTAGATAGTAGAGATTCCACTTGTCTTGTTCTCCATGAGATGCGGTCTGGTCTGCTGGGTCTGGCCTTACCGGGGGGCGGGAGGTGACGTCCTCCACAGCGGTGAAACTGCGAGCTGGCAGAGCTTGCGGACAAAACGGGACTTGGGGCGCAGGCACGGGTAATATGTATGAACAAGGGGATGGCGGCGTTTTCACGACGTCCAATATACTGACCTGCGAGATAGGTTAGCAATGTTTCCATAGTGACTGGTTATGGGATGATGCGAGCTTTTCATTGCGTTGACGCGCAGCGAGGAGATGAATGAACAGAACGGGAATCTAACTGACATCATCATATCTGGTCTTAATCAATCTTGTAGGCATGCGTGGTCCGGAAGTGAGATTGTTGACTTTGACAATGACAACATCCGAGTCCTCTTCAGGTTGTTTGTTGGGAGCCATGATGTCGGACTGTAGTGTTTTGTTGTAGGTCTATCCGGATCCGAGCTCACATCAAACAGATACAATTGGGATAAGATGTTTCTTGAACCTGTGCAGGAAAGTATCTCAACAGTAACCAAGTCTTACAAGTAGAGATGACAAGCGACGATGAGGGAGGAGGATGGGGAAGATGTGGGATTTCAAGACAGGCCATCAGGGTGATGATAGCAGAGAATTGAGTTGGTTTGAGAAAGTAGAAAATAAAGGTGGCAAAATCAACATTGGATGAAGAGAGAAGAAAATGGACTGCAAGATGCATGCTCAATTTGTATCTCTGCGGATTTGTCCTCCAACCTTGAGCTCTTGTCTGTCAGAATGAAAGAGAGTCACTGTTTGCTCAACAGAGATCCATGGCAAATCTCTTTCTTTTTTCCCCTCACATCTCATTGTATCCGACTCTCTCTGACAGCAAACGATAGCTTTATACTGTTTGTAGGGTACTAGGTAGGAATCATACCTAGGATGCACTCGTTCCTTAGCTTTGGCTGAGCCATCTCCCACAGGCCTTTATATTCAAATGAGACTCACCCATCGTATTAGAGGAACAGTTTGGGATAGAATGCATGCATCAGCATAAGACCTTTTGAGCTGAGAGGAGACCTCATGTATCTGGATACAAGTTCCTGCTGGGAAATATATAGATAGGTCAGTTCTGCCATTCGGACCTAGAAATCGACTGAATCTTATTAGATATAGTCAATTTACAGTTTAGCATAGACTGACTGACAGCAAGGAAATCAAGGGATTATACCATCAGATAATTGCCCTGATGCTCGATGTCGAATTATAGAGTGCCTCAGTGTACCTCATTCAGCCCCCGCTTGCTCATTTAGGACTAGCGCATACCCATACTTATCATCACTTTGAGCAGGTTTCACTAACCAAGCATATCATCTCCCACTATCACCTCCACCTCCAGGATCTTTCGAGTCTATCAGAGGGTATCGGCCGTCGCTGTCCGCAGAGACATGTTCGGCGCCTGCAGATTGAGGCTTTCGCCGGTGAAGACCGGCGGATCGTCTCAGGTGACTTTTGCAACGTTTGGCACGGCGGCCAAAAGTGCCAGTAAACAACCCAAATCTGGGGGGATCTCTTCTTCTACTGTTCCTTGCCATTCAGACGGTCCTATCAGAGAAACAATCCATAGCACTCGAGCATTGGCCGTCATCGCTGACAGGAGCCATCCAACCGCAAAAGCCCGCAACGGGAAGCCCATCCCCAAGAAGTACAACCTCCATATATCATGCAACGTAAAACCCAATTCATCAGGGCACCGCGAAGGAATCACCGCCGTTGGGGCTGAGAAGATTGATGTTTGCGTTGCTGCAGTCCCGAGAAAGGGGGAAGCCAACGCTGCGGTGTCGCGTTTATTTGCGCAGGTAATTACTCATGCTACAGCACTGACCATGATATAGGCACAGATTTATGGCAAAAGACATTCTAATTCACTACCAGATTCTTCGAGTCCCAAAGTCCAACGTGGACGTCATCCGTGGCTTGAAGTCGCGCGACAAAGTCATCTCCATCACGGATTTGGAAATTGATGCAGAAAACGAGGAAAATTTTCGACGGGATATTCGCCAGAAGCTGGAAGAAGCCGTCGTCCGCAAAACATAATGCGGTCGCAATTTACATCACAACGAGGGTTTGATCGCTGAATCCGAGGGCTGTAGTTGATCCCGCCGCGTGACATCACGGGAATCCGATGGGTTTTTGCAGGGCCGCTCCGCATTCTTTGACAGCTCCCATCAGCAAAATTTCCACCACATACGAACGGTCCAACCCACACCAATTCACCAAAGAAGTTGAATACCTGCTTCCAGCATGTCCGCCACAACCAAAAGAAAATCCCCCGACGATGGCAACGCCCAATCCAAAGCGATCAGCTTCACCGCGCGCAATCCCGCGTGGACCTACCTCAAGCTCCAACTGTATGTTCCAACCACGCCAACCCACCATTGTATAGTTCTCCCTCCCAGACTAATGCAAATCCCCAAAATAGAGTCCACCAACCCGGCACTTCCTCATCCATCCAATCCCAGCCCCTCGACCCCCTCACCGCGCGAACCTACCTGACAGCCGCGCTGTCGCAGTTCCTCGGTCTGACAGGAACCACCATCTCGATCGATATTCTCAAGGTGTCCCCTGAGACGGAGCAAGAGCAACCCACAGAGAAGATTGTTTGGATCCGCGTCCCGCGCCAGGACGCGTCGGCCGTTGTCGCAGCGGTCAGCTCCTGGATCGGTGGGGGCTCTGGCGGCGCGGCGGGCAATGTCGCGTGGAGGATCTGTGCGAAAGGGAACTACCTAGGGGCCCTGGTGCAGGGATCGGGGAGTGGCTTGTTTGTTCCGTAGCCGGAAGGGGGTTGTGAGGGAGGTTATCGTTCATCGTTACGATTTACAGTCGAGACTGTTGTCGCGACATTGCGCTAGGGACCTACAGTTCTGTTGTCTGCGGTCTGGGTCGCCGAGGGGGCTTAGCGTAAGCCAAATAGGGACTCCGCTGGCTTGGTCTGTGTGAACCATGCCGCCTGCGTCTGCCCGAGACCAAACTTGCCCCCGGTCAGGCACCAGATGTCCTCGCACCGGAAGGCAGACTTAGATACTCTTCTACAGAGCCATCTCTGGTCAAGCCACGGCAGGTACAAAAGCCGACAGGACGAAGGTCTCGGTATACTCGCGATATGTCAAGCAGCCAAATGTTTGATTATCATTCACCCGGAAACAATCTCAGCCGAGCATCCAGCAAACTAATAGAAGCCCAAATATTCACATCGAAAGCAATATAAAGCAAAACAATAATGAGTGACGTGATGCCCGCTTTTCTAACACCAAAACTCGCACGCTTTTTAAATATGCCAATTTGTCTGCTGAAACTCATACATGTGAATATTCCGTGTGCCCATTCTTTATACCCTTGTCTTACTCCGCCGTTCAGACGGATTGCTTGCTTCTGAGGCTTCCGAAAACAGTCGAAGCATCGTCCATGGTGGTCGAGGGAGTGTTTGCCACAACCTTAGTCTTCAGCGCAGCCCGGATCTCGTCCACGCTACGGTCATTCCAGTCAGGATATCCACTGATGCTCAGGGGGTACAAGACGAGGTTCTCGTCGCGAACAAAGAATTCTTCACACTTGGGGGCCGGCATTGCGGTGATGATGTCGAGCTCCAGGGCGATTTGGCGGCAGTAGGTGTCGAGGGGGAGGTCGTTCACGTCCTGGCCGAAGGGGTTCTCAATTTCGCTGCCAATCGTGGCGAGACCCAGGATGATGTATCCGGCGACTGTTGCCCGCATTAGCGTAGTCACGGACCCAACATCGGAGATAAAGCTTACCGATGGAACCGGGAATGGTGACCCATTGGAGACTATTATAGAGCTGGAAGGGAAGCACAAGAACGTAGATCCAGGCGATCTGGGCAATTGCAATGCCGTATGCGACTGGGAGAGGGGTATCGAGTACTCGTTCGGTGCCTGTGACGACCTCATTCAGGGTTGACAAGGCGGTGACTGTTTCCGTTAGCTGGAGGAGATATCCAATCGGGGCTTCATGACTCACTCGCTTGTCCTTGGTGCAGACTGCAGGACAGCGTCTCGTTCTTGATGCACCTATCAACGTACGCGGATAGGTGGTTCAGGATCTCCAGCGGCAGGTGTCCCAGGGGCTTCTTGGACCGCTTGACGAGCTTGCGCGGGTTCGACTCCGCGAATGACACGCCCAGGTATTCTCCAAACGCTTTCCAAGGAGTCTTCTTCGGGGGCACAATGTTGTGACGATCATGCGCTTCTTTGGCGAAGGTATCGAGGTGTCCAACCAGACCGGCGAGATCCTCGTAGCCGACATCCGGTTCGAACCGGAGCTTGTGCTTCAGCGAGACTGCAAAGGCGAGGATGAGGTTGATGGCGGTTCTGGAATCTGTTAGAAAATGGGAAGTTCTGTACGGGGTACTGTGGAATGTACAATTTCGCCAGGAGGTCCTCCTTCGCATATGGGTCCTCTCGCTCTGACGTATTGACCCAGATAGTTCTCGCCAGGTTACGCGAGGTCTGGATCAGAAGGGACCAGTATTTCCGGCCATCGGCCCATCTTTGGATCGTCAGCTGGGGAAGTTATATGTGATTCCGACGAGATTACCTTTCATAGGCAGTAGAACTCCGGAAGGACAGAGCCAGACCGACGACGAAACCGGTGACTGTGAGAAGGATGTTGTCGATGCCAACTGCGGGACGACGATGATATTAGCAAGAGATATACCTCAAGCCGACAGTGCACTCACGAGGATGGACAAATTTAGAAATGCATGTGATCAACGTTGACCACGCCGCGATGAAAGCCAACGGGAGGATCATTTTTGGCAGGACGCTGCCGTGCATTCGCATGAAGACTGGCCATTTCGAGTGCTTGTCGAGGTCTCGGGGACCATGCTATTGTCCGACTGGGTTAGAGCTGCACAGTTCTCTGGTCTTTCTCGGGCAAGGAGACCTACGAAGTATCGATCCAGATCATCGGAATCGCGACGATGGAACATGAATTGCGAGTCCCGCGAATCAGCCAGGTTCTCCAGGAACGTGGGACGCGGGGTGATCTGTTTGCGTGGGGTTTCCTTCTCGACCTGCGAGGAGCCCTGATCATGGTGGACGGCATGCGCGTGGACGGTGGCCTGGACTGGAGCGGGTGGCTCTCCGGTGGCAGTTGGGGCATCCGCCGAAGCTGGAGCTGAATGGCCCTCCATAATTATAGAGCGATGATGAATGATTATAGGGTATCAAAACCAGAAGATATGAAACGAACCAAACGAGGGACAGAAAGAGAGGGGACCGATGATGTCGAGAGTAAAGAGCGGATTAATAAACTAGGCAGTTCGCTGTTGCAGTATGGGGAAAAGTAGAAAACGAGAGAAGAACTGGGGGAATAGAAGGAAAAGAAACGATCAACCCTGAAGACTCCGTCGAGGGAATAGGAGGGAATAATGGTTTCATGTCTGTGATCTCTGGCTGCGTACTAATCAGAGCATCCCCTGTTTCATACTTCCCGCAACGGCGCCAGCGTCGCACGGGAGTATCCGCTGTGGCACCGTGGACTCCCCGTGATTCGCCGGTTCCCCTCGCGTGGGCGTTGGCCAGGCCCTGGATGGGCGTCGGCGAATTTCCTGCATCCTCCAACCTGAAACACCGTCAACGAATAGTCTCGCCCTGTTCGCCGCTCCCCTTTCGCGAAAGTTTTTAGCTACAAAGCCGGTGGATGAGTAGAACGAAAATTCTGGTACGGCTGGATGGTTTGACACCACTTTAATTCTTAGTGACCGGTTCGTCCATGGGTCCAGCCTCGACCGACTCTACGACAGTTCGGCAATTGTCTGTGTGGGACAGATCGCGATCCCTGAATGGAAACACGGGACGCCGTCGTGAGAACCGGGAAGCGCGAACGAATGCTTTGGCTAAAAATATAGTGGAGTGAACACAGCCTTCGATGCCCACGCTTCACGAGATCCCATAGGCTGGGAATTTCTTGGCCAAAAAGACTTGGACGTGTCGTCGGGGGTTTTCCTTCAACTGTTACTCCTCGGTTGAAGAATTTTGCCTCATCCCGGCTTTGGAGAAACTCGGAGAGGCGGAGTTCTGTCAGTCGGAAGACTGCACTCTACGACGATGGTCAGGTAGAGAAAGACTAGAAAGGCTATTGTCACGACTTGTTCTCTTGTTGTTCATGCGCAGTCTCCAACCTAGTGGGTGACTAATCCGAAACGGCTCAAACGGGATCCATCATGTGTTGGCACGTAGCGATTGGCGCTTTAATGGTTGCAAAACAATTCCCATGCGAGAGCCGACGTAGGAACACGAGGGCTATTACGAAACCTGGTGGCAAACTGTGTCCAACAATCTGGACCACAGATCCTTCTCTGGAGAAGTAACGAGTGATGGTTATTCCACTGCATTACCCCAGGTAGAAACTGAATAAGCTAGATACAGTCTAGTGAATATTTGCTATAGTAATATGCATCCTTCATCTCCAGACCTAGTCCGATTCAATGCGTCCGACCATCACATGAGACAACGTCTCTGGACGATTGACTTATTGTGAGCGTCTGCATATACAGAGTCCAGAATGGCAAATTCAAGACCGATTTGAAAGACGTTTGGATAAATCCCTATTGTAGTATTACTTCTACCTAGACTACATGTCATTGATGAAAGAGACGGCCAAATCCGCGCAAAGTAAAGAGGCTCACATGTGTGGTTCAAGTATACTACGATAGATGCTCTCGGCTTCTATCTTTGTGTAAGTTCCTTTTCTTTTCAGCAAAATTATCGTAAGTAATACAGAATTCAACAATGCGAGTATACCTATTTGCTTGTTGCAAACATCTTTATCTGGAAACCTAGATAGCTCCTTAGCAACTCGTGCATAGATGAATACTATAGTAGATGATGTTAGGATACATACCGCTTGTTGCAGGCATCTTTGTCTGGAAACCTTGGATTACTCTTTACAATTTCATGCATGAATCTTTGACGACCAGCTGCCAATCTCTTCTATATCCTACCCTACTTGTCAGGTGGTCTACAAGGATGACACAAGGGATAACCCTAAATTTCACACTGACCCTGTCAGCACAGATACCCAACCGGCAAGAACGCATGTAGAGGAAACAGACGGCACATGATGTCATTTATATCCTACAGCATCTACCAATTGGTAGATAGGTGATCTAGGCTGATTGTACGAGAGTCGTTCCAACTCATTCCATATCGCATGTCTTACTTTCAAAGATCATATACACCTGCAGAACAGAAGAGTGAAATTAGGTATGCATATAGGCTTCCTATCATTAGTCTGTCTTGCATCAATCTTGTCTCTTACATTAGAGTTGTATCAACCCTGTATATGGCCTTCCATACTTCGGTAGGCAATAGAAGTACGCCTAATAGAACCCCTTTTTAGGGACTTGAAAGCGTCTTGTAGCACACCTGCATTCGCAATGAACCCACCCTAACGTCATAGGACCAGAGCTGATCATATCTTTTAGGGACAGAAACAGTTGATTTTCGCCTGTATATAGCCCAAAGTTGGAATCCAGAAGACAGGATCCTGCAACGACGCTTAAAGGGTTGTCACGCTAGTCTCAATCATATAAATGTGAATTATAAAATGCGGTGCCTTCCCTGGAGCACCTTTTGTGATCCGTAACACATAAGTACCCAGATTCGGTCTGTCAATTCTCTGTGCATACACCTGAAAATGATCCGACGCAGAGCTTTCTACACTGAAACAACCAAGAATGGAATAAATTCTGATTCCACTTCCCCAATCGAAACCAAATGGTACCCTACTGGGTCGCCATGGTCGCCTACAGCCCCTTCTCGATTGCCAATCGCCCAATTGGCCATCGAACTACCCTCGCGCGAGGATCCGACGGAACCTACACTGCACGCCTACGATACATGGATACAGAGCTGGCAGGCGCTAGGATCTACACAGGCAACGCGAGATGGAAGAAGCTCTTCCGACACGGGAATCAAAGCCGAGGAGTCAGCAGTTGTGCAGAGAGCTAAAGAGGCGGAGTGGAGAGCTAAGCATGCGTACACCGACGTGTCTGGAATTGCGCAATCGAAGAGCTATGAATCTATCTGTTCTCGGGTCCTGCGTGTCGAGATACCAACCAGAGAGCATCTGACACACCGAGACATCTACGACTACATCATTGCAATTGCGCGTCGTGGTGATATTTGCGGCGAAGCTGACGCACATACTCTCTGGCCCGACGGCACATCGTGCGATTATGGCACGGCGACACCAACTCTGCGGAGATGGACTCCGAGACGCCGAGATATCTGGGGCGACACAGTACGTGGCAACACAGCTACGATCCATGATGCGGTCGACAACTTATACTACAGTTGTGCTGATGCAAGAACCAACGTTTCCGATTACGAATGTCTGGCTGACTGTTTGATGGCTGTTTTTGTACGGGATTATTCAGCCGACGATGCTTCCGGGGTGTATGTGCAAGGTACATCACTGCTCCGGAAAGGAAGTGAAACTGTGCTGGACACGCGGCGAGTGGAGCGGGCCATGTCTGAAATCTGCTCCTATACATATTATGAGTCACTGGTACGAGGAGCAACCGAAATCTTGGGACTCGACCAACATGGGGCCGCGTGCGCCGCGGCGGACATCATCGCGTCCGGTCACAGCAGCTCCTATCTGATCGTTCGAAACCTGTCATCTGGCACTGAACAGACATTAGGATTTATGGAGGGCCTGGCCCAATTGTGCGGGCGCGAGAGTGTACCATTTGCCTACGGAAGTCTTGTGGCCTACGTCAATGACATGACCGACCTCGCGACCGATGTGGAAACCGTTGATATGAATTCTGCTGTCGAGGCGGCTGCGCGACTGCATACAACAGCACGAGCAGCATATAATTCCATGCGAACATTATGCATGAGCCGAGATGACTACGGCATTGTCTGTTGCTGCGCTAGTATCTACCATGTTATTACAACACGCAGTTGCAATGCATGGGTGGACCGTCCGTCCGAGCTTAAAGAGGACAGTTCAATAAAACAAGCCCATGATCATGCTGATGGTAGGCGCATGGCAGAATGGCTGGTATCTGCGCAAGAAGATGGAGGCAGAAGCATCTCTGGCATCGATAAAATGATTGACTGGGTGATTTCCATCGTCGCCGAGGACCCATCAGAACAGAATCGAAGTTGTTGCGACAGAAGACTTGAGTTGGAACGAGCGATGTGCGACTGGTACCATGCGTTGATCCAATGTTATTGCTCAGTCGTGTCCGGACTCAGCGCCAGAGAACATGGCGCTGCAGTGGTTGAATTCAAAAAGGCAGAGCTGCATGTTCGAGAGTTGATCTCCGAGCGCGACGATCGTGAGCTACTTCTCTACGCATTGCGCTGGGTTGGAGCAAATGATGGCGAGGCTGCAAGAGGCTGGGCTTGGTGGTGTGAGCCACAGGTTGTCACTGCTTCCAGCATATCAAACTATCTCCGACGCCCGAGTATTCTGAACATTGGGCCGGATTAACACTCCATGGGGGTTGACAAGTGACACAGATATCTTGTAACACCTCACAATCCAGGTAGACTTAATGGGTCAACTGCATTTACGTTGACGGCATTAATGTGCGCAGATGAATACAAGGTGTAGTACGCTCCAGGAAGATACCTGAGGTCGAATTGAATCTCCATCCTATCAGTACTTGCTATCCTGATTGACCTACAATGGATATTGAACAGAAACTTTGGGTTGTTGATCATCTTTGTACGGCTGAAGCTTAGTTTATCAGTCGGCACGATTTATTTCATACTTTCTAAGACAATAAAAACCCTTCCAGATCCTTCCTATATACCACAGGGATCCGTCTGATCACATTTTATTAAAGGCTGCAAACTTAACAAACCACGGCATTGCCAGCGGAGGCGAAGAACCTTGGAAAGCTGAAGCTCATGTCTATAGTCCAAATCAAGTCACGTCTGGATAGGGAAGAGACTAAATGATCTTCGTGCAGCGGCGATGCGGGCCTTGTTTAAGGCTACTATCTACTAGTTGGATATGATTATACCCAAACGATCTAGGTTTCGGTTGGTCAACTTCCGCTTCTTCAGGAGCTCAGTAGTTTGATTGACGGGGAATAACTAAAATATAAATAGCAAGGGAAATCCCGTCGCAGCTCGTCATAGACTGTTTGTGTCTGGAACTGCTTAACATCGTTAATCAACACAGCGGTGAGAGAAACTTACCCTGCCTCTTCGCATAAAAGAAGAGGAAAAAGAGACATTGTGGGATACAACACCAAGGATAGTGAGCGCGAGAAGAGAACAGAATATCACTACGTAATAACAATGCACAGCTGATAGGTATCTAAAGTCACACCGATAGTACGACGACCACCGCGTTAGTATCATACTCTCAAGGCCCATATTCTATAAGAGGTACTAGGCGCGTGGAGCTGAAGCCGAGTCAACCTTGATTGTGCCGTGACTAGTGGGCCTGGCGAGACACCGGGCAGAAACTGCCGTGGAGATCCTGAAAATCAGTCGACCCGACTGAGTCAGAATAGGCAAGATACTTATTTGATCCACTGGATGTCCTGTCAATCCCAGATAGCCCATAATCATTAAGTTGTCGAAGTCGAATAGGGTATGCTCTGCGGTATACGAGGTAACCAACCGAGGGTACCTAGGTAAGCAATGATAGTCGGATCACCATAAGTCTTTACATGGCTGATCACGATGAAATCGTAGCCGCCAAGGCGAGTTTATACATAGAATCAGCTGCAACCCCGTGGGTTTGGATATTGATTGAAGTTGAGTCGAGACTGACCAAGCTTTTCTTTTTCTCTGGGCAAATAAGAGCAGAAGCGCATGGGACCCATGCTGGAGAGCGATCTCACTCTGTTTTGGGCAAGTTGGATCTCAGCGTGGACGATCACTAGCCGAATTCCTAAGTCACGGTGTGATGGGCTCCACCGTGATCATTTCATTTGCCATCTTGGGCATCTACATTGTACCTAGGCAGGAGCTGAATGGGTCTTGGCTATTCTTTAGTACCCAGTTCACAAGCATGTGAGTCAGGGTGTACTTTATCTGTTATTTGAAATAGTAGGCAGTTGTTCCCATGTAACGATGACTTCTGAGAATGAGACAACATAGGATCTGCGATTCCAGGCGATACGTAGAGGGAGTCTCTTTCTAACCGAGGCAAGACGCTTGTATGGCCCTCTCGTCCATAAAAGAAAAATAGGCTTCTTACATAGGCACATGGTGAGGTAGGATCGGGTGAAAGGAAAATGACCCTGAGTATCCACTAACACGGGCTCCTGTCTGGAACCATACTTGTGGGTTTTAACTCCGTAGGTATATTTTGGGAACTTGAAGGAGTTTTCTGTCACAACTATGGGTTGGAGTCAAACTTCATACCTTAATCTTCCTGCTGTTCTAGCCCAGCCTCCCCGGGGTTGAAAGACTGATGTTTCTATCATTCCCGTTGTCGTTCCATGGGTGCCATCGGAGAAATCCCGCCACTCAATTTCGAGCAGCCGAAGAGCCGGTAGTGGTGGTGGCCACGAAGTCGGACCATTCTTCTGGAAACAGAATTGGTTGTGTTGGGCAGGTGGATGATGACGATGGTGATGATGTCTGGCCATATCGAACTAGATTCGGTAACGTAGTGGTATCCTTACAGTCCTAGTGCTGCGTCCTTGTTCCCGCATGTTACGTGGACTATTGGGATGGCAATACATTTAGGTCCAATCATGTTCTTGGCTGTTGTTTCAAGCACATGGCATGCATGTAGTCCATTCCTTCGGGAGGTAGATAAGACAGCATCCAAGCCCCTTGGGTGTTTTTATGCAGGGGTTTAGTTCTGTGACGTTCTGCAGGGAAGATCAAGTGCCGACTGGGCAGAGCGAGCATGGTTGATCCCTCATGGACAGATACCTAGGTAGCTGGATTGTGGGGAGCAATGGCTTGCCACACTACACCTACCAACAGTGCGGGGAGAAATATCCAAGGTTCCTCACTGACAACGTGGATAGTGATGACCTTGGACTCACGCCAGACTTGACCATGGAGTCGCGTGTGCCGCAAAATCAGGATCGCATAATTTGAGATCATTACATTCAACACCTTTAATTAATATGTCCGTCTCAGACAGATGATTGGCCCTCTCGGTCGGCCGCTATTACTCCGTCGCCTGCGTCTCACAACGCTGACACCCTTGCACGACTAGCGAACCACACTCAAACCAGAAGCAATGGTCGCCTCAAGACTGTCGAAATTAACTTTTTCCGCCCTGAGAAGATGACAGGGGTTCCCATGTCGCTTGAAGGTGCAGGTGCAGATGCAGGTGTATGTTCCACGAGCCAGCCATTTTGTCCCATGGACAGAGCCCCCGTAGTGGGGAAAAACGTGAACGATGGGTCACTGGATCTGCCTATCGGTCGTCTTGTCTTCTCATAAACTCGGGTAGATGTCGGACTTCTTGCTACATTCGCAATCGCGTGGATCGCAGTGGACTGGCCACCCAGTATCATTGGAGGGCACTGACCCCCGGCTGGACTCTGCGCCGCTCCCAGGTTGGATCTCAAATTCAGTCCATGCGAGCTCATTCGATTATTGAGAGTCAGGACAGACGCACCGTGTCTCTGGTTCCCAATCTGACTATTGCTATTGTCCACTGGGCGCCCCAATAATGATGCGCACCCACCAGGGGTCCCTCGCCCGTACCAGCAGTGGAGGAGCGCCCGGCCGACTCCATACTCCATACATCGCTAGCGAAGGTATATCCCTTCGCCCTTCGCCCCTCTCCGAGGTCGTTTATTTTGCTCCTCGTGTGGTGGCACATCTTGCATCGGTGTGGCCTTCTCTCCGCTCCTTACTTTCGATCCCTCGTTCGCCGTCAAACTATGGAAAATGCGATGTTGACAATTCAGCTGGGTTCACTGATCCATCGCTCCAAATACGAATAAAGTAGCGCTGGGGTAACAACGACAATACTCGAAATTTCTCGGACGATCTGTTCATGGTACCGCAACGATGCAACTTCCTCCCCTCAGTGTCATGGCCACCTGGCCAGAGCCGAACTACGAGAACCCGGTGACTCGTGGTCATGGCGCGATTATCGTCAACGTTGTCTGCTTAAGCGTTGCGTTAATTGTCACACTGCTTCGTCTTTATACTCGACTACGAATCACATGCAGTCCTGGTTTGGACGATATCTTCATCATCGCCGCTCTGGTATGAGGACCGATCTTGGAGCCAGCGTATTGCTATTGACAAATTCTAGGGCTTCTCTATTGCAATGTGTGTGGTCACCTCGATAGCTACCGAACGTTACGGCTGGAACCGTCACATATGGGATGTACGACCCGACTGGCTGTCGACGATCCAAAAATACAACATAGTCTTCCAAATCCTTTTCTCCTGGTCTTCCACCTTGACCAAGATCTCCCTTCTGTGGTTCTGCAAACGTCTGCTTGGAGCTGGAAGCAAAGGTCTCTACTGGGGCTACAATCTCGGCCTGATTGCGGCGATGGTGTTTGTCGGGATCTGCTGTGCTCTGTTTCTGTTTATGAGCATCTTTCAATGCAGGTGAGCGATGCGACCCCTCTCTTCCTTAAGGATCTCCTAACAACATGTTACCTAGCCCCGTCAAGGCGTACTGGGAACTGGCTCCCGAATATCCCTACCGTTGCATGAATTCCGGCGCGATTGTCTTTTCTGCCAGTGTGATCAACATCTTTACCGACTTCCTTGTCACCGTCCTCCCGATGCCCTTGATCTGGAACCTCAAATTGCCGGCCCGTCAACGAATTGCTGTCATCTCTATCTTTGGGCTGGGTATTGTGGTCAATGTCGCCGGATCCGTTCGCACGGTGTATGTGTGGAAGAGTATGATCGCCTCGTACGATAGCACGTGGCTGGGATGGCCGATCTTGCTAGCGGCGTCTGTGGAAATTAACATGGGCCTGGTAAGTCATCCGCTCGATCTAGTTGATTGCCATTGTTCTAACCATACTAGATTTGCGCATCCGCACCCGCCCTGCGCCCTCTGGTGGCATTCTTCTTGCCAAGGCTCCTTCAAAGCACCCGCAACTACAACTCTTCCTACAATAACCAAAGTAACTCGAAGAAACTCTGGTCTTCAAACGGCCGGTCCAAGCCTTCCAGGGGGGAATCCCGCCTGTACGGCGACACAGTGCTCGACCGTCTGGAGGTCATGCGGACGGTAGAGATGAAGACATGGACGGAATCCAGGACCCCTAGCGACGACGACATTGGACGGTATGATGTTGCTTCGAACCACACTCAGATAGCTTCGACGACCAGTCCCGTCGATTTCAGGCACGACGGGATAGGGTATGCCTCCCCCGGCAGCGACAAATCCTCCATGTCCCTTACCCGGGGATCGACCGGATCTCCGTTCGCCGATCGCCATGCGCCCTAATCATGATGTTGCGCGGCCTTTTTCAACCTTTCGATACTTCAATGTTTTACTGCTACGATTGATTCTCTAACGATTAAGGGATTGTCCCCCGCGTTATCTTTCACCGACTGTTTTCTTATGTCTCAATATTATATGATACGTGTATATGTAGCGGGCTCGGTGGACGATGGACAATAATTTGATTCATGTATATATTGACTTGAGAGAAATACTTCAGGGACTCGAAAGAAGCCTCCATATCGAGTAACCCCCCGGACCGCATGGATTTGTACAGTGGACCCAAATCGGTATTGGAGGGGATAGTCCCCACTCGATCAGAAGCCCTAATGCCGGTGTGGTGTGACTCCATTTTATATTATTGAGTAATGCCACCCCACATCAGATTTATCTATATTATTCATGGAATTCGTTTTTGTGCTTCTCATCGACAGGGCAATCCCGGTCAGGTACGTGGACTCGTCCCCACTAGAAGGCTGTCGAACTGAGTCGTGGGCTGAGGGAGACCTCAGCTGGGCTTGACGACAACCTCGATCTAGAACGCACCTCGGGTCGAGCCATTTATATAAAACAGACTACTTTAAAGCCGACTCAACTTTTAAAAAATACCCCGTAACGTGAAACCATAAAGGGCACGGCATGCGGAGTGTGGAGGACTCCGATTTAAAGAACACAAGTACTTCAAATGCATTCTCCCATGTATAGCGTTGTTTCTCAATTTGTCAGTGTCATTGTCATTGATGCGTTCTGTTTTCCTGACTGGTTTGTTCGAATTGAAAGTATGCTATCTGGTGAATTGATTAACCGGGGCTACACGCATCCCTCTCTTAACATGCCTGACTAACTCATGTCTGCCGGAATCCATATCCCCGAATGAATAGTGTAACGGAAAAGCGGAATTGGCAGGTGATTCCGCCGTTGACGATCGTCCTTATCGCTATCAGGAGCCAAGTCTGCGATAAGATTATCACCATGAGGCTTGTATGTTGTCGCGTTCCTCGTCCTGTAACAGTACTGTCTGGGTTATTCCATCCCTCTCGCCGATAGAGCGGAGTTGGCCACTATGATACAACGAAATGATCAATTGAAGGGCCGCAACTCCCTTTGGTGGACACTGTCCCTTTCGGCTGTCGACCAGATTGGGACCCCCAGCGTAGACCTTCTCCATTAGGAAGCTCTATCGCCGATATGCCACGTGACTGCGGCCCCATTAGGCTCTCTTATTGGCTGCAATCGCCGAAGGGAGCTTTGCACCGCGGGGCAGCTCTCCCAAGCTCTCGTTTCTTTGGTGATAACGAGAGACTATATAGCAGACTCCGTCACCGCATCTCTCTCGTCTTCTCTTTCCTTGCTTCATTTTCCTGCCGGCCGTCTTTCCCCAGAGTCTCCAGGTGCTTCCCCTTCTACCGCACGCACGAGAGAGCTTCAAAGGCCTTATCGCACCTTATCACCTTTCTCCCGCCCGCTTTCTTTCCCAAAGGCAATTCCACAGCTTCGTGTGGAATTCTCCGACCTCTTTCCCATCTCCATCTCTTCTTTGAATCTGTCGCAATGGCTTCTCTCTACCGCTCTAGCCTCCGACTCCGCTCGGTGGCTCGTCTTCCTGCCGCCCGAGCTCTCTCTACCACTGCGCAGCTGCGCGCGGCGGAGAAGCCTTACTTCCCCAATGAGCCCGCTGCCCCTACGGTGGCCACGGCCATCCCGGGTCCCAAGAACAAGGCCGCAATGGCCGAGCTGGACAAGGTCTTTGATGTCCGCAGCTTGAACATGCTCACGGACTACTCGAAGTCCATTGGTAACTAGTACGTCTGCATTGACTGTTCGCGCGTTGGAGAAACTAATGGTGACGTAGCATTGCCGATCTGGACGGAAATGTGCTTTTGGATGTGTAAGTGAAACACTCACGGCCTTTTTCGTCTACAGCTCAAAATACTGATTCAATTGCAGCTATGCTCAAATTGCTTCCATCCCTGTTGGCTACAACAACCCTCACCTCCTCGAGGTCGCCAAGTCTCCCGAGATGGCGACCTCCCTGATCAACCGACCCGCCCTGGGTAACTTCCCGTCCGCGGACTGGTCTCACATCCTGAACACCGGTATCTTGAAGGTTGCTCCCAAGGGTCTCGATCAGGTGTTCACGGCCATGGCTGGCTCCGATGCCAACGAGACTGCGTACAAGGCCGCCTTCATGTACTACCGTCAGATGCAGCGTGGAGGGCCGGAGAAGGAATTCACTGAGGAGGAGCTTAAGACCACCATGATGAACCAGTCGCCCGGATCTCCCCAGCTGTCTATCCTGTCCTTCAAGTCCGCCTTCCACGGACGTCTTTTCGGCAGCCTGTCCACCACTCGCAGCAAGGCCATCCACAAGATGGATATCCCTGCCTTCGACTGGCCCCAGGCTACCTTCCCCTCTCTGAAGTACCCTCTTGAGGAGCACGTCCAGGAGAACGCCCAGGAGGAGCAGCGATGCCTGCAGGAGGTCGAGCGCCTCATCAAGGAGTTCCATAACCCCGTCGCCGCCGTTGTGGTCGAGCCCATCCAGTCCGAGGGTGGCGACAACCACGCCTCCCCCGCTTTCTTCCAGGGTCTCCGTGAGATCACCAAGCGCAACAACGTGCTCTTCATCGTCGATGAGGTGCAGACCGGTGTCGGTGCCACCGGTAAGTTCTGGGCCCACGACCACTGGAACCTCCAGACTCCCCCCGATATCGTGACCTTTTCCAAGAAGGCTCAGACTGCCGGCTACTACTACGGCAACCCGGCTCTGCGCCCCAACAAGCCTTACCGCCAGTTCAACACCTGGATGGGTGACCCCGCCCGTGCCCTCATCTTCCGTGGCATCATCGAGGAGATTGAACGCCTGAAGCTCGTTGAGAACACCGCTGCTACCGGTGACTATCTCTATGCCGGTCTGGAGCGTCTTGCCAAGCAGTACCCTGAGCACCTGCAGAACCTTCGTGGTAAGGGCCAGGGAACCTTCATTGCCTGGGATACCCCCAAGCGCGACGAGTTCCTCGTCAAGGCCAAGGGTGTTGGTGTCAACATTGGTGGAAGTGGCCAGAGCGCCGTGCGTCTGCGGCCCATGCTGATCTTCCAGAAGCACCATGGTGAGTCCTGCCCGACTATTGATGTGCGATTGATGCTAATATCTGGATAGCCGACATCCTGCTCGAGAGCGTTGAGAAGATCATCAAGCAGCTGTAAGCGATTGGTCTTGGCCAAGTTGGTTTTTGTCTTCCCCGAGATTGCAAATTTGGCGTTTTTTGTTTGGCATTTGTATGGGTTCTTCGCATGTCGCGGTGGCATGCTCTACGAATAATGTTAGGGTGACTATATAGTATAGCCCTTCCGAACGATATGATACTGTTCAGGATATGCGATGGGTATCGAGTAACCATGGTTGTAGACGTCTATGAAACGAAGCATAAAGAAACCCGCTATGTAGCCTCAACACCGTAAAAACAAATGTCCCAACCCAAACTCCCGTTGTGCGCAAAAAATGCCATGCAATGATGGCCACGGATCCATCGACAACCGCCCGAACCGACCGTAGGGAACTTCGACAACGCAAGGGTATCACGATTCCTCCTCGCCCGAGCTTCCATCCCGCCTAGACACCGTCAGTACTCAATACTCACACATCACGGACAGAAAAGAATCCATACGGAATATATTTGATGCCAGAGTCCTCAAGACGCGCGATAAACTCATCAGGAAGCTGCAGCATCAAAGAAACCACATTAGCCGTACATCCACAAACCCCACCCCAATCAAGACTAGGTATCACCCACCGAGCCGGTCACCTTTACGGCATACGTCCCCGGCACATAGCTGTCCAGTCGCTGCCAGCGGGCAACCCAGCTGGTGGCCGGGTCGCGGAGGGTGATGAGGCCCTCGAAGACCTGCGAGGTGCCTTCTTGGATGGCGTCGTTGTTGCCGCGGAAGTTAAGGACATTGTCGCAGTTGGGGCAGCCTTCGCGCATGAATTTCTGTTCCCGCCAGCGGGTTGGTCAGCTTGCCTGGCGTTGGGATTGGGGGGTGGGTGCGTTCACGTACGCTGTGCAGCTGGACCAGCGAGCAAACCATGCAGGCGCGCAGGGTGCGCTGCTGGCCTGGGGGAACGTAGAATGACATGAGATGGATCTCGGGGTGAATTAGGACGAGTAGTAGGATAGGGTGGTATATGGGGACGGGGGTGAGCGAGAGTGAAGCTGTGGAGGATGGTGGATGAGAGAAACGAAGCGGCGAGGCAGTTCTGGAAGGCGGAAGATGCCAAGACCGAGAGAAGGACGAGGCACGGCGGCGATAGCAGAACCACCTCCGAGTCTTTTTCTCCCCGCCAGGAACCGCAACTCTCCCCTCGTTCTTGTTTTACCCCTCCACTGTGCGTATTGGCGGTGCTATTTTCTTTTCCCTCGTCTGTTCGCTCCCTTCGTTGTGCCCGTCTTGCTCGTGTGCCTCCCTGCCACTTTCGACGTTTATCTGATTCGACCTGCTCGGCTTTTCTCCTCCCCTCATGGCGTCGTCGGACCTCGAAGCCGCCACCGCGCTCAAGGTGCAGGGAAATCAGGCCTTCAAGGAACACGAATGGCCGACCGCGGTCGACTTCTACACGCAGGCGATCGAGAAATACGATCGGGAACCGTCGTTCTTCTGCAATCGCGCCCAGGTACGTTTGCGACGAGTCGGTTTGGCTCGTACTGAGCGGTGGAGGGGTGCCTTCTGTGGAATGTCTATTAATTTCGTGTGTGATAGGCGCATATTAAACTCGAGGCGTATGGATTTGCCATTGCGGACGCTACCAAGGCGTTGGAACTGGATCCGGCCTATGTGAAGGTGAGCTGAGCTACCTGCGACATCGGCGACCCCCTGCACCCCGGACTCTAATCCCCCCGCCAGGCGTACTGGAGACGAGCCCTCGCCAACACGGCCATCCTGAACTACCGCGATGCCCTCAAAGACTTCAAAGCCGTTGTGAAGCGCGAACCCGCCAACCGAGATGCAAAGGTGAAGCTGGCCGAGTGCGAGAAACTGGTCCGTCGGCTGGAGTTCGAAAAGGCCATTGAGGTGAGCGACCCGCCGTCTGCCTTTGAGGACCTGGATATCGATGCGATCGCCGTGGATGCCAGCTACGACGGGGCGCGTCTGGAGAAGGAGATGACGCAGGAGTTTATCGACGATATGATTGAGCGGTTTAAGAACGGGAAGAAGATCCATCGCAAGTATGCCTTCCAGATTGTGAAGGCCGTTAAGGATATTGTGTATGCGGAACCGACGATGGTCGAGATCGGGGTGGAGGAAGGCAAGAGATTAACCGTCTGTGGTGATACGCATGGTGAGAATCTTCGCTGCTTCATGCCGTGAGCCCGATGCTGATTATATAGGCCAATTCTTCGACCTGCTGGAGATCTTCCGTCTGAACGGCTACCCGTCCGATACGCACGCTTACCTCTTCAATGGTGACTTTGTCGACCGTGGCTCGTGGTCCACGGAGATCGCCCTCCTGCTCTACGCGTACAAGTGGCTGCGGCCGAACGGCATCTTCCTCAACCGCGGCAACCATGAGACGGACGACATGAACAAGGTGTACGGGTTTGAGGGCGAGTGCCGGGCGAAGTACAACGAGACCCTGTTCAAGGTGTTTTCCGAGTCCTTCTCGGCCTTGCCGTTGGCGACGTTGATCGGCAACAAGTATCTGGTGCTCCATGGCGGTCTCTTCTCCGATGATAACACGACATTGGAGGATATCCGGAAGCTGAACCGCCACAACCAGCGGCAGCCCGGACAGCAGGGTCTGATGATGGAGATGCTCTGGACCGACCCGCAGACGGAGCCCGGCCGTGGGCCCAGCAAGCGTGGTGTTGGTCTGCAGTTTGGCCCAGATGTCACCAAGCGGTTCTGTGAGAAGAACGGGCTGGAGGCGATCATTCGTTCGCACGAGGTCCGCATGGAGGGCTACGAGGTGGAGCATGACGGTCGGTGTATCACCGTCTTCTCTGCGCCCAAGTATTGCGATGCGACAGAAAACAAGGGCGCGTTCATCAAGATTGGGCCGGAGCTCAAGCTGGACTTCCAGGTGTTTGAAGCTGTGCCTCACCCTGATATCAAACCGATGGTAGGTGTCATCGCCGTGACCGATCCTGCTTTCGACTTGTATAGACTAACATTCCCAGGCTTATGCGCAAAACTCGATCTTGTCGATGATGTGAGCTGGTTCATTGTCTGGACGGCGTTGTTCGGTTATAGAGAGAGATTCGGCCTTTTATGTTGGAATGAGATCATGCTGTATCTATTGAATGATGAGACGGACTCTTGCATAGCGAAACAACGGTCGAATATACCTATACCCTATCTCTTTACTCCTCTTTATTCCTTTCTTTAGTATCTGCGCGCTGGACAGAATCAGATTGGGGAAGGAGTATTTTTCCTCTTGCATATACTCCGTAGTGGAAAATCATGCGGAACCCCGCGCAACGGTGTGGTTCTCCAACTCCCCGCCAACTCGTCCTTCCTCTCCCTTTCTCTTTCTTCCCCTCCATTGCGACTCTTTGTTTCTTCCATATAGACGGCTTTTACTATCGGCATTATAGTCAACGTCGGAAAGATGGAATTCGATCCCAAAACCCGTACGCCCCTCCATTCTGCTCCGTCGTGCCAAGCTAACCCCTCCATCCAGCGCAATACCTCACCTCCGACAAGTCCAGCTTTGCGTCTATCTCCGCTCATGAGCGCTGGCCCGTGATCATCGTGCGTGTCGTCCATATCCTATATCCACATAGACCAGTCAACTGACTCCCTCCCCGCTCTCATCTTCAGACCGGCGCCATTGATGACCTCCACCGCACCGTCGGCGATGTCACGGACGAGGCCAAGCGCAAGGAGGGAAAGGCGATCATCGAGAAGCTCGCAGCGCTGAAGTACGAATTGCAGCACAACCGACAGCTGACGTGAGTGCCCGATCAGGCGTCGTCCACCTCGTACCTCTCTCACTGACGAGACGACAGCCCCCTTCCCGATGATGGCGAACCGGGTATCGCGGAATACAACCAAGAGCTGGAGCAGCGCGGGAACCCAACCTGGCACAACGTCCCATGGCTCTACTCGGAATGCTATCTCTGTGCGTGTCCTCCAGCGTTGACCCCCTCGGACACCAAATACTGATGCAAATCTCCCCCCCAGACCGCCGCATGAGCACCCTCTTCGCCATGTCCCAGCACTGGAAGAACTACGACGTGTTCGCCCGCCAGAAGATGTCCACGTTCAAGTCATCGCGTCCGGCGGTGCTCGAGCTCGCGGCGCGATACAAGGAGCTCGCACAGGAAGCGGAGAAGACACAGGGTGCCGCAGACGGCAAGACGCCCGAGCAGATCGAGCAGGCGGACCGCATTCTCTTCTCCGAGATGTGCGAGATCTGCCTCTGGGGTAACGCCACGGACCTGTCGCTCCTGACGTCGCTCACCTACGAGGACATCCAGAAGCTGCAGGGATCGCAGGCGCGCAAGGCCGCGGAGAAGAACATCCTCGTCAACGACCTCGATGCAGCCTTTAACGTGCTCCACGCCGCCCGCAAGGCCAACAAGTCCGGCGACCGCCGCGTCGACATCGTCCTCGACAACTCCGGCTTCGAGCTCTTCGTCGACCTCATCCTCGCTGGCTACCTACTCTCCGCGGGGCTCGCCACCACCGTCGTGCTCCACCCCAAGCTGATCCCCTGGTTCGTCTCCGACGTCACGCCCCCGGACTTCAGGGACCTCATCAGCGCCCTCGCCGACCCCCAGGCCTTCTACACCGCCCCCGACGACTCTGGCCGCGAACACACCCCGCTCTCCGACAAGGAGCTCGCAGAGGTCACCTTCCTCTTCGACCACTGGAGCCAGCTCCACGCCGACGGCAAGCTGATCATCCGTCCGCACGCCTTCTGGACCTCCCCCGGCAGCTACTGGCGCATGCCGCACGTGGCACCCGATCTCTTCGACGACCTCAAGCAGAGCGAGCTCGTCCTCTTCAAGGGCGATCTGAACTACCGCAAGCTGTGCAATGATGTAAAGTGCCCCATCCCCTGTATATCACTCGCTATCAGTCGTGAGCCCGCTTCTAATAAGGACAGGCTGCCTGGGATCCCACCACCCCCTTCACAACAGCCATTGGCCCCATGGGCCCCAATTCCGGCGTCCGCGTCCTCGCCTTCCGCACCTGCAAGGCCGATGTCGTCGTCGGTCTTCCAGCCGGCGAGGACGAGAAGCTCCGCCAGATGCCCGGCGGCGGCGGCGACGGGGCCCGCAAGTGGGCCTGGAGTGGTAAATGGGCGGTTGTGGAGTTCTCGGATGGAAAGCCGTGATGAGACGGTTAGAGTGTGCTGAATTGAACTAGCTGCGTTCCCTGCGGAATAGATTGTGTGATTCCGGGTCTTTGGCGGTGACATACTAGATCGTACATAGAGACTGGATATACATAGAGGGAACATCTTAAACTAATAAACGAGTCACATACCCTTCTTACTAAGTTGTGATACTTAAAGATATACAGCGGCCTGGTATCAGATAGAAAAGTGGATTGATTATTGGCAAGAACAACCAGACAGTGTCTGGTTCAGGGTATAATCCAGCGACAGGATCGAGCAGTCGGAAAAAGTCAACAAAGGAAAAGACATTAAAAAAATGGTACGGTGCAATACACACGAGCTGACAACTTTAGGTGTTGTATCGACACGAGACATCTGGTCAATTATTGACAGCTCGAGTGTTCTCCTTTCCCTCTTGACCCTTTCGACTTTAATCACGGCGTTTAAGTCGGGCTTGCGCTGCAAGTTTCCTGTCTATAGGGAGGGATTCGCGTTGCATGGAGGCCAGGCTTTGTCGTCGCCTTGGCCGATCGAGATAGTTCATCTCCGGTAATCCGGCCATGGTGTCTAGGCTATATTTCACAGGCGATCGACGGGTTCGGAGACGCTCGGTGCGGATCTGCTGGCTGTCATCGAGCTTTGCGAGTTGGCGGGCCAGAGATGACATGGTGGTATGTGATGGAGCGTATGTTCGATAGGCTTCAAGATTGGACCGGTGCTTTGCGGTACGGGCTCTAGTGGTGTCGAGAGTAGAGGCGACAGGAGGTGATGATGGTGCGACAGTATCATCGTCATGATGAGCGTTCGCCGTAGGGTATTTGCGAGGAGAGTCATCAAGGTATGCAAGTTGCTCGTTTGTGTCGTCGAGGCCTAGCGCTTTCGCGTACTTTCTAAGGTCAAGTTCGCCAAGAGCAGTCCTTGGTTGTGAGCGTCGATCTTTCGCGCGCGGGCTTGGACTCGGCGGCTCCTCGATCTCCTCTGTCTCATCCCGGTGCTCCTTCTGCGGGCTGTTGTGCCCGAAGTCATAAACCTGCACTCCGGTGTAGCCCTTCCGAGGACTATCTGAATAGCGAGTTCGTGCTCTGATTTCGGGGAGGCGCTCGATGGTGGTCGCTTTCAACTTCAGCATATCGATTTGCTCCTGCATGCGGCGGCGTTCCTCTTCAAAGGACTCTCTGAGGTCCTGTTCCAGCTCGCGACGCTCTTGAGAAGCCGCTTTCAATCTTTCGCGGTACTCCTGAATGCGTGTCTCCAGCTTGGCTTCTCTTTGCTTCATTTTCGCCTCTTTGTCTTTCCGGCGTCCCTCATACTTGGTCATCTCCTGCTTGAAACGCGCCAATGTCTGCTTGAGCGTAGCGTTCTCTTTCGCCAGTTCTGAAGCTTTTTCCTCTGAGCTTTGTGCGAGATCTCGGAGCTTGCCGAAATCCAATTGTTGGTGCTCCATCTCTTCGATCTTAGCCTTGGCTTGTTCCAGTGCCTGCTGGGTTTTACGCAGCTCTCGTGCGGTATCGCTTGGAGGTCTCTCCTCTTCTGGGGGACCAGCAATTTCGTCCATTTCACAGCCGACAACGCCATGCTTTTCCAGCAACTTGCGCAACAATCCAACCCGGTGTTTGTACTGCAGGGCAAGGGCCGTCTGCTTGGTGAGTTCCTGCACCAGTTTCTCTTTATCCGCGTTAGAGCTTTCCCCGGCCATGGTAGACGCAAGCTGCGTTACATGACGTTCCATCTCAGCCACCTTCCCTTCCTCCTCGCGGAGCTTGTCAGCTAGCCGCTGAGCTTCCGTATCCTTCTTCCGGGCGTACGATTTAGCTGCGGAGCGGTACTGAATGAGCCGTCGGATTTCCCGCGTAGTCTTAGTCCGATAGTTATCAAACTCCGATTTCCAGTATTTCCCGGACTGGGAGCGTGGCTCATTGAGATTAATTGTCTCGTCGCCCGTGTCTTCTTCTGCGGAAGAAGACACTGCCTTCGATTCGGCCGGTCCAGGATTTTCATTCGGCTCCTGGGCAAAAGGGTCTATGTTCTTCGCAGTCTTTTCACGGGAGTCCATCAGAGCTTGAGTGAGCTTGCTCCGCGGTTTCGATTTCCCTCCTGACGAGCCTGCCGACCACTGACTACTCAGACTCCCGGAAGATGGGATTGGTGTTTTCGTGATTTTCGCAGACTCGTCGTCGCGTTTCCGCTCATTATCAACTACACTGTCGCCAAAGGAGACCGTCTTGCGTCGGTTGGATGTCGTGCCAGGCGTCATGAGGATACTTTTAGTAGGGGAAGCCATCGCGCCCGCTGTCGCGTCTTTGTCTGTCTTCGGGGGCTTCAGGATATCTCTCGCCACCTCCGAGACAGGGAGTTTCAGTGGCTCGCTTTGGCGGCGTGGCTGGCCGGCTGGCTTATTTTCCGAGTTCAGCTCCCTCTCGGTCTTGGTGTTTTCGTCGTCGTCGTCAGCACCAGGGGTCCCAAACAAGGCGCTCTTGAATGCGCGGATGGCGAAGACGGGGGCCGGGGTTTCAGGTGGCTCGAGGACCTTTGAGTTATCTGTGACGACAAGTGAGTCAACGAGTCAGCAGGGAACTAATATTCGGATTGAACCCTCATCGGGTAATATTTGGATGTGCGCGCGCGCTTCAACTCCGAGGCGGACAGTGACCACATACCTGCTGCGACTGGGTCGTCCTGCCCAGTAATCCAATCCAGCATGATGGCGGCAGATCCACTGTGTTCAAATAGAAGTGTAAGGCGTTTGATGCATCGCAGAGGAGACACCGATGGGTGTCTTCACAAAGAGCGGAAGACAACGAGGATGTTAATGCAGGCGGGAAGATGGTGTATTGACGTGGAGCGCCTTGCTTTGTTTACAGTGTTTCCGGAAATGGAAGGCGGTGGGTACAGACAAAGCTTACTGGGGTATCAATGATAGTGTCTAAAATGGGACTAGCGCATCTTTTGCGTATCCTTTAACCCACAACTATGGCTTTTCGACGCGTACCTTTCGCTGGGCAGAGAGCTCTTCCAGAAGAGAGTCGCTGAGGTGATTGATTCATACTGTAGTCAGGCTCTTTTCTAATTATTACTCAGGTATCGGCTGGCTGAGCCTCGCTTATAGGCTTGCCGAAATATATTGCAACATCAGGTGGCCAGAAACAGACTCTAACAATCTTGATGAGATAAGACAGTTTTTTGATTTCTCATTCACTCGACTGCTATATGGAATGGTGTTTTTTTGTAGTCTCCAAACATCAGGGTTTTCACTGTTGTGGCCACTTGGGGATCTGACATCCATGGGCTTGCCCACGGCTTACAGGAGATTAGGTTAGACGGCAATGCTGTCCCGTGTAGGGTCATCACTTCAGTCCGAAAATCCCACGCCTTGTCGAGACCATGTGGCTTGCTGATGAAAGTGATGGCAAAGTGAGAGGAATCATTAGGCACAGGTTCGCAGTAGAAGTCGTGGATGCGGGCATGCTCAGGAGGAAGAATTTCCTCGTCTGGCATGGTTCCGGCACGCTCCTGGAGATGTGCCTCTTCAATCTCCATGATCCGAGAAAATATATCGTGATATTGTTCCGCATCCAATAGCCATTCTCGCCTTGGGATTTTCAACAGGAGCTCTAGACCTTTGCGGCGCAGACGGGGCCAGCGGCATTTCCACGCAGCACCGTGGAGCGGAAATATTAGCCCTGAATCTAGGCTCAGTGTTTTCGAAAGTTCATCGGGATACTGATCTGTATCTGAAAGAAGTGTCTCGATCAACTGAATGATTTCGTCGTATTCATTTCGATAAGCGTCCCACCCGCTCTCAGTTTCGAGAAGATAAGATCTGATGCCAGTTATTGCGCTGAGCCACATTATTCGAAGGACCGCAGCTGCGTTCGTCTGTTGTCTGTTCCACATTGCATGTTGTCGTATGCGTAATTTACGAAAACCGTCTTCCCAGCAATGGAAACGCGACTGTATATCGCTGAACAGTGTCATTATATTCAGATCCGGTAAACAACCTCCCTTAAGGGTCTCGTCAATCCGTTGGAATACCGTTACGGTTGTCGTGACGAGGTCAATAAAAGCCACACGAGCCTCGCGGAGCGTCTGAAATTCAGACGCTATGATGACCAGACCTCGATCATCAACCCCGTTGAGGACGATCCTACTGCGAGGCACAGGGTTGAACTCAGAGGAGTTGATATTGAACAAACTGAGGATCGGAGCGAGCTCAGTTTCTACGAAGCACGATTCAAATGAAGAGAACTGTTGTGGCCATGGCTGGCCCTTAGGATGTCCTCCATTGTGATCCCTCCATTTTTGTAGGATTTTGATGCCACCAGAAATGTGCGTTGATGCAGCTGCTGCATCGCTTCGGAGGAACTCAAAGCAAGCAAATAAGATGCTGGCTACTACCACAATCGGGACGGCGTCGGAGTCCTTAGCCCTGGCGATGACAGACTGGATAGACTTGTTATACAACCGCAATGGGAAGTTGGGTTGTATGTATGAGGCGCCGGAATGAGACGACTGGAGTGCTGATCCGGAGTCGGCGTGTTCATATATTGAACCAATGGCAGCGAGAGCTTGTCGGATGGCCGGTTCTGAGAGGCCTAGTTGCAGAACGCTGCGCTTCCAGAACGAGTCTTCAAAATATCCAGCGAGACGAGGAGAAGCCTTTACAAAGAATATCTCAAGAGCCCGAGATTCGCCTGGAATGGTAGACGGAGAAACCGGGACCATTTCCTGTGTCAACACAGACGGCGGCGGTGTCCGATAGCCGTCACATTTCCTTCCAGTCCGTGTGCAACTAGGATGATCAGTGACCCGACCCAGTTATTTCGTTTTCCATTCATACCGCATGCATTCTGGTCTAGCTTCATCACATTTAACTCTTCGGATCCTGGCTCCTTGACTTAGATTCTGATGAAGCTGAGGTAAGAGGGAACGAGACCACTGACTTGCAGGTGATACAACCGGTCCGGACTTTGGGCTTGCTAGCCCGAATCCTTTTGAATGGCTGCTCCATGCGCCCAGAATACATATACAGAGGATGAGGATTTCATGACATGGTATGGATCGTTAATGTCCTGTAAGACGTCAGCCGCCATGTTATCCTTCGTTGTCATTGTCTATCAGTCACGTGAATAATATCCTCTGACAAGGCTGATGTGGGTTCTAAATCACTCGAAAAATGCGTGATGATTGGCCTGCTCGTACTCAGCGGGGCGGCCCACATTTTACGACGGTTTATGTAAGAGATCCGAGCATGAGATCAAAGTAGACGGTATGGACCATAGTATGATGGCGCAAATTCCTCTTCTCTGCAGGTGTACTCACGCTTATAAAAGCAAAGGTGATCGCAGGTATTTGAACTCCATGATTCTTCTCTCCATCTATCCTACTTTCTCTGAAAGAAACCCCATCACACTTCACTAATCATGTTTCAGTCCTTCAGCATCGCTCTATGGGGCTTCTTAGCCCTATATCCCATCCATGTCACTCTTGAATTCCTCAAGAACTGTCGCCTTGCCCAGCAGATAGGCCTTCCATATATGAGTTTTCTTTTCTCGGAGCATAGTGTTTTCTATCTAGGCTTTGTCGAAACCAGGTGGTACCGCTACCTCGCCGACCACTGTCTTCCTGCCCGGCTGGCCGATCTTGTCCACAACAGTTCATTCAAGTACCGCTGGAGAGTCAAGGATCGCATCACTAAACGCTATGGAGCTGTTTACACGATTGTGACTCCATGGTCCGTGACATGCCATGTTTCTGAAGCCAATGTCGTTACCCAAGTCTGTATGGCTCGGCGAAGCTTTCCTAAACCAGTGAAAAATTACGGTATGCTATTCTTGCTCCTGGGCCATATTCGATCGAATCTAATACCAGAATTTAGAGGGTTTTGCGATATATGGCCCCAGTATTTTGACGGTATGTTTGTCTTCGTGAACACTCATCGTACTTATCTGACAGTATGTAGAGCGAAGGCAATCAATGGGCGCATTATCGCCGGTATACCTCGGCTACGTTCAATGAAAAAAACAACGCTCTTGTGTGGCAGGAAAGTGTTCGCCAAGGTATACAGATGATCAACTACTGGGAAGAAGAACATGCCTCCGACTCCTCCCACACAGTATTCTCGCTTCCCGATGTGCGAGACGATATTGTGAAGTTCACCTTGAATATCATCTGCAGTGCTGGGTTTGGGGTTACATTGCCCTTTAAACCTGCATACAAAGCCACGTCAGGGGATGCGGAAGGATTATTTCAGGATGCTGTGATGCCTCCTCAAGGGTATTCTTTCACGTTTCCCTCCGTCATGGAGTACATTAGCACCTCTATGGCCACCGTATTCTTCGCGAATGGTCTCTGGCCCAAATGGATTCCGCGACGAATGGCACCATTCTTCAAAACAGATTTCATGGCTTACGACGATCTGGGAAAATACCTTCGTGCTCTTCTTGATAATGCCGAGGTCAGGGAGAATCCTTCTTCTCACAACCTGCTGGAAGGACTCGTGAGGGCCCGTCGTGAGGATTCCGAGACAGGAAGCACGAACCGTGTTGATGGTCTGTCAGACGAGGAGATATTTGGGAATCTGTATATTTTCATGATTGCTGGACACGAAACGACAGCCACGACTCTTCGGTTTGCCCTCGTTCTCCTGGCAATGCATCAGGACATTCAGGACCATTTCTACGGTGAGATACAAGAGGTGACCATGGGGGAACCTGCAAACCCGACAGACTGGGATTACGAGCAGACTTTCCCTAAATTGGTGACCCCATTATGCATCATGGTACGTTGGCCCCTATATTCTTCCCAGTTGGTCTATTCTGAGAAGGAATAGCTCGAGACGCTTCGACTCTATCCCCCGGTTTCAAGCCTACCCAAGTGGACAGGAAACTCTAGCGCAAGGATCTCTTATAGGGACCAGGCGTACCAAATCCCAGCTGCAACATATCTAAGTCTAGATGCAAATGCCCTGCATTACGATGAAATGTACTGGGGACCGAATGCGTCAGAATTCGACCCTTGTCGGTGGGACAAGCGCAACGTTGATAGCTTTCTGGCAAAGAACGATGATGTGGAGGGTCTTTGCGGTCCTGGGCTAGAGCATGATACGATCCACCGGCCCGTACGTGGCGCATTTCTACCGTTTAGTGATGGTGTTCGGGGATGTGTGGGGAAGAAGTTTGCTCAGGTGGAATTTGTGGCAGCTCTGGTGATTATCTTCCGGAATTACCGCGTTACTTTGCAGAAGCAAGCAGGTGAGAGTGAAAGCGAGATGCGACGCCGGGTGGAGCGAGCACTGCAGCAGAGCTCGAACGCTCAGACGTTGACGATTGGGGAGAATGTTCCTTTGGTATTTTCTCGACGATATGCCTAGGTATAATTATGATGGGCAAATTCACTATACAGAAGACCGCAGTCGATAAGGAACACATAGCCGGATGGGTCTGGTTGTGTTGGCAGGAAGTACGTAGTTGACTAGTGGTGGACCCGGAATGTGTTGGCAGAAACCTCCGACTATGGCGTATCACGTGCAGCCCGCGTCGTTGCTGGTGGGGCCCAGCACGCCCTTCAGATGCGCTAAACTTAAAGCCCTTGACTGCCAGTAGTGACCGCTCTTTTACTCAACTTCCTCCCCTTCCGCCTCGAACTCCGCTCTTTCTAGTCCTCACAGCTCGTTCTCGTCATGTCCTTTTACGAGCTATAGAGGGCTGCAGCTTCGGCTGCATTCTTTGTCACTCCATTGCGTGGCAGAGACCTTCTCGACCTGGGCACCTGACTTCTACACCGCCCTACAGTTTACGCCCCGCTATGCCTCACAAACAGAAAAAGAAAAGCAAGCATGCTCCTACCAACGCCTCTCCCCGGGCGGAGAAAAGGAACTCTCTTCTTCCGGATGTATCCACGTTGGGTTCGTCCGCTGCGCCGCGCACGAATTACCAAGAAATCCACCAGAATGAGGTCGAAGCTCTCCGATCTATCTACGGCGACGACTTTGAAGAGATCCAACACCGACGTTCCGCATGGCATGTACGTGACCACCGGATATCAACTCATATAATATCGGATTCGAACCCTGACTAACCTTTGTCTAAGCAATCGTCTAATCTTTCATTCAAGCTGCATCTACGAGCTTCCTCCAATCCAGATGTGCGTCTCGAAGTGCTGGTCGAGCTACCCGCGACATATCCGAAGACCTATCCGAACATTACCCTTGAAAACATAGATGATCTCCGGCAAGGGTCTCGATCGCGCATCCTCGATATAATACGGAACAAGCCAAAGGAGCTGTTGGGCTCGGAAATGATATATGAAATTGCGGTCTCCATTCAGGACGTCCTCGAAGATATAGCAGAAGCGCGCGCTCAAAACAAAGACCTGCCTAGTCTTGAGGAGGAACGAATGGAACAAGAAGCCGCGGCAAACCAGCGAGCCGAACTTGAGCGACAGGAAGAGCTCCGGAAGCAAGAAGCTGCTACTGCGGAGGAAGAGCGTGCATTGCAACAACTTCTGCAGGACAAAATCAGAGAGCGTACCAAGGCGCGGATTTCTAGGCGCAAAAGCCGAACTCCCGGGATGGATTCAAACAGCGATAGTGATGTGGTGGAAAACATACCCGGCGCCATCTCTTTCGATCCGCCTCTTGTCATGTCGGACACGGATGAAGGCCCTCTTACTTTCCGCGCAGTGTATGGGAAAACCCATATACAGAGCCGTCCTGGGAAAGAGACGTTCACCGTGAGGCCCGTCGTTTCTGAAAATCGTCTATGCGCTCCTTTACTTGTGCTTAAAGAGCTGGCGATCGAAGCGAGGAACGTCGAACCTCTAGCTTTTCGAGAGAAGATGCGCTCCAGTGAGGATAAGCTGGACTCCTTGAAAAGGCTCCGGCATCCTAACCTCGTGGAGTTTGTTGGCTTCAAAATTTGTAGGTCTCTTGACATGGATAATTCTGATGACCATGCTTGGAAGGTTTATCTTTTGTTTGAGCACGCAAATAAAGGGTCGCTGTCTGAGTTCCTGGATATTGTGGGCACTGCCCCTGTGGATATGCTCCGTAGCTGGACAATCCAACTTCTTGAGGCTCTTGAGTTCTATCACAGGAGTGGTTTCGTCCATGGAGACATCCGCTGTGAACGGGTAATGCTTTTCAGAACCTCGAACGGTGGTACAGTTGTGAAGCTGCAGGCGAGCATTGAGGATGCCTTGCCAGATACCACAGGTAGCAAGCGGTCCCTTACGACGTCCAAATCACCATTTTGGCTCCCTCCAGAATTGACGCAAGAAAATGCTACGCCCACTATGAAGACCGACGTTTGGGATCTGGGCATCGTCTTCCTTCAGATGGGCTTTGGTACCGAGGTGCTGCAGCGATACACATCCGCCAATGCGTTGATGGAAACCCTGGGATTATCACCTCCCCTACAGGACCTGTTGTACGAGTTTTTCAAGCCCGATCCCAAGAAGAGGCCGACGGCCTTTCAGCTTCAACCCTCCGAGTTCTTCCGCGTTGACACACCTCTCATCTCGCGCACAAGCACTTCAAACTCCATATCTCTGCCGAGGCGTCCACGCCTTGACTCTCTCGGTGGCCTCCCAGCTTTCTCGCGGTACAACCAAGACTTTGATGAAGCAGGCCGCCTAGGAAAAGGTGGCTTCGGTCAGGTAGTCAAGGCCAGGAACAAGCTCGATGGCCGTTTCTATGCAATCAAGAAGATATCGCAGAGATCTGCAGCTGCCTTAAAGGATACCCTTTCCGAGATCATGCTGTTGTCGCGGCTCAACCATCCGTACGTCGTACGATACTATACGGCGTGGCTTGAGGAGGACTACGATCATGTAGATGAAGAAGCCGTATCATCTACGGATGGTGACTACTTTACCAGTCGCAACTCGGCTGCCTTCGAGTATAGCACCGGTGGGCTAGATTTTATCAGCTCGAGCGGCTATCCGAAGATTGAGTTCGCGTCTGACAGCGAAGATGAACATGATGGTTCGCTCTCGTACAGATGCAAAGGAGAAACGCCCGAGACGTATGGGACGGAAAGCGGCACCGGAAAAGAGCTGAGTCGAGTGAGATCTGGCTCACAAGGAAGGCCGGTTCTCACTACTCTGTATATCCAAATGGAGTACTGTGAGAAGCATGTAAGTTTGTCGAACCCTAACGCCTATTTTGGTGCGAGCTAATAGATGGAAAGACTCTTCGTGATCTAATCAAGAACGGACTGTATGACGATGTTGACAGATCTTGGCGACTGTTCCGTCAAATTCTTGATGGCTTGAGTCACATTCACAGCCATGGTATTATACATCGTGACTTAAAGCCGGATAACATCTTTATTGACGTGGCCAACAACCCCCGCATTGGAGATTTTGGATTGGCCACCAGCGGCCAATTCACCACGGCTGTGCGTTCGTCCTCTGCGGCAGACTTTGCTGGAGACTTTACTCGTAGCCTTGGGACTACATATTATGTCGCTCCTGAGATGAAGAGTGGCTTCACCGGCAATTATAATGAAAAGGTTGATGTAAGTGGAATACCAAAGGCGACAAGAAAGAGTGTCATACTAACGCCTGTAGATGTTCTCTTTGGGTGTGATATTCTTTGAAATGTGCCATCCCCTGCCGACAGGCATGGAACGTGACCAAACGCTTCGGGCCATCAGGGAGAAGAATCATACTCTTCCAACAACGTTCCAATATTCGGACAAAGCGGTCCAAGGCAGGATCATCGAGTCGTTGCTGAGCCATAATCCCAGCCAACGACCTTCTGCCGCCGAGTTGCTTCATAGTGGTCAGATTCCACTCCAAGTTGAAGAGGAGACCTTCCGTCGAGCGATCATGCATTTGCTATCTGATCCCAATTCACCGGATTATAAGAAGATTTTGTCCGGTATATTTTCGCAGTCACCAAAGAAGTTCGAAGACATTGCGTGGGATATGGACTCCCGTGGCTACCCGGCTGCAAACGAACTGCTTGTCCAAGGACTAGTCAAAGAACGATTGACTGCTATATTTCGCAAGCATGGCGCGGTGGAGACCTCAAGGCAGATGTTGTTCCCCCGATCCCAGCATTACAACAACGGCGCAATGCGGCTCCTTGATGCTTCTGGTAACCTGTTACAGCTGCCGTTTGATCTGACCCTTCCCAATGCTCGCTCAATCTCTCGACAAGATCCTACTCTCGAGAAGTCTTTCGCATTTGGCACAGTCTATCGAGAGATGCCTCATGGTGGTGAGCCTAGGACTCATAAAGAAGTCGACTTCGATATCGTGTCCCACAATGCTCTGGATCTAGCGCTGAAGGAAGCCGAAGTCATCAAAGTCCTGGATGAGATAATTGAAGAGTTCCCTCCTCTGCGGTCGGCTTCTATGTGCTTCCTTGTGAATCACTCCGATCTCCTGCAACTTATCATGGAATTTTGCCGTATCACTCCGTCACAGGTACCCTTGGTTAAGGAGATTGTTAGCAAGCTCAATGTCGGCAAATGGACCATGCAGAAAATCAGGAGTGAGCTTCGTTCCCCGGCCATTGGCGTTGCTTCTACGTCGTTGGATGATCTTGCCCGGTTCGACTTCAGAGGTTCGTATACATCAAAAGTTATCATTTTAACTGTAGAACTGACCATATCAGATTCTCCGAAGCAAACGCAAAGGCGCCTCAAGTCCATTATGGAAGGCACCAAATTCGCAGAACGGCTTGCGCCAATCTTTGCTCGTATCAACCTTTTAATGACATATTTGCAAAGTTTTGATGTGAAACGAAAGGTGTACGTCAATCCACTTGGGAGTCTGAATGACAAGTTCTTCAGAGGCAGCATTCTTTTCCAGTGCGTCTTTGACACCAAGCGACGGGACGTCTTCGCGGCTGGCGGTCGGTACGACTCCCTTATACAGGAATTTCGACCGAAGTTGTTGACAAGCCGGTCCCAAACGCATGCTGTGGGCTTCAATCTGAGTTGGGATAGACTCAGCTCGTCGATGGTCGACTACGTCGGGGGATTGGCCAAACAGTCGGTTAAACAAGCGGAAAACGACAGCGGGGTATTCTGGAAGACACGACGAGTAAGTGCCTTACATACCGTCAAATTTCCACGGAACGACGCTAATACGTGAGTGACAGTGTGATGTGCTTGTTGCCAGCTTCGACCCCACTGTTCTTCGCACTGTTGGCATCAAAGTCTTGCAGGACCTCTGGGCGAATGACATCAGTGGAGAGCTTGCTGTGGATGCATCCTCACTAGAAGAGCTTTTGACCAAATACCGTGATCACAACCACAGTTGGATTGTCATCGCGAAACAAGATAGCAAAGAGCGAGGGTTCAAGGTCAAATGCCTTGCTCCCAGAGAAGAGTGGGACATACGCAACTCCGAGCTGATCTCGTGGCTGCGGAATGAGATCCGTGCCCGTAATCAGCGCGAGGGAGCAGCGGAGCAACGACAGACCCGACTTCCCAGTCAGGCAGATACCAGCGTCGTGAATAGCGAGCGGGCAAACGATGTGCGCATCCTAGCTCCTCTCCATCGGAACAAGAAGTCCAACCGCAGGAATATCGTCGAGTCTGGTATGCTTTGTCTCCCTTCCTGGCAGTCTATGGTATACTAACTGCAAGATAGCTCTCCTGCGTTCGCGGGAAGTCGCCGAAAAGGCCCTAAATGGGCCCATTGTCGCGATTGACACTCGGGATGACCTACTGGAAGCAATTCGGGACACACGGTTATCAGACCCTGACAGCTGGCGCACAGTCATCCAGAACGCGCCGCTGACCGAACGGAAATACTTCAGCCAAGTTCACGAATTACTATGTGATTTGGCCAACGAGAGTCGGTCCAAGGATGGCGGAGAGCATTATAACAATGCTTTCATATACAATTATCGCACGGGGTTATGCCTTTATTACGATCTAGGATGTGGCAATGATAGATGAATGTCGTATGCTTTATGCGTCATGTGTCTCATGTTTGCTTGCTTTTCTCTCCTCTCATGTTTTATAGCGAAATATACCCGCTGTTTCAATGCAAATCGCAAACCCTGCAATCTTTTCCAAGGTATCTCCGTTAATGTACATATTAAGCATGAAATGAAACCCAGTCCACCCTAATCACTGTCGTCATCACTTCCGTAGCCCACTAAAGGACCCCCCGCAGGTTTGGGCGCGGCTTGCGTCGTGACATTCCCACCCGTCAGTCCCCTGAGTGCCGCAACAGTCGAACTAGAAAAGATGCCACCGCTCTCGGGTTCGGCGGCGGCGGCGGCCGACGACGACGCAGGTTCAATCATAAGATGTTGGTCCGGAGCGTCAAGCTGTGCCTGACCAGTCTTCTCAGAATCCTCCAACTGCTTCGTCCGCGTGTACCACACTTCGTCAGGCACATCATACCCCTGCAGCCCGAAGCTGCCCTCGATTTTCTTCTTCTTACGAGCCTCGGGGTCCCGCCCCTCCAGCTCGGCCACAAACTCCGCCGGCAACGCCCTCCGCACAGCCTCGGCGGCCCGTTCTTCCAGCCGTCGCGCCTCGCGCTTCTGCGCCAGAGGGTTCGGATCAACCGTCGCCCAGCGTACGTTGAGAATCTCGTTGTGGTCCAAACTCTGGTGCGCCATAGCTTCCTTGGCGAACTCGGCATTCGCTAGGTTCGAGTACGTCACGAATGCGACGCCGCGCGCCGTCAGCACGCGGATCCGCTCGACCTCGCCCCATTCGGCGAAGTGGCGCGCAACGACTTCCTCGATGTCGTCTGTCACGTGGATGCGGCCGATGTAGAGAGTCGAGTTTTGGCGCAGGAAGGAGCCCACGCCGCCCATGTCGTCGCGGTAATCGGAGAACTTTTCTCGGCTGTGGAGAGTTAGCATATTGGACTGGGTTGAGCAAGCACGGAGGAGAGGGGATAGCTCACCCAAAGCAATCTACGTTGGGACTGAAGACGTCGTGGATTGTGGGCAGTCGATGGAGATATTCGCACTGCAAGACAGTCAGCTCAGCTCAAGACTTCAGCCTGGAAGTAGATTATGCGCAGGATGCATACCTCATGTCCACGCGGACAGATACCGCGGGCGAAGAACAGACAGAAATAAGAGCCCGTGACCCGGTCGGCGCGCGTGTATCCGCTATCCTTTGCGACATTGCACCGGCCCTGCGCGTGGGTCTTGCTGAGGTATTTGTCTTCGCGGTCACCGCCCGACCATTTGTTGTACCAGATGTTAAACACTGTGCCCGTCTGCTGGGGCTTCTCGGATTTGATTGTGGCGGGATCGACCTGAGGCCGGGCTGGACGCTTCTTGCGACGGATGATTTTCTTCTTCTTGGGCGCGCTGGCGTCCGTCTCGGCGGACACCTCTGTCTGTTGGGTGACGAGAGCCGTTTCACCCGTCTCATTCTGCTGTGTGGTATCGAGAGTAGTTTCGTCTTGCGCGGTGGTCGTTTCGTCTGGGTTGGACATCGGAGTAGACTCTGCGGCCTGGGGAGGCTCTGCAACGGCTGAGTCGGCCATGGTTGGATACCGGAATCGTCTCCAGGGACTGGGAAAGCTTCGCGACAGTCGAGATGGGCGTGAAAATGTGGTCAACCAGTCGAGGAATATGGGCAGATGTGAGATGAGGTCTGGATAGAGGCAAGGGAAAGAAATCCAACCGTAGCGTGAAGCAAAGTTTCGCGGATGCCGCTTACATAAGTCATGCTTGGCATCGCGCGGATTTTGAGAAGATGCCCGGCCTCGACTCTCCGCATTGATCTCGTCTGCGATCGGTCCACAGTGGTGCTAGCGGTTGTTTGCCTTTGGAGTTGTTTTGCTAGAGCTCCGGGAATACTTGTCCATCCTTCTCTACTTTGTTCCCCGACTCCAAGGTCTATTGTTATTGCCTGTTCTGAGTCCGCGGGGCTACCAACCGACAAGATGGTGAACATCACGGAGAAGATCAAAGAGTACGTTGGCGGCTGTATCTGTGTTATCTAGGATTCAACTTACGTATGATTTTCCAATCGACAACAGGATCGAAGATGAGATGCGCAGGACGCAGAGTACGTTCACCTCCCCGTGTACCCCTCCAAACAATTCAGAATGAACCCCGCAACTGACATCTCGCAGAGAACAAGGCCACAGGTATGAACGGACGGCTCAGCCACCTGGCTCCTTACGATTATACACGCTAACACACTTCAGAGTACCATCTTGGTCTGCTGAAAGGGTGCGCACCTCTCCCCTCACAACCCGCACTGTCAACAACAAGACTCACCACCTACCTCCAGAAAACTCGCCCGGTTACGAGCCCAGCTCCTAGAACCTACCGGTGGCTCCGGCGGCGGCGGCACCGGCTTCGATGTCAGCAAGAGCGGCGACGCACGAGTGGCACTGGTCGGATTCCCGTCCGTCGGTAAATCGACCTTTCTGAGCAAGATCACCAAGACGAAGAGTGAAGCAGCGGCGTACTCGTTCACGACGCTGACGGCCATCCCCGGTGTGCTGGAATACGGCGGCGCGGAGATCCAGATCCTCGATCTCCCTGGTATCATTGAGGGCGCTGCCGAGGGCAAGGGACGAGGACGGCAGGTTATCTCTGCGGCGAAGGTGGGTGGGCCTATCGTTTCTATAGGGCTGGGTTTTCACTGACGCAATCTAGACCAGCGATCTGATCCTGATGGTGCTGGATGCGACGAAGAAGGCTGAACAGCGGGCGTTGCTGGAGGCGGAACTGGACGCTGTTGGCATTCGCTTGAACAGGGATCCTCCGTATGTACCTTGTCTATCCCCGTCGCCATGTTGGTGACGGTGTTTGTGGTCAGCACCAGCTAACCCTGTCTAGCAACATCTACCTCAAACCGAAGAAGGCCGGCGGCATGAAGATTACGTTTCAGACGCCGCCGAAGTACCTCGATGAGAGGATGATCGGGAATGTGCTGAAAGACTATAAAATGCTGAACTGCGAAGTACTGGTGCGGGATGAGAACGGTGCGTGCCTTCCATTGCCGTTTGAAAGAAACTACCATGATACTAATCTATACAGCAACCATCGATGACTTTATCGACGTGATCATGAAAGACCACAGAAAATACATTAGATGGTCGGTCCATCCATTCCTTCACCCAATGACCCGACAGTCCAAACAATAGCTAACTGTAATAGTCTCTATGTCTACAACAAGATCGACAGCGTCAGTCTCGATTTCCTCGACCAACTCGCGCGCGAACCCTACACGGCGGTGATGAGCTGTGAGCTGGATCTGGGCGTGCAAGAGGTTGTTGATCGGATCTGGAAAGAACTGCGACTGATCCGCGTATACACCAAGCGGTACGTCCCGTCTCCTGCAACCAATGAAACTGGTAATGACAGAGCTGATATACCTCTAGGAAAGGGGAAGACCCGGATTTCAGTGAGGCGCTCATCGTGCGCAGTAACTCCACCATCGAGGATGTCTGCGACCAGGTTCATCGGACACTGAAAGAAACATTCAAGTATGCGTTGGTGTGGGGTGCAAGCGCACGACACATCCCGCAGCGAGTTGGACTGGGACATGTGGTTGCGGATGAAGATGTGGTGTCTATAGTTGCGAAATAGATATGATAGCAGGGAGCATACATAAATATAGGGTACCTAATCATCTGACAGGACAACCAGGTGTAGAAGCTACTAGTTATCTTACAATGGATCATTTTGAATAGCTTTGAACAAGTAAATTCAATTTGTCATACCATAAACATGAATGGGTACTGAAACAAACCAATTACTAACGTATCCCTGAAAAAAAAACAAACCCAAGACTCCAAGCATTAGAATTCAGTCATTTAAGCAGCAGCGGCCGCAGCAGCAGCGGCAACGTTCTGCATGCCGATAGTAGGCTGAACGCCAACGCGCTCCTTGGCCAAAAGATCGACCAGGAGGGGGTTAGGGCGGCTGTCACGCTCAGGGTACACAGCGTGCTGGCTGTTCTTGTACTTGCGCACACTGTCCAGGTAGATGTCAAAGAGGTAAGAGGAGTCGAGAGGACCGCCCTTAGCCTCGGGGTGGAACTGGGTGCTGAAGATGGGACGAGACTTGTGGATCATGCCCTCGTTGCTGGAGTCGTTCAAGTTGACGAAGTACGGCTTCCAGTCAGAAGGCAGAGTCGAAGCATCGACAGCGTAACCGTGGTTCTGGCTGGTGATGTGGCAACGGCCAGTGCTCAAGTCCAGAGCAGGAATGTTGTGAGCACGGTTTCCGTACTTCAGTTTGATGGTACGAGCACCAGCGGCAAGAGCCAGAAGCTGGTGGCCGAGGCAAATACCGAAGATGGGAACCTGAGAGGTCTCCATCAGACGGCGCAGGTGGTAGGTGGTGTCCTGGCAGTGGGTGGGGTCACCGGGGCCGTTGGAGATGAACACTCCGTCAAAGTGGTGGGCCACCTTGTGGATAGGGTAGTCGAAGGGGAACACAGTGACACTGGCTCCACGGCTGACCAAGCTACGCAGAATGTTCTCCTTGACACCGCAGTCGATGACAGCAACGTGGCACTGAGGGTCGGCGGCGCTCACGTGGAAGGGAGACTTGGTGCTGACCTGGCGGACCAGATGAATCTGCTCAGGGTCGGTGAAAGCCTCATCCTGGTCGGCATCATACTCCTCACCAACGGTGATACGAGCGAGGGAAGAACCCTGCTCACGGAGATAGGTGACAATGGCACGAGTGTCAACGCCAGAGATGGCAGGAACACCTTCGCGGGCACACCACTCGCCGAGGCTCTCCACGGCGGTCCAGTGGCTGTACTGCTCCGCGACATCGGCAACAACCACACCAGCAGCCTGAAGGTTGGGAGATTCAAAGTACTTCAGGAGACCATGCTGGTCCTTCTCGGCAGAGGGCACACCGTAGTTGCCAATGAGAGGCTGGGTGAAGACCAGAATCTGGCCACGGTAGGAGGGGTCGGTCAAGGACTCGGGGTATCCAACGAGCGAGGTGGTGAAAACAGCCTCGCCGGAGATGTTGGAACGAGCACCGAAGGACTTGCCGTGGAAGATAGGACCATCTCGGATTGTGAAGGTGGCACGTTCAGTGGCAGGGCGACCCTGACGCACAGTGGCCATGAAACGAGACTGGATAGAAGCATTCACGGAAGGGAAGGCAGAGGCCCGGGTGGGCATGGCCTTGAAGAGTCGAGCAGCGAACATTTTGATGTTGTGTGGGTGGGTTATTTATGCAATTTAAAGTAATTGATGGAAGATGAAACTCGAGACGGTATGAGTCAACGGGTTCAAAAGTTTCCGGAAGCTTTCCAGAGGTGATCCGAGATGTAATCCTGCAGATGGCATGTTAGTTATCATGAATAGTGAGATTGAACCAGAAAAACTCCCCTCCGGGGGGGGGATTTCTTCTATGAGGGGACATACCTGAGAAGTGAAGACGGAGGGTGCCAGACACATAAGCGCGACTGTGCTGTTACCAGTCACTAAAAAATTTTCGGGGTTAAGAAAGATAGCTTAAAAAGACATGAAAGGCAGCGGGAAGCTGTCAGAGTGTGGTTGTATGGTGGATAGAAAGGTCAATCTGGGATGGGAGAAGAAAGAAGAGGAAGAGAGAGAAAGAGGAGGGAAAAGAGGAAAGAAAAAAGGAAGAGCGAGAGTCGGCCCGGTCGGAGAGCACGTGCCGGCCCTCACCGACTCCGCCGCCACCGGCCAATCAGCGGGCCAGCGTTATCGGATGAGTCAATTTGGCTCAATTTGGTTTTTCCAGCCAACAATCAGCCTTAATCACCAGAATCAATAACCTTATCGGTCTTCAATACGGTCAGATATCTCGTACTCTGTGTACTAACAGATTTAGAAGAAGGTTCTGTGCAATCTCACTCATATTGGGGACATGCTACCGATTTCGTATCTACCGTGGCCACTCTCTAACCGATCATCCGAGGACGGAGGACTCCGTAGTGGCCACCCAACAACTCCCGGATGCCCTGAAAAACAGTGGATCCTTTCCTCCACCTGGCGGTGAACACTCCTCCGTACTCTCTGATAATTTTGTGTTGTCATACCGAAGCTCTGGGGTTGTGGCCAGAAGCTGGGTCTCGAGGCTGTGATAGGATGGGGATCTCGGCAGTCCAACCACCGCATCACCTCTGCGTTGAACGCGCTTCATTGTCCGGCTCTTTTTTCAATAAGATCCAGCCAGAACTTCACCGCCGGTGTCTTGTCCCAACCCCCAATTCCTCCTGGTAGTCATCAAGGGTTTCAGAGTTTCATTGAACGGCGTATTTTGCTCAAAACCCCCCGGGGATGATGCCATCCATACATATCACCATCATCGTATTTCTTCCGTCGTATTGAAGACCAGGAGCAACAGGTCCGATGTAGATCGACAGTCGATAGACCAATTATTTGGCCCCTCATGGTCTTAATTGCATACTTCCTGCAGGCTCTCACGGCCTACATCCTGTCCACGGCCACTTTCGGTCTCTCGCTTTTAGCCTTCGATGGGCAACAAGAGCAACATCAACTGACACCACAATCGCAAATCCCCTTGGAGGGACCCGGCTGTGATGGCTCAGGCATTGTCGATCCGGATGGTCGATGTAATGGGGATGGGCTCATTGACGATCCCCAACCCCCCGGAGACAAGTATAGAGAGGGATTTCGGTTCGAGAATCCGTCCACGGACTGCAAGTATGTTTCCCAAATGTATATTTGGGACTCCTTCAAGACGCTGGAGAAGGACATGAGCAAGTTGTTCACCCTGATCCACAAGAACGTCAGCTTCACGGTAGTGGGCCATCATCCCATCGCAGGCCATTATAACGATCTGATGCATTTCTACGTCAATGCTCTCCGGCGTGTGGCTATGATATTCTCATTGCACGAAGACAAGTTCAGGATCCATCCGCAGGCCATCCACGGGGGCTGCAATGATCAATGGTCCGTCGCAGAGATCGAGTTTATCGGGCAGATGAATTCCGGTTCGTACCGTTCCACCCCATAGGTTCCATGGGGCAATCCGACATCTCCTGATGGTTTCCACACTTTCTAACCCCGTCAGGCGAGCCTTTTGACATTGTGAATGTGTGGGTGAGTCGATGGCGCGAGGGCCAGATGGTGGAGATCCGGACGTATATCGATGCAGGAGCTATCATGCAAGGACTCTATAAGAATGAGATGTGGTGGAACGGGTCGACATCGAGAAACCATCTTCAGTACATGCCGGGGCCTGCAGGCATGCCAAATCTGAAGGAACTGGAGGATCTGATGGGGTATCCCAATGGAAGCAAGTATGTGGATTAGGAGTGATTGCGGGTTGCGAATGGTTACCTATTTCGGTAGTTAGCAGCCTCAGGCATGAAGAAGGTGACGCCTTACCTAATCGGGCAGGTACCTAGGTACTTCTGCTCCTCCGCATTACTTCCCTCTCCTCGTATCATTTACTTCCTCATCCTTTTCTCTTCCCGCACTGCGTCATGTGTTAGACACACCCCCGGGTGAGCTCACAACAGGCCATGGCGGAGCCTCCCAGAAAGCGTTCTCGCATTGCCTGCGTCTCTTGTCAGTCGCGCAAGCGCAAATGCTCCGGCGATCAGCCCTGTTCCACGTGCAGCCAGTTCGGCGTTGATTGTCACTATGATCTACAGTCACGTAAAAAGAAGGATCCCAGGACTTTGATGCCACATTTGGGCTCCCCTGGGGCAAAGTCGCGCGAGGAGTCAACATCCAAAGGTCATAGCCATGCGCCTCTCGGCGACTCAAACGGGATCCATCTGAGCTCACTGGAGGCCAATTCCGGGGCGGCATTTGTACGGCGACTAGGTCTGAAGATTGACCCAGCTAATGCACCCAACCTACATCTTTTTGCCTGGAATGTCGGAGCTCGTCATCCGTCACAGTCAACACTCTCTTCAGCAATCGGAAGGCCAACACCTGTTGTCGACATCATCTCTCAGGAGGATATGAGGTCCCTGGCGACGGTGTTCTTTGAGAAGGTCGATCCCTGCTATGGTTTTATCGATCGCGACAGCCTCTTCAATCGTGTGGGTAAACGATGGCTTCCTCCGGCATCTGACGCCGCTTTGGCCTACGGGCCCTACGACGCCGTCCTCTGCGGTGTCGCGGCATTCGGCTATCTTTTCTCGCAACGGCAGGCCACGCCCACCGAACTCCAACTAGTCGAGAACGCGCGACAGATCCTGGAACCTGCATTACAATCAGATACCACGTTGTCTGTTGATGTCGTCATGGGCTGGGTACTTCGCGTCGGCTACTTGCGCATGACAGCCTCTCCATACGCCGCCTGGATGGCTAGCTGCTCGCTGATGCATATGATTGAGGCGACCGGTCTCCATCTAGAGCCCTCGTCTGACACCGTTCTCGAACAGCACTCCACAGAGCCATGTGATCCGGATATCCGTCGACGTCTATTCGGCATGGCACGCCACCTCAATGTCTGGATTTCCTTCGAGCTCGGCCGCTCCCGTGTTGTCCTGCATGGGGCGACATCTCTCCCGCCCACTCCCCGACCTACCGGCTATACCACGGAGATCTTCAATTTGCTACCTGTATCAGAAAGCCTTGATCCAAATAGCACGACCCAAGACTTGCCCGATTTAGAATCCGCCCTGACCAATGTTCTGGACGTTGTACACATCCAACCTCCCCTGATCCTGGCACAATGTAACCTCATGCTGTGCATTTACCGTCGACTGCGTGCCTTGAACTCCGTCATTTCCGGTACGCTTCTAGATCGCGTTCTCGCGTTGGCCCAGAAAGGCCTCCAGGCCGCTCGCGAGATGGTTGCTTCCAACTGTCCGTGGCACCAGGCCGCGAATGTGCCCTTCCAGGTCGTATGCACACTCTTAGCCATCGACAATCGCGCATCCTTGGCGATGCTTGGTGACGCTATGCGAACACTCCGCGAGGTGGCGTCGGCCTACGATACGGAGGTCATGCGAGAGGCTTACAACACGGCCTACTTATTGATTCTGCTTCACCAACGACGAAAAGAAGAGGACACGCGATCGCTCGGAAATGTCCTTCGTGATGCAAATTCCAACCCCACCTCATCGTCGGCGCCACAGGTTGTTGCGAGGGAGCCATTCAAGGAGTCAACTCATTCCTTGGCTGACTATCCCGGATTCTCCTGGTTGAGCGATTTGGTGATCGATATGCCTAGCTTGCAGAATTTTGATATGGACAACAACTTGGTGAATGATGACCCGTCTTCCCTTCCAACGGCGGGGATATAGACTGGTTATGGTCGACCGCTTTCAATTCCGGACTCGTCATGCACAGTACGACAGCGTGATATGCTTGAAATTACGGCCACGATGTTACGATACAAAACACCCATGGAACAAGCTGTATATATCAACGACAGAATAACGCTCAGTTCAGAAGTCATGGTCATCTCATTATTCAGCTTTGCTCCGCTTCTGATTCTGCTGTTTCCGAGTATTGGGCTCAGAGGATAGTCCTGCCAAACCCAGCTTCCACAGCACCCACAATAGGCCCAGACCTATGATCGCTACCGTACCCAGTTCAATGTTCTTGGTCTGGAAAAGCCCCTCTCGCGTCAGCCGAAGCACAGGTACCTCGATTTCCTCGACCAATCGGGCATCTTCTCTACTTCCGGTCGAGGGATGCAGCTGGTAAAACATGGTGCGGACACCAAACAGCCCCTCCCAGCCCAGGTTAACCCGGTCAAACGGATTGACCCCCATTTTGGTACCATCCTCTGCACTACAAGCCCAGAAGACGACGGGCCATGGTATCGACGCAGAGCGGTAACCCGACTCGGATGGTTTCAGGTACCGCAAGTGCAACGGAATGGTGACGTTCCAGGTGTCCGTCTCCAACTCCGGCTCTTGGGGCGTAGCCAGCTCCAGTAGCCAATTCGATCCCCACCGGGGTACCATCCAGTCTGGAGCTTCCAGGTCGGTTTCGCCCGCCACGGCCCGCAACGCAGCCAAGTGGTGGGAGTCGAGAAACAAGGAGTCCGTTGTAGACAGTTGATACTTATCGCCGAAGACGGTCGACGGTAGAGTCAGGTATGCGTGCAGTGCACAGGTCGCGTCTGGCGGCGCGGGCGGGGTGTTTAGCGACGCGCGCGACAAGGAGATAGTCATCGTAGGATGCAGGCCCGTCGGCTCAGGAAACGAGATTGAATATGTCGCATCATCCGGAAGGGGGTGATGTCGAGATGGGAAGGAAAACAACGTGGGTTCTAGCGACACGCAGATGTAATTAGCCTGGCTTTTCCCACACACGAAATGACGAAAGGAAAAGTGCAACCTACTGAGTTCATCCTCTTTCCCGACCACAGCTAACACGCCGCCCATCTGGATCTCCTCGGGCTCGATCGCCTTCTCCGTCCCGAGAAGTCCCACCTCAATCTGATCCTTTCCAGCCGCGCGGGCGCGGACCTCCTCCGTCCATCCCTTCGATGGCGTCCGCGACCAGTACCCAGATATTGTCAGTGCATGCGATATGGTATCGTAGTTGACATCGATCGAGTCGGCGGTAAGCAGCTCTGCCACACGGCGCACACAATCCTCGTCCGTAGAGGCACACGCCTTGTGCTGGAGGTACGTCACCAAATTCTGTAGAGAAGGAAGAGCACTATGGAACTGGAGGGCAGCGGTAGAAGCGAATCTCGTCGAAAGAAGGGGTGGCGTAATAAACGACGTCTGTCGCGTACATCAGCGGAACGATTCACCAGCTCAAACAGACCGCACAACGCACCTCGGGCGTCTCGCACTTGAGCCCGTCATCAAACGCTTTCTTCAGCAGCGCACACACGTTTTCCCTATCTCATCCCCATCCGTCAGAACACGCGTATCCCTGGTATATCCAAAGCGCGCCCTAGGAATATGTACATACCCGGACCCCGACCCTGAACCCGCAACAGGCGTATAAAACACGTGTAGACCCGGCGACACGCGACTGGAGAACGGCGCCCGCGCCTCATACGGCTCCTCGGCCGCCCAGCGGATGTGCAATTGGTGGCATTGTTTTAGGACGTGCCAGAGCTAATCAACCGTCCGTCAGTATTCGTAGCGTACAGACCCAGTGCCTAACGAAGAGGCCCGTGGAAAGTCGTATCCCTTGTACTTGGGTTGTAGGTATATGGACGTACCTCCGATGGAAGCTCGTCAAAGCTGAATGTGACGCGGTCTTCGCGGACGGCGTCGAGGTCGCGGATGGAGAGCGAGGAGCGGGAGAGGGAGATTTGGTCGAGGGAGAAGTCTGCGTCGGGGCTTTGGATGAAGGTTATTCTGCGGCGCATTTTGCTGTTTTGTGGAGGATGGGGGGGAGTTCGGGGGTGGAGGAAGAGAGGAGAGGAGAGGAGTGTTTTCTCCGCATGATCGGAGTTGAGGTCGATTCCTGATCGGGTTAGGAATGATAAGATAAGACATGTCTACATTCCAGGGTTGTACAGGTAAAAATGGAATAGCTTTTATTATTCATCTAAACGAGTCATACTAATAGTCAAGATGAAGGTAAATGTAAAGGCAAAAACATATTCAAATCATGACATCGTGTCGCTGAGCCTGCTCACGCCAAACGCCATGAATGCAAGATTGATATCCACCAGAACTAAACCATAGACAGGAACAAAATTACGGAAGAACGTCCTTCAGGATATCCTTCTGTGACTGTGTCAACGAGTTAGGGAATTTGACTTTGACTCGGACGAGGAGATCGCCGCGTTCGCTCGGCTTTTTGGATATTGTCATGCCTTGACCGGGGAATCGCTCTTCGTATCCTGGCTGGGTCGGACCAGGCTTGCTGACACGGAGAGATTTGCCGTCGATGGTACGCACGATGCGGTCCCAGCCACAGAGCGCTTCCTTGAGGCTAATTTCCACGGTGGTGATGAGGTTGTCGCCTTGACGTTTGAAGGTGGGATGTTCTTTCTATATACTAGTTAGCACGAATCGCAACAATCATGAGAGAGAAAAAACCTACCTCTGTCACAATAAGATGGACGTCTTGTCGTCCCCCTTCTTCCTGGTCACCGACCCCGCGGTACTTGATCTTCGAGCCGGTACGCAGACCAGGTTTGATGTTGGCTTCCAGCGTGACATCCTGGACGGAGCGCTTCCCGCTGGCATCGAACGTCTTGCTCTTGACGACGACCTTCTTGGTCGTGCCCTTCATCAGCTCCTCCAGGGTCAGTGGGAGTTCCTTCTCGACGACCGTAGGCTCGGGCGTCGGCGCCCGCTGAGCCTTCTGGAAACCGGGGCCAGCGCCACCGCCGCTGCCGCGAGTGGTACGGAAGCGAGGACCACCGCCGCCTCCGCCCATGCCCGCGCCGAACATCGACGAGAGGAAGTCATCATCGTCTAGGCCACCGCCCATACCACCGCTACTCTTGGCGAAGTTCCGGAAGATATCGTCCGCGTTGCTGAAGCTGAACCCGCCGCTGCCGCCCGGACCAGTCGAGAAGTGGAATGTACGAGCTCCGCCGCCGCCGGGCATACCGCCGAAAGAGAACCCGCCAGGCATGCCACCCTCGAACGGGTTGGGGCCGGCACCAGCACCGCCGCCCGGCGGAGGAGCAGGACCACCCCGCATGAGATATTCGAGACCGAATTGATCATACACCTTGCGCTTTTCGGGGTCAGAGAGCACTTCGTAAGCCTGGGAGACTTCTGTAGGGTTATTAGCAAGTGTCCTCATAGAACCGAAGGAGGAGAGTGGGAGTGCGGGGACGTACCTTTGAATTTCTCGGAGGCTTGGGGGTTGTCTTTGTTCTTGTCGGGGTGGTATTTCAAGGCGGCCTTTCGATAGGCCTTCTTGATCTCATCTTGTGACGCATCTGGTTTAATATTCAAGGAATCGTATAACTTGGTTTCGGCAACCATTGTGGGAAGTGATTTCAATTAAGCTGTTCGACTAGAGAACCAGCCAAAATCCAAACAAAGCTAATTGGAAGACGGCGATGAGCATATAAACTGCAGAACGGATAGTCGGCTTGCACGAACCTGTGTCACAGGGCTGTGAGATGGGATCGAGGGTGGAATGACCGTAGGATCTCGAATGACGTAGAAGATTCGCGGGGCACGGCCAGCGTATACCGGAAATAGCGGGGAACGAGACGATCAATCTGAACAGCGAGAACAGGGTCGAGGGAAGAGGAAGGGAAGGAATCAATAATCGACAGATCAGAACAAACCTCAGGCCAGACTGAAGAGTACAAGGTCGATGCAGGAGAGCGAAGAGGAAGAGATGGACTTGTTGGCCTTCAGGTGACGACAATGACGTGTGACGCTTGACCGCTGCCAGCCAATCGAAGGTTCGCGAAGGTTCGGCGGTGTCTGTGACGACGAGAAATTGGAGCATCTGATCCAAGCAGGAGGCGATGATTCTGTCTGTAGAGTGCTGGAGGCTGTTTTCTGACGGCTGGTTCGCAATGTATTCACTGTGACAGCGATCGTCGAAGAGACTTGATGGAAGTAGTCATAAACGGTCTCGATCGTGGTTCTTGATCGGGAAATATCGATTACCTCATCGTCCATGATGTCCACCTTCCTGTTTTTGGCTAGCTCCCTTGATACCCCGCACGTGCAGTCTTTCTCTTACGTAAGTCTCACATCTGACCAGGAAGAGTGGACAATATCAATATCTACAGTCTATTGACACAACAGCACATGGCTGCCATTCAAATATATACATTTACAGCTCATCATCAACCACAATGTAGTCCTTGATTACGGCCGTACCATCCACCACGCTCTGCACCTGCTCTTCCGTGCAATACGTCGTCAATTGGAGGACATAGCAGGTCGGTGCAGGGCTATCCGGCACAGCGTTGGTAATGTTCCATGTCGAAGACGGACCCCTCGTAGAGTACGACTCATGCTTCGCGGTGTTGACTTTACCCGTGGCAATGTCGCGGTTGAACATTGCCCGGTGGAAGATCTCATACGCCGTTTCGGGCTGATACGCGGGCACCTCGTGGCCCGCCTCGAAAACACGGGAGAAGGAGAAGTTTCCGTGCTGACGGACCATCCCGCCGACGTAGGATGCATTCGTACGCAGGGGGGCGTATCCTGCCGCACGGAACTGCTTCGCCTCCGCGTGCTGCACCAGCAAGCTGACCTCTTCACCGCCGTTCCACGGGCATGCGTAGTCGCGATCGCCGTACACCAGGGCCACCTTGATGCCCGAGTCCAGCACGTAGGCCAGATCCTCGAGATACCCGCGCACATCCGACCGGGGGTAATCACCGACCGAGGAGAAGCCCTCGTAGACGCTGTTGACCGACTCGGTGAAGTTGATTGGCACGCCCAGTGCGCCCTGCACCCAGTGTTGGTTCAGGAATCCAAAGAAGTATGGCGGCGGGAACGGGTCGGGGTTGAGGTGAGAAATGTCGTAGTATCCCCGTCCGGAGAACTGGGTGTACGGTCCTTCGACTTGGTTGCTACAGTATTGGTCGGCCTTTCCACAGACCTTGTTGACCGTGGCATTGTTGCCAAACATTTGGGGGTCGCCCTCGGCGGCGAGACGGCGACATTCGAGGATCTGGTCCTTGCAACCGCCGGGCTTGCTCCACGCCCTCATCGCTGCGTCGTAGACCGTCTTGTTGATGGTCTCGATGCCGTAGGTGTTGTTGTAGGCGAATTCAGGGTACTTGGGCGACTGGACGAGGAGGTCAACGCAGCCATTGATAATGCCCAGGGTGTCCAGGTGGATGTAGTGCGCATCTACATCCGTGGAGATGGTCCCCTTGGCAATTTTTTCATTTTGCTCTTGGAAGAACGCCGTGAATGACGGGCCGTACCGCCCACCATAGGACTCAGTCCAGATGCTCACACGGTCGTCGTGGGGCTTGTACTCCGGGAACTCGGAGAACCAGGTCTGCGCAAAGTGCCAGAGAGCGCGGGCCGCGTTCTGAGTCGAGTTGGCGGTGGTGGACTTGTTCAAGCTCGGAAAGGTGCCAACATTGAACGTGTTGTTCTGCACCGGAGGGACGCCCCCAGGGAACCCGGAGACGTCGTATTCCCCCGTGATCTGGTCGTAGGTGCCATTGGTCGGGACGTCGTAGCTGAACCCGACTTGGCTTGGCTGGTCAATGTAAAGCATGTTCACATAATTGTTCCACGACCAGGGGTTGGTTTCCGTGGAGTTGGAGTCGGGGTTAATGCGACACGGGCCATTCTCCTGCAACAGACCGATCATGGACGAGCTACCGGGGCCTCCATTCATCCATATGGATAACGGGGCATTTCTCGGGTCATTGCGGGCTTCAAAAAACCAGAAGAAGGTGTTGATGGGGTAGTCCTGGTCTAACGAGACATCCTTGAGGGTGCCCGGAGGCAGATGGACGTAACCCGAGTACGACTTGACTCCTGGTGTGGTTTCACAGACACCGGGCTGTATGAGATTAGGTTGGAGGTTGTCTGACAGAATCCCTCAAGTTTGGTGAGGAATACAACAAGGCGAGATGGCTACGCACCTCTTTGTAGGAGATTTTGACACCCTTTTCGTGCTTGGAATGAACCACCTTGAGGCCTTCGGGGGTGGGAGGGAAATACTGTCCAGCGACAGCCCCGGCCAGCCCGACGGCGCCGATCACGACAGACTTGGCAGAAGGCATCAGTACTTATCCTCCCAGTGCCGATGGAGTGAAGGAAGGAAAAATACCAGAATGAGTTTCCCAGGGTCCCCGGGTGTTTATAATGGTGCCGTGAGATTCAGGGGAGCGATATCCCCCAGCCGATGGGGCCGTTATTGGCCGGTCAGACCGACGATCGATGTAACGATCATGTACACCATCAGTGGGGAACGGCTGATAAGAGAACAAGCCATTGGGCGGACGAGCTAGAGGCTTGTTTAGTGACGATGAAATCTAGTCAGCACGGCGGTCAGTCCCGGACTCCCGGAGGTTGGGTTTGTTGCATTATCCATGATGAAGAGTGAGTGACCACTCTGACTATGAGGTAGTATATTAAGCTTCGTCAGTGGTTATGTAATGTCTTATCTCTCTCCACTCTCTACTCCTTACAATCAGTGAGGTATTATGCAAAAGTAAATGAAGCAAGGAGTTTACAAAAATAATCTGATTTGTTCCTCTGAATAATGTCTACCTAAATGTTGTATCTCACCTTCAGTGTACTCCAGAGCACTCCCATATCGGATGTACCTCGGCAGAACGCTTCCACCAACAGACTGAGGATAGACTCCTTCCCATCTAAACACAGCAACTTCCTTCAGAAACACAGCACAACCGCACCTTCCAACGCAAAGAATCCCCATTTCAATAACAAAATGTCCTCCCTCTCCTCTCCCCTACTCTACGACAACCACACCGTCCATCTCCATCCGCGTATCCTCACACAATCATCGATAGAACGATAAGACAACGAACTGTATACTCCAACGCGATCATGGACACACTGATCAGAGTCTGGCGCAAATTCTGGGCGGCCTTCGTTGTATTTTACCACGCGGCAGTCAACACCGCCCGATTTTGGGCTTGGCCGATCTCGCTACTCGTGTTGATCTTCATGGCGCTGGCCAATGCCTTCATGAAACTCATGAGATGGATCGAGCGGTTCTGGTTCGGCCCACGTATCAATCTGGCAACCCCCTTCGAGCTCTGGCTTTATCATGTTGTGTACGTGATGCTTGCCTGGGCCTGAAGACCTGCGCTGCGCTGTTCGCGTGGAAATCGAGTGGAAATCCTTACGGAGATGGCTGCGATATCCTCGGTAATGATCTGCTGGCGCACGGTTCTGGATCAACCGTTTCTGTATGGCGCCTAGCACCTTGTTGAGGATCAACTGACCGGATCTAGTAGGTCTGGTTGAGCGGGGGGTATACCATGGCTGAAGTTCAAGATGGGGTATACTGGCGGGATGGGATGGCTGTTACTCGTATAAGTGGAGGCCAATGGAGCCGTTGGAGCTTGTGATGGTTCGGTCGTTATTACTATTTCCCCACCGACCATATGTACTCGACAGAGATTCCGCACGGAGTTCTCAACAACATCGCTTAACCGCACTTCGCACTCATAAATGATTCATTCGACAGGACATAGGGTATTAATCCACATCCTATACAGCCCCATCCCGAAACTCTGTCCAAACCGAAAGACGCCCAGGTATACCGTATCCAAAGTTTCAAACCCACCCCACGCCAAGCCGCTGAACGAGAGAATTGACCGCAAGACGAACAGCCGAACAATGGTATGTCGGCGTTCGAGTCGGTCGCCACATGTACAAATGAAAGACAAACATATATCGGAAGACTATATACAGAAGAGAGAATGCACTGGGAAAGGAATGGAACAATGTTCATGAGAAGATGGGAGAGGGTGGTCATGCAGGCTGAGACTCCACAGCGGCGGGGGCACCCTCACGGTCTGCAGCGGCCTTTGCTTGCTCGGCTTGGAGCTCGGGCTTCGTCTTTTCGGATGGTGTCTCTTCCGCCTTAGAGGGGGGTGTCTTGGTGTCAGCTTCGTCGTCCGTCTCGGCCTTGGGCGGCACGGCGTCCGACACCGAGGTGTGTTCTTTCGTGCTGAGATCGGTGTCCGATTCGGAATCGGACGACTGGGCGCTCGATATCGAGTGGAACTCGTCCTTCTCGAGCGGCGCAGTACCAGCCTGGGGGGCGTCCTCTGCCGAGGAGGCGCTAATGTCGTTCTCCGGGTGGAGGGGGAGCTCGGCGAGAGCGTCGGCGGTGGAATTCGACCGTTCCCCGATGGGGGAAGACGGGACTGAGACGGGGGAGACGGGGGCGGAGGTATCGATTGGACGCTGGGGGTTTCGCGGCGGAAGAGCGGGAGGCGTGCGCTTGGGGATAGTGACCAGGCGGGCTCGGGTGAAGGTGGGCGACTGACGCCTTGGTTCGAAGGGGGTGGCCGGGTGGTCCGTGGAGATGGGCGAAGCAGAGCTGCCAGCGCTGTCGCGTTTCGAGACGCGGGCGCTGCTGATCTCGTGGATCTCGACGTCTTCGTAGTCGTCGTAGCCGAGTGCGTCGTCGGCGTCGGTGTTATGGCCCGAGACGTAGCTCTCTTTGCGCTCGGGGATGACGCTTTCCCAGCGATTGTCTTCATTGTCCCACGGGTTGATCGTAAAGTCGCGGTTGCTTCGCGAGGACGCACGGCTAATGGATGTCGGGGCGGTCATGGGACCGTCATCGGTTTGCGTGCCGCGGTCCATGCTAACGTAGCTTTGCACGCTTTGTCGCCAGCTGTTGCGTGGGGAGCTGTCGAGACTGCGGCGGAAAGTCGCGTACACCGGGCTGCTGGGGTTGGGTCTGAATTCGAAGGTTTCTATCGGGGGCCGCGTCTTGGTGCCGGCCTCCCGGATGAAGAGGCCCTCTGCTTCGAGGGCCTTGACGCCGTATGGATCGGGGTCGTCCACGGCGGGAATACCAAAAGTCTGGTTTGACAGTGCTTGAGCATCGATGTCTCCAGGCGTCTCTCCCGGCGGGATCACCCAGCTCTCATCCACGTCGGAGTCACCTTGCGCAGCTTTGACGGTTTCAATCAGGGTCTTGATGGAAGCAGGAGGGTGTTTCGCCTTGCCGGCGAGGATGTCGATGACGGAGATGCGCTCGCCGAAGAAGCGCTCGTTCTCGTCGGTGCGCTCAATTACGATCGTGCCATCAATCTGGACGCCGGCGTAGAGTCCACGACTCTTCATATAAGTCCAGATGGGGGACTGGCGCTTGTGAACCTCCGACTCGAGCACACCACCCATGCCGAAGGGGCCGGCGGAGGCGCTGACCTCTCCGCCTACCGTGCAGCGGACCTTTTTGAACGCCTCGAGCGCTTCGTAGGTGTTGATAACCAGTACGCAGTCGTAGACATCCACGCCGGCCAGAAAGCCGACGCCGGCGGTATGCATCATGATCCCGGATGGCGGACTCCATTCTCCTGTTTCGGGAATGCGACCTAAAAGAACACCGCTGCCCCCGGAGCCGCTCACCCACAGACCGGTGCGCATGGTGGTGAAGATGGCGAGACCCTTGGCGCGGCGGATGACCTCACTGGGGATCTTCTTCAGCACGCGCTGTTTCCCCTTGGGACGACTGATCTTGCCGTCACTATCGACGACCTCCTCCTCGACCTCTTCGTTGGCGTAGAAGCCATCCTTGCAGAAGCTGCGGAGGATGCGCGCGGCCTTTTCGTTTTCGCGTTCAAGGTTCATGGGCCAAAAGGCCTCTGCGCCGACCCGGTAGGATAGCCGGTTGACGGGGCCTTCGAGTTTGTCGAGAGTATGCCATGCTTTGTCGAAACCTTTCTTGGAGGTTCCTTTGGTGCGTTCCCAGAAGGAGGGGGCCATGATGACGTAGTGCACGCACTAGACGGAATCTCACGCAGGACGGAGTCCTGGAGGCGGGGAGTGCACCGCGATCTATAAAACTAGCGACGAGGGAGCCACGACGAGAACAGCGACCATGTGAGGTACGGCGCGGGCCCTTGATTTCCTAATGCGATGAGTGGGCAGCAAACGGAACAGAGCCGGGTTGCTGACACAAGCGAGGAATGCGTGCGAGGCACTGGAATGTAGCTCGGATGGGAGGGAGGAGGAATGGGCGGCTGGGCGAGTTAAAACGGACGGAAGCGACGGCAGACATATACAAGGATGGTTGGGCGGAGTCAGGAAGTGCCTGAGGAGCGAGTATAAGGTCAGTCAGCACGACAGTCTCTTACTCCGTGATATCCGTGGTCGAGACCGGCGGGGGAAGGGCAGTATGCGCCATCGTGGAGTGGCGATCAAATCATCCGAGCAACGGAAGGGAAACCATGGAACGGGACAACCCAGGCAGAAGAGTAAGACTCGTACGGACCTTAGAGAATCGGAATTGAGGGATAACAGGATGGTATCCGAATTTGAGGTGAAGGTATGGGCGGTATACAATATATCTAAGGGTGGTAGTATAGGCGTAGTCAGGGCGCAAGGGTTCAAGGGAGACGATGGGGTTGAACTATGAGTGATCACCGGCAACTAGAGCATTAGGGATTATAGTGGGATCATAACGATCATAAATGATACAGAGAGAAGGAAGAAAGAAGAAAGAAAGAAAGAAAGAAAAGAAAAGAAAAGATGAAGGAGAAATGACAGAGAGGACCAGCAGGCCGAAGACGGCGGAATCGGAAGCATCCGGTCTTATACAACCGCATGTGGCTGAGAATGGGATTCTTCTTTATTATATTATTGTATTGTTATATTTTTATTTCTTCATTCATCCACTGATTTATTTTTATTTTCATATTTTCCGACTCCATACTAGATACTAGTGTATTCGGCACTCATCGTGGAGTCAGCTCGATAACATCATAGCGTCATGATCGGCATCTTGTAGTATCGTCGTCATCCTCAGTATAAGGGACACTTACACCCATCCCTCGGGCAACATTACACTGAATCAATTCTGTACAGAGTAATCGCGTTTAGTTGTATACACTGACAATTTTCATTCTGGCTCATAAATATTCAACGAGATAGATCTGCAGAACCTCCACATGCTATCAACCTGGAACATCCTTCATCATCCGAACCAAACAATCTCCATCCACGAAACCCCCCAACAACAACAACCATACACATAAACAAAAGGCTAAAAAGAAACTCCGATAAATACCACATCCCCAGAGCCACGCAGATCCTGCTCTCCTCTATCCCTACATTCATCCGTAAGACCCTGATTCAGAATCCCTTCGGGCAATCGACGTATCAAGTCCGTCGCAGATGACAGCTCCAATCCCGCCACCTCGAGGATTGTTCACCTCCCACCAAGATGGAGTCTCCATTTAATCCATCTAGTCCATTTAGTCTCTGATCCGCTTCCACCCAATCCCCAGGGCTGGATCCTTCACAGTCGAGCCCCTGCAATCAAATCAAATTAAACCGGGCCCGATCGTCCCCTTCGTTCCCTTTTCCCCTTCTGTGAGATGACATGTCCAAGGGTTTGGAAGGGATACATGAAGGCACAGATAGCTGATCGATAGTTCCGGAGCTTTTCAGCCAGTCTGGAGCCCCCTTGGGATTTCAATCGTCATGATGAGTAGTTGAGGGGCTGTACTACCGGTTCGTCAGAGATGCGCTTGACTAGGTCTGAGAGCAAGCCCTCCACCAATTCGCAACAGGTAGACAGGCTGCACCACGCGCTATCGTGTCCATTTCCACATGAGGCGTATGGAACCGGCGGGTTAGAATTTGGAATCGTCCTGGACCGATCTCTGGGCTAGGCCAGAGTGGACGGGATATACTGTACTATGTACTGCACCACATGGAAGGATCTAACCCTACGAACTCCTAATGCAGACAACGACTCGGTTGAATCTCGATGTGATATGATATTTGAGACACGTAGCTCGAGCACGTCAAAATCCAGTCATCCACGAGACGAACTTTATTGAATTGTCACGAAGATGTTCTAAAGACGACTGTGTCGATATCTGAATAAACTGCCTTCGAGATAATCGATCCCACTCCATCTGTCCATATTGACATGCAGACACCCCTGCACAGCCCGTCGCACCGCCATGAACTAACGCCGTCTGTTCTCTATCTGACACGCGCATCGACAAATCAAATGGGCATCTTGTGAGGCTGTGGTTGATCCTAATAACCTCCATTGCCGAGATCTAGATCTCCATCGAGACCCAAGTAAATTAATCCACCGCCATCTTTAGCCTCGTTCAGCGCCTCACCACCCCAACGCCGACTCATGCATGTACGCATCGTAGAACATCCCTGTACAGGGTATAGACCCTCAGTTCGCCCTAACCACTGGATCTCTCATATGTAGGTTGGCGTCTCGTTCATACGCGTGTCGACCGGCCAGTGTCTCTTGTTAGGGACGTCGTTCCCACGAGACCGGCTAGCAGCGCCACCAGGCTTGGTTCGTGGCGGGATGTTACCTGTCGACTCCCATCCATCATCTATCCATTCGTCGAGACCGGTTCGCACTAGAAACATCTCGAAGGTAAGTGACATACATTGATCTACGGACGGCTGTGATCCCTACGATTCTCCATAGATATACATTCCGGACGGAGGACCCGAGCAATGTAAAGAACATCCATGATCACATATCTACCGGCATGACAGCAGACTGGGTCTAATCGTAAACATACACAAGCAAATATTCACCAATGGCTCCCTCACAGGGCACCAAGCTCCTTCAGCTTGGCGATCAGTCCATCCACGTCCTCAACCTTACCGCCGCCCTGTCGCGCGGGGGGTTCTACAGCCGTCAGCACCCAAACACTCAGATCCATGGGAAAAACAAACACTCACCAGTAAGCTTGAGCGTCTTCAGACGTCTCTGATCCTCGACGCCAAGATCCGCCAGCGTCTTCTTCTCCAGCGGCTTCTTCTTCGCCTTCATGATGTTGGGCAGACTGGCGTACCGAGGCTCGTTCAGCCGCAAATCCGTCGTGATGACCATGGGCAACTTCGCGCGGAGCGTCTCCACGCCGCCGTCGACCTCATGCGTGACCTCGACGGTGCCCTCGGCATCCTTGACGTCGACCTTGCTGGCCTGCGTGGCCTGCGGCCAGCCCAGCAAGCCCGCCAGCATCTGGCCCGTCTGGCCCTGGTCGCCGTCGATGGCCTGCTTCCCCAGTAGCACCAGGTTGATGTTCTCCTTCTCGACCACCGCCTTCAGCATCTTGGCCACGGTCAGCGGCTCCAGCCCGCCGCTGCCGGCTTCCTTCTCCGCCACGTCGACGTGAAAAGCCCGGTCGGCACCCATCGCCATCGCCGTGCGCAGCGTGTCTGCGCACTTGGCCCCGCCCGCCGACAGCGCCAGGATGTTCTCGACCTTGACCGGGTTGTCCTTGCGCTCGCGCAGGCGCACCGCCTCCTCGATCGAGAGCTCGTCGAATGGGTTCAGCGAGAACTTCATTCCGGTTGTTTCAACGCCCGTCTGCGCCTTGTTGATCCGCGGTTTCATCTGTCGTTGTCGGGTGTTAGTTTGGTCGTGCCTTGGTCGTGCCTTCACCGAGGTGGCAGAGTCACAAGCTGAAACGCACCGCATAGTCAATTACCCGCTTGACGGGCACGAGAATTCGCAAGCCGCTGGCCATTGTGTAAAATTCAAATGTGGTCAATTGATGGAATGATTAGAGGGACAGAACGAGACCGAGGTAGAGCAGGGAATGGTAAATAGGTTGAGAGTCAACTCCGTCTGTCGGAGCAGAAGAATGTCCGCGGGAGAGCGCCGCTTACCTAATGGCGATGCGGGCCGACGTGCACCCAAGGCCAACTGCTCCTCCGCTTCCAACCGAGGTTACCGCTAAGTAGCCTATTCCACCAAACACTTATGAAGTACTGGAGTAAAAGGTCGTATGTCTTAGAGCATCATGGTGCTGGACTAATGGAAGAGCTATAACTCAATTCATATATCGTCGCAGATCTACTCTATATCTCGTGCATCGTGTGTACCCATAGCTACAATGAGCTTCAAATGAACATCATCACATGTGACAGCATCACCAAGTCTCCTGCTTGTATCGCCCGATCTTCTCCATCCCCAGTAAATACTCCTCCGCTTCGTCTCGCTCCGCCCGATCGGCATCGTTCACTGCTCCGTTTTGGAATGCATCGATGAGTGCCTCCCGAACCGCCTGCGGCATGCTTCCGGATGAACCGCAGACATATGCCGATCCCGACATCTCGTGCAAAACCCTGTAAAAGAGCCCCTGATTGTCCCGGATCACATTCTGCACATAGACCTTATGCTCCTGGTCCCGCGAGAACGCCGTAAGGACCTGCAACTTGATCAGCCCCGCGAGCTCCTTCCACTCGTCCTCGAAGAAGAAATCCGCCGCCCGATTGCGACCCCCGTAGACAAGAACCGAGGGCCCGATCGGCGGCTCGGCCCCGGCATTCTGCGCCTTGTATTTCTTGACGATTTCAGCCTTCTCCCAGAGCATCGATCGCAGCGGTGCCACGCCCGTCCCGGGCCCGATCAGAACGGTGGGGCCTGTGAGTTGACTGACAGACGAATTGAGCCCGCCGCGCTGTAGCTGCACGCGGAGAGTACTACCCAGTCGGAGTGCAGCAAGATACTTTGTACAGACGCCCTCGCGGATGCGCCGAATGACAGTGCGATACTTGACGATTGCGATGAGGAGCTCGAACCGCGCGCCTCCGTCCGCGGTCCGCTTCAGCTCACCGCCGCTGGCGATGCTGAACTGTCGCCCGCGCATGACGGGGAATACTGTCGCGGCGTGCTGCCAAGGGATCTTGACCGAGTCAAACTCGTGCAGGACTTCCAGAATGCTCCGTCGGGGGCGTGTCGTGTAGTCCCAGAACTCGTCTACGAATTCCGGGTTGGTAAACTCTAGCAGCCGCTCTTTGTGCATTTCGTCGTTCGTGTAGTGGGCAATGGCGGAGAAGAAGGCCCGGCGCGGGATGGCTCGGATGTCCAAGTAGTCCATCAGCAGGGCACGTAATGTCAGTCTGGGGTATGACTCCAGGTTGTGGATAGGCGGTGTATGTGCATCTTCCACTGAATAAACGCTCTCATTGGGGACCAGCCTTAGGAGGCGGTCTGCCTGGTCCTCCCACCCCATCATCTGGATGAGGGCGTCGACGTCGTCCGAGAAGTTCTTCGGCGTGATCGAGATCATGTCCCCCGGGACGTAGTCCACCGCATCGGGAACGGTCAAGGTGATATGCCGCACATCCTGCCAGTGCTTGGGCGGCGTCATGCGCTTGTTCTCTACCAGGGTCGCCGTCAATGTATCTGGAATAGGACGATAGTCATGGTCCATTCGCGCCGGACGGGAGGTTCCGGTGGCTGTCTCCTCGTGTGTTCCGGGAACAGAGTGTTCCGTCTGAGCTGGCGAGTCTTCGTCTTGCAGCTTGAGAACCCATTTGGGTGGTAGTTGCACATCGTCCGGTATCGGCTCTTGTCCTGGCGGTAGCGGGTATTGTTCCAGGAGGTGTTTGCGAAAGTCCGTCATCCAGGGGATGAAGGTTCCTTCCAATCTGCGTGATAGTCAGTAAACAGACGTAGCCTTCTCGCGCAAGAAACAGGCGTACCCCTCTTCATGTTGCTGGTCGGCTTCCCCGCAGGGGTATATCTCCGTTGCGCCCAACTGCCGCAGTCGTTTGTACAATTTCCGGGCTGCCCAATTGAACCTGTGCGTGTTAGACTATACGATAGCAATACTCCCATCTCGTCTCAATCCACTTACTTGGGATAAGAGCTGTCGCCGAGCCCGAACGTCGCAAACCGGACCCCACTCAGCAATGTCGGCGGGAGCTTCTTCAGAAGCATAGACCGCCAGAACGCCCGCGCATTCGCAGGCAGATCGCCCTGACCGGTGGTCGACAGCGCAAAGATCACAATCGTGTACGACTGCAGCGATTCCTACCACATAGTTAGCATCGTTCTCCAATCGTAGAGCGAACAAAACAAACACACCAGTCGCGCGTGGTCCATCTCCGACACATGAGTCACGAATCGAAGTCGCTCGGCCAGAGCACCCAGCTCCTCGGCCACCTCCTGGGCATTGCCCGTCTCAGAGCCATAGAGCACCAGGGTAGACCGCTTCTGGAGTCCGGGGGCCTGAGTGTCAGCCATTCTGCACATGCATTTGCAGGCTTCACCAACGCTCCGCGGGGCTTTTGATGGGCCAGAAAGTTTGTGCTCCGGTTCGGGATGACGTCATCTTGATGCCTGAGGCTGCATAACGAGTATATCAATCCAAAGACGTTGGATACAGGTACGGGCATACGATCATCGTCCATTCTATACGCATTGGGTAAAGAGATCTCATTCCGCTCAGATGCAACCGCTCAGAAAGACAGATCAAACAGCACAAGGGTATCTCAAACATAGAACTCATCCGTAGAGCAAGCCTAGTACGTATCTTCGTCACCGCCGCCGCCGCCATCCCCAAACCCATCGTCCCCAAAGTCATCCTCGCCGCCATCGAAGTACTGCTCCGCATTGTAGTCCCCGCCCATCTCATCGTCGTCATCCTCAAAGTCATCGTCCACAATCTCCTCCTCCTGGTCCTCGTCCCCATCCAGCGCATCGTCCGCGCCGGCCTCCGCATCATCCTCATCCCCATCGCCCCGCGCCCGCTTCGCATCCTCCTCCTCGTCCTCATCATCGTCCAGCTCGAACCCACGCTTGACCCCCGTCCGCGGGCCCTGCGCTACAAACCCATCCAACGTCGAACCGGGCTTATAGCTTGGCTGGATCGTCCGCCACAAGTCGTCGCGCGGGAAGAACTTCATCACTGCAGGACCACGCCAATTAGCACAGCCTACCCCCTCCCAAGCCCGCAACAATGCAGAACGGAAACGTACCATACGGCCGGCCCTTCAGATTCGGCGCCGCCCGCCGCTTCTTCTGATACTTGCCCGAGTACGAGGGCATGCCGTGGAAGGGATCGAACTCGGCGCGCCCAGAGCTGTCCTTCTTGGCGCTGGACGAGTCGCTCTTGAGCACGGAGTAGTACGGGCCATCGTGGAAGCGTTCGCGCAGCTGGCGGTACAGGTCGACTTGTATTTGTTCGCGGGCGCTTAAGGGTCTGGCGCGGGGGACAGTGTATTTCTGCGGGCAGAGATGAGCCATGATGCTGTTGGAAGGAGTAGGTTGACGGGAGGGATATCATGAGGGGATTGGAGCCTCGTCTGGAGGACATACAGGGAAGAGAGGTGTAGGCGCGGTGTCGGGCTCCCCGTTAGGGTCGGCGTCCCAAGTGAATTCTGCACCGGGCAGCTTGCGGCCTTTCTTTGCTCCGAATCGGGACATGGATGGGTTTTGGAGGAGTTATGTATTAATAAGATGGTTTTGTGTATACCCTATTCACTCGAGAAGCTCCTTCCGGTGCGTAAAAGGACGAATACTGGGATATGTTGACTGATGCGTGAAATCACGATGGGAGGTGGAGTTGGATGAGAAAAAAAGTTCCGCAGTAACGGCGGCTCACCGCCTTCAAAGGGCAAATTATTAGGGCTTTGCAGCCGCATTAATTACTCCAGAGTACTCTTACAGAGCAGATGTATAGATTATAAATTAAACAAATGGGTTTCGTCTAAAGATATATGCTATTACTGAGACTACATGCCGATCGCTTCCACCCGACTGCCTGTTTGTGAGACATTTCCCATCGGACCTTCATTGACCCGCTGCGCGAGTGTCCGAACTATATCTTCGAAGCCTTCCATTTCACCGCCCTCTCTCTGTAGGCGCTGATATAGAGATACCAAAACTTCGTACTTCGCGGTGGCGATCTTCCAGGCAGTGTTCTGCACATCGCCCGCCCCACCCCCCGCAAACTCGGCCGATGAACGCGGCGCCTTGAACAGGTAGGGCAACAACACGGTCAACGCGGGAGGAGTGAGCACAGCCCACACCCCCGTGGAGGGAAGCACTCCTTGCGAAGACGGCGATAGCCTTCCCAGACTTTCTTCTGTGGGGAGCTGGTATCGGGATGTCCCGGGGACCGACGAGGTCACGTCTCCAGACAGCGTCTGCCAATTGGCTGTAACAATAGCTTTTGTAAAGGAGATGGCCGCGAGAGATATGTCCTTCATCGCCAAGATATCAGCCGTCGCAACGACATCCGTCCACAGGGTGGGGTGGTGATTCAGATACAGAAAGTACAGGACTCGCGCGGCCGCAGCTTCTTTATGCCAGTCCGTGGGTGCTTGGCCAGATGTGTTGAGCCCCATCGTATTTCCATCTTCCAGTTTTGATGGGCCGTGGAGGATCTTCCCGAGCGCATCGAAAGCCTCCTTGATGGGAGGGGAGGTGGGAAGGGTAAGAACCGGGTTCAGGCTGTGTTTCGTGGCTTCGACCAGCAAGACCCGGGGAAGGCAGGAGAGCACATTCAGCTGCCCGGTGGGAATAGGCCCATGTGCCCATTGAGCGGACGAGATAGCCAGGGACGAAGCAATCCGGGAGAGGATCCGCTCAAGCAGATTTTGCGGATTCTGCAGAAAATGGTTGGGATACAGCTCCGCGTACTGGGCGACATAACCCATTATCGGGCCAGACAGGTAGCTCAAATCCACCGGATCCAGTCGAGACTCATCTAGATACGACTCCAGAAGGGACGAGTGCACGTTATGCGAGATAAGGAAGTCAAGAGCGGGCGACGAAAAGGTGGACGCTGACTGGACACAACTGCGCGAAGTCAAGCCGGGGGCGTCAATCTCCAAAAGGTCGTGGAAGAAGTTCAACAGCGTCATGTGCATGAGCACATCGGCTTTATCAACCATTTCACGCGCCGCAAACTGTAACAGACTGCTACACTTGTATTTCGCCTCCACCTCAGGCACCTGAGAGCGAGAGATCAGGTCCCAGCGTAGACGACCTGCCTTCACCAGGAATCCCATCAGTCTGCCTTGCGCCACCGTCTTTTCGCGTTTTGGAAGACTTCCCGGGGAGTCGTCGTTCAAACAGCACAGTGCGTATAATCGGCCGTAGACATCTTTGTCGGAGAAAAGCCTCCTCCACATCAACCCCTGACCTCCAGACGCTTCGTCTTCCTGGCTAGAGCCCCCAGTCTCCAGAGGACTGGCTAGGTCGATCTCTAGAAGCGCCCAGATAGCGTCCAGGGCGGCCTGTGCGACAGCCGTAGAGGACGTTGAAAGCCAGAGTTCCACGAGCGACACCACCAGATCCGAATCACCCGCAACTATGGCCGCATCGCTGGGCGCGTATCCTGCTTTTCGTAGGAGTGATAAAGCGAGTAGATTGATGGGTGGCGAGGGCGCCTTGAAGCCGGCAATGAAGTCGATGGGAGGGTCGATGGAACGAAGTTCAGAGAAGGTAAAGTATGTGGTAGCTTTAGTACCGAGCGTCGTAACGGGCGTGGGGTCCTCCTGAAGCACCGGAAGAAGCTGGGAGATCAGCGTCAAGAGCGTTGCGGGGACTTTGCGATCGGTGGTTTCAGTGAGCTCAAGTTTGAGCTTGTCGAGAAGGGTGAGATCCAAGCGAATCGAGGGATCGCAGTAAACCTGCTGCAGATGACGAGCGACCTCGTCGTACGTGGATGGAACCGTCATTTTGGCGTAGACAGAGATCCGACTGGCACTGAAGGTGAGAGATTGGGATGATCGCGATGTTGTTCTGGAAGGCCGCGGGGAAAGCTTACCGCTTCGCCCATGCAAACCCAACAAACACCCCGTCATCCTTCGACATAACCATCACCTCCAAGAAGCCCACCATCCTCTATCCTCTCTCAATCTCTCTTCAGACATACAACACATCCCAAAAATGACAGAACCAAAGTCTCTCTTGTCCCAGAAAACGTCAGACTCTGGACTCCACATCCAGCTGCACCCCCTCGTCCTCCTCACCATCTCCGACCACATCACCCGCCATGCCGCACGATCACAACAAGGTCCAATAGCGGGCGCGCTACTAGGCCAACAAGACGGCCGGACAATCACCCTCGAACACGCCTTTGAGTGTGTCCTCACTCAAGGCTCAAATGGCGAGGTCCAGATTCTCCACGAATGGTTCGCAGAGCGAGTCAAGCAGCGTACGTGTAGCTCACATCGTCCTCTCCATACTTCACCACTGACAGACAACCGCAGTCAAGGACGTCCACAAGGCCCCGGCGCTCGATCTGGTCGGCTGGTGGACGACGGCGCCGCCGTCCGGCCCCAACACCGACCACCTCCCCATCCACCGCCAGATCCTGCAAGACTACAACGAGTCCGCCGTGTTTCTCGCATTCCACCCGTCGCAAGTGCACGGGGCGTCGACGAATGGCGCGAAGCTCCCATTGACTGTGTATGAGAGTGTCTACGAAGGCGAGCATGCGTCTGAAAACGGCAAGGCGATGCAGGTCGACGGCGAAGAGCAGTCACTCAACATTCGCTTCCGCGAGATCCCGTATTTCGTCGAGACCGGGGAGGCCGAGATGATCGGCATGGATACGGTGGCGCGAACCGCCCGAACAGGAGGCGCGCTGTCCCAGGTCGAGAAGAAAGACGCCAAGGAGCCGTCGGCTGAGACTGTTGTGTATTCGCCCGAGGAAGAAGAACGTACGTTGCCGAGTCCCTCCCTACGTCGCGTTATTGTCTGAGCTGTATCTAACATGTGTTGCAGTGATGGCCAGCCTCAACACCCGGTTAAACGCCATCCGTACACTGGAGTCCCGCATTTCAATGATCAAATTGTATCTGTCGAGTATAGCTTCCGAGGCGGACGCAGGAGCCGTGAAGGCGACGCTCTCGCATCCCATCCTGCGGAACATCAACGCCCTGCTGTCCCATCTGTCCCTGCTCACGCCGCCGGAACAGAGCGCCTTCTCAGCGGAGGTTCTGGCGCAGAGTAATGATGTGCATCTTGTCGCTCTCCTGGGCAAGCTAAGCCAGAGCGTCAACGACATGCGAGAACTTGGGAAACGAACCGCCATCTTGGTGGCTGGGAAGAGGTCGGCCCCGCAGAGCTCCTCGCGGAAGGTCAAAATGTCCGACCTCGGGGACGACTTCTTCTCCCGTGAGGGTGTAGCGCACGGGTAGGGAGTGGAGAGTTCGAACGACAATGGCACGTTACACTGATGACCTAGTCTGGATGATCGTTGTGTTCCTACTTAGATGGTGCATGGCGTCTGGAGCCCATATTGACGATTAATGATACATCCGTACGATTTCTCGCACGCAAATCCATAATGACCGTGCCTGGTATACCAAATTGTCACATATATATACCCCACGTAATTCAATGAGATAACCCGAGTAACCAAACCCATAGCAAACCTCCCGCTATGCGCGTATGTACAGTAAGAGGGAACATCAGGGGTATAAAACAATCAACACAAGCAGTAAAACAACATCAAGTACAGCAGTCATTGCCTTATGACACAGACGCCTCGGAGCCACATTCCAATCATACAATCTAATCTTCACTTTCGTTAGTCACGCATTCAACCACCCTACCTCCGGGTGTGGTCCGCAGGCGGGGGCTGATAGGACTCGGGCAATGGGGTGGGGGGCTGCTCCTGCAGCGTATCCGCAGGGTACGGGAGGGACGATGCATTCTGTTGGTGCGCATCGGGCGCGGGCGAGGGAACGAGGTAGGGGTTGTTATGCGGCTCGTAGGGCGAATACGGCCGGGTGTCGTTGGGGCGGAGCTCCGGCTCCAGTAGCGACGACGTGCTAAGCCGATGGTCCCAGGCGTAGTAGCGGTCTTGAGCGTCGTCGTATGCGGGCGGGGGCCCCATTGCGGTGGGCTCGGGCTGCGCGTGCGACAACAGTACATGGCCTTCTTCCTGGTCGCCGGGGGCGGTGGCGTAGCGGGTGGTGCGGCCGCCGGTCATGGTAGCGCCGGCGCCTTCATATGCGGTGCTGGTAGGGTCGGTGGGGTTGAGGCTGATGGCTTCGGAAGGGGTCTGGTAGCTGGGGTCGAGCATGCGCTTTTTGCGGCCGACGAAGAGCCAGCGCATGCTGCGGCCGATGGCTTTGAAGAGGTCGATGGGGTTGAGGGCGTCGAGGAGGCCCTTGAAGCCCCAACGGCCGCCCTGGTAGGTTTCTTTTCCGGACTCCAAGAAGCCGCCTTTCTCGAGGGCGTAGGGTTTCCATGCAAAGGCCCAGAGGTGTAAGACTGCGAAGATGGCCATTTCGATGCTGATAAGGAGGTTGGGGAGGCCGACTCGGAGGTCGGGTGCGTTGATCTTCTTGGTGGCCTTGATGGCGCCGGACGAATGCAGAAAAGAGATTAAGCTCTGGAAGCAATTAGTGACGGTGATGGTGTGTTTGGGGGAGGACCAACGTACGGACTGCCAGAAGGACAGGAAGATGACCAGCTTGATGGAGAGGATCTTCAGAAAGGGCTGGTATTGGCTAATGTCGTCTTTGATCTGGACGTAGAATTGGATCAGGCAGTACATGGCGATTGAGACGGCAATACACTCGATAACGAGGACCTACACTCCTAATTAGAATAAGTTGAGATAGCGTGTTGTGCTATACGTACCCAAATGTGTGAAAACGCCGGGTTGAGCGATGCCTCGCAATACAGATCGAAGTACTGGGTGACCACGGCGACGATGGTCATGAGCACACGCAGAAGACAGTATTGGAAGACGGCGACCCAGATGATCTAAAAAAAATCAGCATTAAGTTGTCTTGCGTAAATTCTCCAGACTCACATTGAACCATGTCAAGCCACTCCGCGGGGTCCTCCAGATCCCCCGATCACCACCGCAGCATTTTTTCAACCAATTGATCGGCCAGACCCAATCTTTCGGCTCAATTCCTCGGAAGTATTCTTTTTGACTATGTAGGTCGGGCGCGATGTAATGGCACAGTAAGGAGAAGAAGGCGGAGATGGCGAAGGCTTCGTAACAGTCACCCAGAACATCGTAGTAAACGGCCTTTTTGTAGAAGAACGTGGCCAGCCAGGAGACGAGAGAGTATATCGGGACCATTAACAGGATTCGAATGATACTATGGGAGAAGACGGGTCAGTTTGAAGGAGGTCAAAGACGAAAAGCAAAAGGAGATGTCGTACTGTCGCTGCTCTATCGGTTTGCTGTAGTGCGTCGCATGGCACATAATCAGGTAGAAGGAGACTCCGGCCGCAATGACGGCGAAGAAGCCACCCACAATCAGGCACAGTTCGTGAAAGGTGATTCCGTCGTCCCATAAACCAATCTCGTTGACTGCAGTGATGTGGCTTGAGTCAGTCATTCAATCTTGAAGATAGACAGTCAGTCCCACGTACTGGTTGCATCTTCTTCGGTTGTGTTACAAACCGGCCAACCCATTCTCGCGCCGATGATGAAGCCACCAAAAAACTGCGAGGAGGGTAGGTGATGTTGGGCGCGAAGTTGACCCCAACTGAGAATAAACGAGGGTGAAAGAGAGAACGAAGAGAAAGATCCGCTATCTTATCCGCTTTGTCGGTGTTGGTCCGAGCGGCCGATTAACAGCCACAGCCCCTGAAACGCCCCGATGAAACAAAAAAAGAACAACTCTGGCCGGTCCTGTGAAGATCAGGACGGAGTGGATTCTGACACGCGCTGCCAAGGTCTTACGAATAATCAGGAGAGGAATGTCTGGCTGAAAGAAAAGAGAAAGAGGATAGAAAAGACAGAAAACATGGATGATTGATGAAAAGAATGACTGGTTTAGACAGAAGGAATTGAGAGCAAGAGGCCAAATGGCCGATGGACATAGAAAGACTGAAAGGTAGTAGAAAAGAAGAAACCGTCAAAGAGTGTGTGACTAAACAGAACCTTGGATTGTCTGCTGCGCCTCCAGGAACCCGCGATAAAAAAAGAATAGTGCCAAGCACGACAAGCTCAGCGAAGCTCCGTTGATCGATAACCCAACCAGCACTCCGTATACAATCAATGATAAACAACAGAGTCATGCTTTTGCGATCGTCCCAGTTCTAATATACAGCGTGGTTATCTCAAATAGAAATATCTCATCGTACACATCAATGTCGTCCTCTCCGATCGTCCCGCCAGGAATCTCCGAAGCCTCCGCGACCACGGCCTCGTCCTCCTCCGCCTCGTCGACGACTCCCAAAATCAGGCCCGTTGTCGACGAAAAGATCGTCATCTTCAAAGGCTATGCGTCGCAGTTCGTCCCCTCCCCGGCGGGGAAACGAGCCTTTGCGGAGTAGGTCATCAAAGCGATCGAGTCGGCGATCCGCCACGCTTCGAGGGACCGGAAGATAGTACAGTTTCGGCTTGGTAGTAGTAGACATGAACAGGTCATCGAGGGGCTTGAACCCTTGGCCAGATTGCGCTGGTCTCTCTGAAGCAGGTGCCGGTTGGTGACTGGGGCGTCGATCCTTCGGGGCGATATCTGCCCTAGGCCCCAGCGGCGGAGGGCGAGAGAATTCACTAGCTTCCGGAGCACGTCCAGAAGCACTTCTAGCCCCAACTTCCTGGAGAATTGCCTCTACCCCGTCATCGGTGCGGTCGTACTTCACTTCGAAACGAGGTGGGGGTCCACCGCGTTTGCGGGCAGTCTCCTCTTTGTCAACCCACTCCGGAACCTTCCCTTCAGGAATGAAATCCACAAAGAGGCTTTTGCGATTGCGTTCATTGGGCCAGACGGTGTTATGAAGAGCAGCGCGGACGCGCGATGCTGCCGAGACATTGATGAAACTGACAAAACAGTGCGTTTTGATCGGGTCCATGTAGAAATCTAGAATCACCTCTGGGTTCGGTGAATCCCCGGGAGGGCATGCAAGGCTAACTAGATGATGCCGCAGGGCTGCTGGTTGCAGCGGCCGCATAAGCCCGTCCACGTAGAGAGCAGGGGTAGCCACGTGCTGCGCGGGTTCCACTTCTGCTCCCATGTCAACGTCCGTTGGAGGGGATACAGGACGGGGTTGACCGGGCTCGTTAGCGGCGAAGAGTTCTTTGAAGCGAACATCCTGCTTCGATGGGTGTTCCTTCCTCGCTTTGGACTCGTCAGACATACCTGCTTCCTGAGGTTTTTGCGCAGGCTGCTCCTCGGAAGGTCCCTGGATAGACGCCTCTTGTCGTGCGTTGCCATCAACCTCCATCTCACCTTTATCTTCTTCCAGGACTATCTTGGGGGCTTCATCCTGGGCTTTGATCTTCTTATTGGCAATGGCTTCGACCGTCGGAACAGGGCTCTGGCTGCGACGTTTCCGTTTCTTCTGGTCCTCGAGCATCTCCTCCGGCGGAAGCGGTGTGGATAAGCCGGTGTTCACATCTGATTTAGGAGCGAGTGCGATGTTCTTGTCCGTGGGTGTGGTTTCCAGGGGTTTGGTGCTCTCCGTACCCACATGGGTGGCCTCTTGCGCTGCTGCATCGGGAGCCTGCTCATCCGGTTGTGTAGCGGCGTCGGTCTGGGGCTGGGTCACTGAAGGTACTTGCTTGTCGCCAGACTCAATAGCCTGCGCAATGTCCGCCTCTCCCTTGGCTCCTTCGGTGGATGGCTTAGGCTCCGCAGGCTGGGCGGACTCCTGTTCTGGCGCGACGCTAGTACCATTCTGTACCTGTTGTTCGGATTGTTCCTGTGTATGGGTGGGCTCCGTGGGCTTCTGCTCTTGTATCTGGGGTGTGGCGACTGGGGCTGGTTCCTCGACAGGAGGTTCACTTTCAGCGGGCTGCGAGGCCTCCTGCACTGGTTCCTGCACAGGTTCAGGCTCTACATTGGTCGCTTCAGGTTCGCCTTTCGTATCGTCCTCCACGAGTCGGTCAATGAACTGTTGTTTGACTCTGAGACCAGTTTGCGCGATGCCACGGCGTTTGAGCTCGGCTTTGAGGTCGGTGACCTTCCATTTCGAATAATCGGTCATGGTGAGGGGGATCGCGCAGATAAGGCAGTGTCAATCATAGGGAATGGGGCTCTCTGGTGGGGAGATTAGAGAGAAGTGGGCATATCGATCTGTTCGGCCAAGTTCCCCCTGCGCTGTCGGGGATGAAAGAAGCTGTTGTTGCAAGCCTCGCGCGCCCGGAATGATGTAGTGCGCTAGCCTATTTGGGCCAATCCGCACCAGGGGCTTTTCTGTCTTGGGTCTAGCGCCTTTCCGTATCGGGGGACGATAGCGCTTAGTCAGAATGTTCTTTGTGTCGGCTAAGTGCGGAGTAGTTACCATTGTGTATCTTCAAGTGACTAATATTAGATACTGCCAAGGCAGTTGAAAGTACTGAATATCGAAGGATTCACCTGTCTGGTCGGTAGGGCCATAGATATTTGTTATCAGTCGTCCATAATACTAGTGTTATACGAGTTCCTATATATCTGGATCACTAAGGTATCAGCTTATACTCTGCGCAAATCGCAGCATTCATGATTGGATGCATAATTTATCTAGTTTATCTGGGATCATATCAAGCAATTCCTTCAAGAGTTCACTAGAGAGATAGGATGCAGACCGAGGATCATAGTGCATCAAATAGCGCGGCTGACGAGCTTATCACAACAACAAGTAGCTCGTGCACCAATAAACCACGTGGTAGGCCGACCTATCTCTGGCCAAGTATCTATACAAACAAGCCGAAAGGGAATATTCGTAGTCTGACAAAGATGGTTCTGGTGAATAATGAGACACAACCCCGCGTGACTGATAAGGGCCGATGCCGGCATGGATGGGGTGGATACTGTCATCCGCCATGTTTCTCCTTGTCCATGCGAACCCTCCAGGTTGATAGTCGCCAGGGACTCCACCATTTGCTATTTCGACCCTATGAATCCCTCCCGCTTATCCCTAAAGATTGCGCCACAGGCGGAGAAAGCCACGTCCATCGCGTGGACCTTCCACGGTCTCCGAGAAACCCCATGGCACGGAATGGCAGTGGGGGCCGAACCTGGAGAAGAGGCCCACTTTCTCTGCCCACAAGACTCTGGAGATAAGTTCGCTTTGGAGGCTTTAGCCTATATCACCGGAAACTGCCGAGATTCGCGACTCATTTATCTCGTCTGGACCTTCCACGGCCTTCAATCCTCCTTATGGCGAACCTGGAGAATACGGTTATCCCCCGCACCTGGGCTCCGACAGACTGTGCATCTTGAGATTAAGTGTAAACCCTCGGGACTGATGCTGGCGGTATAAATAATCAGCGTGTGCTCAACCGTTCCCTGGCATCTTTCTGAGCAATCTACACTACTATACGCGCTGTCGTCGTCCGATCTTTCCACGATGACTGACTCAAAGAAAACTGTTTCTGATACGCACGACGGACTTCCTCCTGCCTCGCCAGTCAACACGGGTGAGTTGACTCATGGAGTCGATATGGAGCATTACAGAGCCACCGTTCCACTGTGGAAGCGGGTATGGCGGCACAGTTTGACCCAGATGATTCTCCTAAGCATTCAGTCTTTTTGTGGTCCAGCCATGTCCGACGCGATCACAGGTCTGGGAGGTGGTGGTCTTGCAACTCCTCTTGTATCGAACATTTCCACCGCGATCAGATACGCTATGCTTGCCATCAGTATGTATAAAAGCGACCCAAACTACTAACTCGGTCGGTGCTAACGACGATACGTCTACTAGTCTGCTTTATGGGCGGTCCCATCGTGAACAAGATTGGAGTGAAGTGGGCATTGATCATCGGATCCATGTCTTTCCCTATTCAAGGGTCTGCATATTACTGCAACAGCAAGTTCGGGAACCAATGGGTGAGTAAACCCTTATATAGTCGGCAGTGCATGTGTCTGATATACAATTTGTGATTGCAGTACCTTATCCTTAGCGGTGCCATCAGTGGTATTGGAACTGGTTGCTGGTATGTCGCTGAGGCCGGAGCCATCATGACACTTGCGCCTACGGGCGCTCGTGGAAAGTACCTCGCTCTGTGGATTGTGGCACGGAACCTCGGACAGCTTGTTGGTGGTGCAATCAAGTAAGACTTTTAGAGACTGACCGAAATGTTAAATGGACCTTTACTGATAGGTTCATCAAAAGCCTGGCAAAGAATCATGAGAAAGGAGTGACTGGTGGAGTTACGCCGGACACTTATGTTGCCTTTGTCATTATCGAATGCATTGCGTGAGTAAACGGCTAATAACTATGGATGGCTGTGAATACTAACTGGTTGGCTTAGGTTGCCATTTGCGTTCTTGATCACTCCTTTTGAACACGTCGTGCGGTCTGATGGCACAAGAATTGTGACATCCGAGACTCTTTCCACTAAAATGGAGATCAAGCGCATTGCAAAAACCATAACCTCGAAGCTTATCGTGCTTTCGGGTCTTTGGGCTCTGTGGTCATTTTTCTACAGGTGAGAGCCCTCGAAATAGAACGCAGATTTTGAAGAGCAATAAATCTAACAAAGAACAGTGGCACCTGGTCTACTTATTTGGGAGTCTACTTCTCTGTCCGCTCCCGCGCCCTCTCCTCCCTCGTCTCCCCGTTCTTTTGCATGTGAGTGGGCATATGGCCAAACCTTAGCATTGATTGCTTACTGACTCCCGACCAGCGTCGGCTGCTTTGGTCTGGGCTTTATTCTTGACACAAAGTACCTCGGCCAGCGACGCCGTGCGCAAGTCGGCTTCTACACCGTCGTCATTCTTAACGTCGGCGTTTACATCTGGTCCATCATTATGCAGGTCAAGTTCAACCGTCATGACCCTGGGAAAATTGACTGGGACGAAGGACTGTTCCCGTCGGCCTTCCTGCCATATTTCTTCGTGCAGACGACGGGTCCACTGTCGCAATCGTACATGTATTGGCTTTTGTCGTCTTTCGCGACAGACGCTCAGGGTGCGTATATTCGTCATCCAGCTGGGCAGGGAAGCTTATGTGAAATGCTAATGACCGGTAGAAAACGTTCGAAATGGTGCTGCATTCAGATGTATCGAGGCGATTGGCCAAGCTGTTGCTTATGGCATGAATACCCAGTCGCAGAGCAACCCCCTCATTGGATTGTACGTTTCTTTCATGGCCCATGCAGGTACTCAAGTTTCCTGACTGATTGTCCTTCTAGCTGTGTGACGTTTGGCCTTCTTGGAGCTTCTTTACTGCCCATGATTTTGCTTGTGAACTCTACCCCAGATCGTATTCCTGCCGATGTTATTGCTGAGCAGCAGGATGCGAGTCGTCTAAAGGGTGACGATGTCTAATCAGATTTAGTTGATTGCTTAGGGAAATCTAACTATAGAAAGGACCGAATATATTTTGCTTGGACTGTATACACAATGGATGCCGGACGTAAACATTGTTCTATTGAAATAGATAATTTCCTCTGTTGTCAAACGAAGGAAAGCACACACATGTATATTGTGGCTCGTCGGAAATGTTTCACATGACGTGGAGGTCCTCATATAGGTGGAAAACACCATAGGTCTAAGCGGGATGCTGTTGTTTTGCTTTATGTAGCCATAAATTCAGGCAAATCTTATGACTAGTCAGTGTGGTCGAGTGGTTAAGGCAACTATAAGCCTGTTGAGTTCGCTAGCACTCGTCCTGTCGCTGAGGATATGTTGTTTGCAGGCCATATCCTCTTCTCGGTTATCGCAGCGAGGGTTTGGGGTCTTGAGGAATGGGTACCATCTCCATGGGTTGCAGACGTACCAAGGTAGGGACTGGATTGTCGTGCCTCATCTACATCTACCTTTTCTTTAGGCGCCATGCTTCCACCAAACCTTCGAGGTCTTCCTTATAGCTAGGTCTTGATATGAAGAGCCTTTGATCATTCTGCGAAATCTATATGAGAACACCGATCAAAAGCAGTCCATTAAACTGGTACAACAATCTTAGTGCCACTGACACCGCCCTTGAGTTTGTTCAGTGCTGCATGCACTCCTCCCAGCCCGCCCCCCTCTATCTGAACATTAGGGCTGGGTACAACTTCTCCAGACTGCAGACCGGTGTTCAGCCACCCATGGAAGACCTCCTTCATGTGCTTGCTCCTCTTAATCTCATCCATGGACGGGAAGTTGAAGACAATCTGCGTGTTGTTGAGGGTAGGGTGACCTTCAGGGAGGACGGGCGAATGCACCACCTTGGCGTGTGCATCGCCCTTGGTTTCCTTGAGGATGTCCAACGTGGGCTGTAGAGCTCCATCCACCACGCAGTGTGCTGTGTGCAGCTGGACGCCGTCCTTCTTCACCGCGCTGATGATCTGGGCGACGACATCGTCGGCACTGTAATCGAAGACTGCATGGGCTCCGAGCTTCCTGACAAGGTCGTGGTGCTTGGGACTGGCGGTGGCGTAGATGGTGAAGCCGAGGGTCTTGGCTGACTGGACGGCAAACGTGCCGACACTGCTCGATGCGCCCCAGATCAGGACCGCTTGTTTGTCGGCGGGAGTGTACCTGGTGTCAAGCGCAATGTTGATAGTGCTCCAGGCAGTCAAGGCCGTCAAGACGGCCAAGGGGAAGACTGCGGCGTCTTCAAAGGAGAGATTGTCTGGTAGTGGGATGACGGCTTCGGATTGGGCCAATGTATAGTTCTGGAAGGCACCGTGGTCGGGAGAGCCATTCTGGTAGAAAGATGAGGCAAAGGCAATGACTCGGCTTCCGGGACCAGGGACTGTGGTAACACTCGAACCTAGCCTGACGATCACACCAGCAATATCGGATCCGAGGACGGCAGGGTAGATAGGTACTGGAGGCATGCCATAATCACGCTGGTAATAGTCACAGGGGTTCAAGGCAACCGCCTTGACTTCGATGAGCACATCGTTTGGCCCGGGCTCGGGGGTGGGACGATGACCAAGGTACAAGGGGCCGCCTTGCCGGGGGAGAATGGCGGCTTCATGCTCTCCGGCCATGGTCGATCTTTGAATGAGTGTTGTGATTTCTAGTGGGTGTTTCTATGCTGAACAGACGTTAGACCTGGGGAGGCGAAGTATATATACAAAAAAGAATAAGGTAAACTATTAATCAATATATCAAGCCTTGGAAGATAAGAAGCTTCGAAACCATAGTAAGTTTACATATTGTCGAGCCTAGTTGCTTGCATTCTTCCTGCAAATGAAGCCTTTGCCTTAAATCCGACATACCCCATAGCCCAATGCTGGAACCCCTGTTAGAATCCTGGGATGACCACTATTATCGAATCAGAGTGACAATCGATGGACTAGTCTTTTGCGCCTCTATGGCTTATCATTACTGTTGGTTCGGTGTTAGGGCCTGGCGTTTTGCCCTTAAATCCGACTGCTATCACGTAGTTAAGGGATCTCAGTCTGAAACTCCGCGACAATACGTATGGTGGCCACACCTTTTTCTAGTGTGATCCCATAATCTGCAACTAGGTACATTGGGTCATCGTCGAGTCCATATCACGCTTTCACGGCTTATATTGGGTATCAATCTACTGTCTCTGCGCTCAAAGTCATTTTGGACTAAAAGCTACCGCTCTCTTCATTATATCTTGGATTGAGTGGTAAGAACCTGAATATGAACAAGTTTAGTATGTCCTATTGCAAGCTCCGGCATACTAGATGATAACCTTGACAGGCTGCCTTCGCTCATCATCCCGCAACCCCCCAACTATAGAAGCATTTACAAAGACACACTTCGCCTCAACAGACGGCGCGAAGAATGCCCTTGCAAACTCCGTCACCGTAGATAAAAGATTCCACATCCGCCCTCCCGCAACAACGGTCCTCTCATACACATCCTGAAGCACATCAAATAGAAGCCACTCCGTGCCGGCCCCTTCATGGACGTGTCCAAAGACAGGGAGCCGGGGCCGCACCCGCCATAATGCGCGGAGGAGATGCACACAGCCCAGATCCAGCAGGTCGAGATGAGCGCGCGGCGCACCATGTGTGATCAACACATCAATCCCGTCGGGCACTGACCCGGTCCAGATGTCCTGGCTCCGCGGATACTGGAAGGCCCAGTTTCCGTGTCGTGCGGAATAAGGGCTACCGTAGATTCTGAGATGTCGCCCGTTTGCGCACGCGACTGTCGTTTCCTCGCTTTCTAGATAGATGATGTCGCCCCAGTTCAGGTTGGCGCGCTCGGATGCCGCTTGTTTTGCAGGGTCGTCGCGGCCAGCATCAAGCAACAAGTCGTGGTTTCCCGCGACAACGATTTTGGTCGGGTGAGGCTGGGCGCGTAGCCAGGCTAGTGTAGCTTGGAGCTCCTTGAAGGACCCGGATTGGGTGAGGTCGCCCGCGTGGATGAGAATATCTCCATCTGGGAGGTTTGGCTGACTATTATGGGTATCGGAAATGCAGACAATAGAAACAGCATTTGTCAGTGGCTTGGCTGGGATGGCTCGATGCCAGGTGTAGAATTTGCGCGCGAGAAAGACGCAAGGCCGCGCGATGAATTGCTGCCAAAGACTGGGCCGTGGTCTAGCAAGGAGGTCGTCCAAGCTGGAGCGCGACCGGCCAAACATGGACATTCTTGATGTCACAATAAAGGACTGGGGAGTAGGTGCTTGGATGATATGGAAGGAAGCGTTGGGATGAAAGTATTGTTTACCTAACCACTGACGGGTTGAAGACAAGTAACGGACGTGAGAAGCTTATGGCGTGCGCCAGCAACATATCTTTCACAGCTAGAGCCAGGAGGATGTCTCCTGGACAATTGAACGTTCTTCAAATAATATCTAATCTGTTAGAAATGTTGATATTGATGCAACATGACACTTGTGGCATGTTGGTGTTGTTGTTCGCGGATTGGCACCCGATTGGTCACTTTGAGAGCAACAAGATGATGACTCAAGAAATACGAGGACATCGACATAAAAGCATCATGGACCATCCCTAGCAATACTATTATGATCATTTCCAGCGCCACTTTCAGATATCCTACTTCAATTTAAAATGACAGCCCGTCCCGAGCAAAACAATCTGGCGATATATTTCCGCTCTTTGCACCAACCAGGACAACCATTGTTACTCACGAATGTACATGATGCCGCGACAGCCTCGATAATAGCTGACATCCCCTCAACGAAGGCCATTGCAACGGGTAGCTTCGCTATCGGTGCGTCGCAGGGCATCGAAGACGACAAGTTAACCCTGGCCCAGAATCTCGCTGCAGTGCGTCCTATTGCTGGCGTTGTCGCCCGCAAAAGAAACCTCCCGTTGACAGTAGACATCCAAGACGGATATGAAGACGTCGCCAGTGCAATCAAAGAACTCATCTCTCTCGGAGCAGTGGGATGCAACCTGGAGGACCTGGACAGTGCCAGCGGCCAGCTGCGGCCGATGCCAGACGCCGTTAGCCGCATCAAGCTGGCCCAACAAGCTGCACGCGAAGCGGGGGTGCCCGATTTCGCCATCAATGCACGCACAGATGCCCTCCTCACCGGCGGATCGCTGAGCGATGCCATCGAGAGGGGCAAGGCCTATCTGGAAGCTGGGGCTTGCACAGTGTTTGTCTGGGGCGGGGCAGCGCGGGGAGTCTCGAGAGAGGAGGTTGTCAAGCTGGTTGATGCGTTCGCAGGACGACTGAATGTCAAGTTGGTGCCCAGAGAGGGATTCTTGACGGTGCCTGAATTGAAGAATCTGGGCGTGGCGCGCATCAGCATGGGGCCAGAGCTCTGGCGGGCTGCCATGAGCGCGTTCAAGGAAAAGGCGGAAATGGTATGGAAATCAGCGGGTGAGCGCTAGGCATATTGCTCTTCGTGTTATTTTGGTTATCAGTGGCTTGTTGGAGATAAGAATGGTGGATAAGTATCCGAAGTTCAGATGCTAGAGGGGTCTAGACTAGTATGCAGGCCACGATGATATAAGAACTCATCTTTAAATTCCTCACCATACTCCTCCTTCTGAGTTGAACAACTCGCAACTTGAAAGGTACACATTTATTCAACAGTAGGAACTAAAAAGACAGCACATATAGTCCCCAAGCAAGTTATCATGGGCTCAACTTCATTTCTACCGGTCGATAACCCCACTCGGCCCTTCTGGCGACTGGAACCGCATCCGCTGGACGAGTTGCGATCTACTCCAGACCTCCCCGAGCAAAGCGATATTGTGATCATCGGTGCTGGATATACTGGAATCACCACTGCGTACCACCTTCTGAAGCTTCAGGGGAGCCACGAGAAGCCTTACCCCGCAATCACCGTCCTCGAGGCCAGACAGATATGCTCCGGTGCAACAGGACGAAACGGTCGGTCAGCGCAACGAGTGCACACGAGCGATTCTAATGATGATAGGTGGTCATCTGCGCCCCGATGTCTACAACCAAATCCCGACGTATATTGAGAGGCACGGGGTGGATGCTGGGAGGGAGATCGCCGAATTCGAACTGAGCCATCTGCAGGCAATCAAGAAGCTGCTCGCAGAGGAGGGCATTGACTGTGATTATAACATCACACGGAACATGAATGTCTATCTGAATGACGAGGATGCTGAAAAAGGGAGAAAGACTTATAAAGCGTTAGTGGCCCTTGGGATGTCTTTCACAGACGATTTACAGTTCACCTCGAAAAAGAACGCCGAGGGGGTACGCTGGCTGCCCTTATAAATCGTATCTGCATATCTCACGGGCTAATGTCATGTAACAGGTCTCTGGGGTGAAGGGTGCAAAGGCCTGCCTCTCCTATACGGCTGCAACGCTGTGGCCGTACAAACTCATCATGGGTCTGTTGTCGAAGATGGTAGGCTCCAACGCTATCAATGTCCAAGCACTCACACCGGTGATTTCTGTCACCTCAGATGCTTCAGGCCATGTGATCAAAACACCGAGAGGGTCCATTCGCACCCCCAAAGTCGTCTACGCCTCCAATGCCTACACCTTCGGGCTCCTGCCAGAGTACACCGCCAGCATAGTGCCGTCCCGCGGCATCATCTGCCACATTGACGTGCCCGAGAGCAAACAAGCCCCCTTTCTACCTTATTCGTATGTAGTCCGAAGCGAGGATGGTAAAGGTAACAGCTACCTGATCTCGCGCCCGGATGGGAGTATCATCGTGGGAGGCGCACACTACACCTTCCATGATGATCTACCGCAGTGGTTTGGAATGATCGATGACAGCACTTTGATCGAGCCAACGAAAGACTACTATCATGGTTACATGCAACGAATCTTCAAAGGATGGGAGGATACAGGGGCGTATGTGAAGGAGATGTGGACAGGAAGTGAGTGACATTGCGATGTGATAGCGGGAGAGCTTGAATACTAACAACGTTCTAGTCATGGCGTATTCGTATGATACGAACCCACATGTCGGAGAAGTTCCAGGACGACCGGGACAGTATATCTGTGCTGGATTTACTGGTCACGGAATGCCAGTGATCTACCTCGCGACCAAGGGTCTTGCGGAAATGGTTTACAACGGCAAGCCTTTTGAGGAGGCCAATCTCCCACGGCTGTACAAGACAACGACTGAACGCATCAAGGATGCACAGGAAGGGCCGGAAGGAGGCGACATCTTGAACCTGGCGAGACGGACGTGATGCTCACGATAGGAAGATTGTTGATGCCCGACAAAACAGGCAGGTAGCTGACTCATATAGATATTCAGAAGGGGAATAGCGGCGGAACGGAACAGTGTTATACCGTCAATTCCGAGAGAAATTTTCGGGGGCTGTGATTGGCCGGCTATGAGGAGAGAAGAGCAGTGGGGAAAAAGAGGAGTCATCAAGAGATTAAAAGTCCCCTCCACAGCAACTCTCATTGAAGTCACCTCTCCTCTCTCAACTCCCTTCTCTTACTCCTGACATCCCCTACTCTTTTAATCCGTCACTCCCTATCCATACCTCGACAATGGCTCCCCAAACCGGTGTGCCTGCACGCCTCGGTCAGTATCCTCCCCCAATTCGCCCCGCCTTTGCTGGACGGCTACTAAATCCCGTAGAGAGGGTCGATTCGCAACCTGAAAACCCATATTCCGGGCTCATCACCGATCAAACGATCGTCAACATCCCTTCTTTCACCCTCGAATCCGGTGTCACTCTCTACAATGTTCCGGTGGCCTATACCTCGCGGGGACAGTTGTCGCCTGAGGGGGACAATGTGCTCGTTATTTGCCATGCTCTGAGTGGCAGTGCTGACGTTGCCGACTGGTGGGGTCCTCTGCTAGGTGGCCCCGGTCAGGCTTTCGACACATCGCGGTTCTTCGTGATCTGTCTGAACAGCCTGGGTAGCCCGTACGGTAGCGCCAGCGCCGTGACTTATAAGGATGGCAACCCGGAAAAGGGTCTCTATGGCCCTGAGTTTCCTCTCACCACTGTCCGTGATGACGTTAGGTATGTTTGATGGACAAGACCCTTCGTGAGGTGGACGTGACTGACGATGTGCAGAATCCACAAGCTCGTGTTGGATGACCTGGGTGTCAAGCAAATTGCCGCCGTGGTTGGTGGCTCCATGGGTGGAATGCTCACTCTGGAGTACGCGTATTTCGGCAAAGACTATGTGCGCGCGATTGTCCCGATTGCCACGTCGGCTCGTCATTCGGCGTGGTGTATCAGTTGGGGTGAGGCGCAGCGTCAGAGTATCTACAGCGACCCGAAGTATGAGGACGGCTACTACCCGTTCGATGACCCACCGGCGACAGGTCTGGGTGCTGCTCGTATGTCTGCTCTTCTCACGTATCGCAGCCGGAATTCTTTCGAGTCCCGCTTTGGCCGAAACGTTCCAGACCCGACCAAGCGGCAGAACATCAACGGCAGTGAGAAGTTGCCGACTCCTCCCAACGAGCACTGGGTCATCCATAACGATGGTCATAAGAGTGGCCGTACGTCGGAGCGAGGCTCACCTGTTCCGCAGAACTCGGCGCCCACTGAAATCCAGTACACCGATCCCCAGTTTTCTGGAGCCAAGACCTTCAGCAAGTCCCTTGAGAACAAGGAGAATGGCACGAAGAAGCGACCCCCGACCTACTTCTCCGCCCAGTCCTACCTTCGGTATCAGGGAGAGAAGTTTGTGAAGCGGTTCGATGCCAACTGCTACATCGCCATCACCCGCAAGCTCGACACGCACGACGTTTCGAGGCACCGCGCTAGCCCGGGGTCTTCTGAGCCCGTCTTGGAGGCACTGGGACAGATTCAACAACCGGCGCTGGTGCTGGGAATCGAGAGTGACGGGCTGTTTACTTTTGAGGAACAGAAGGAGATTGCTGCGGGCATCCCCGATTCCCGGCTCAAGCGGATCGAGAGTCCAGAGGGCCATGACGCGTTCCTTCTTCAGTTTGAGCAGGTCAACCGCTACATCCTGGAGTTCTTCCGCGAAGTTCTCCCGGATATCATGTCCAAGCCGCCCGCCGACGGGGCCACCGGAGTGGACGGGGTTAACAAACTAACCAAGAGTAGCACATTCGGCGAAGCCGAGGTGGAGGACATTACCGCATGGTAAATCACAAGACCGATGATTGATCCATCAGATTGGCGCAAGAGTTGCAGCCTTTCCAAACTGCTTGGATGCTCCGCCGGACAGCGGGGATTCCCACAATGCCCTTCTCTCGGTACAGAGAGGACCCGTCGCGGGATACCCGCCTGCCCAACCGGCATCTGAAGCCCCGGGGAAGTAGCGGTGCGGTCTTTTAAATTCTTTTCATTCTTCATCAGTCAGGGAGATGAGCATCCAACTGCCTCTCCCGTCACCTCAATCTACAGGTAAGGCTGTAAAAGAAGCATCCAACTGCTCCCCATCACACAAGCCCTGCACCACAGGCTTTCCTGAACGGGATCCTGTGAGGGTGGTGGGCGACCTTATGAAATGTATAGGTCTTATGATAGTACGCATAGAAGCGACTCGATAGCGTATACACAGCGAATGCAACATTTTCACTTCTACCACTCACGTGAATAGTATTTCCTCACAGCCGTCCTGCATTGCGTTCGGGCGCACAGACAGCCACTCCAGCGCCGTGAAAGTCAATCCATGAAGGCAGCCATCACATGGACGCCAGGAGAACCTAGATTCATGGAGCAGATGAACACTCTTCATGAGCCCGTGCTGGGGCCCATCGTGTCTCGGAGCCACGCGGCGTACCCAGGGCTTGGGGATAAAGCGTAGTACATTTAGATCGTCGCAAGAGCCTTACTGAGTTGCCGAGGCCGTTGAGAAACCGCAAAGCGTTGAGATGCGCTCGGTGAACACAGAGAAGTCCCCTGAACCCCTGCGTATGGGAGCATATGAGGCTGATCAGCGTGGACTGCACAACATCCAAGGAACCAACAGCGTCCTCTGCATGCACCACCGCACAGGGAGTCATCCATCCTCTGTGTGATGTGACCCCAGACAATCCCTGACCATGACGTCGATGGGAGACAAAAGTCCGTCCCTGCGGTGGTGCCTTGTCCTGCTGTACTCCATATACCCCCCCCGCATGCACTCCTTCACGATCGCGCCAAAGATGCCGAGTTAGGGAATCCGAGCCTTCCTTCAACTGGGTTTCAATAATTGACTAACGCCCCACGCTCGGCGCCGGTGAATGGAGAGATCCGATTCGTGATGTCTATCACTGGATCTGTCACCTCGACGGGCAGATCCCTTGATTCATCCCTGGGTGGCGTCCCTTGCGACCGAGCCAGACAATTGATTCCAGTAAATGATGATGGATGAGACCGGCAGATGTCTCCAACTCTTATGCGATCGTTGCCACGGACGAACGGTTGGAGGAGATGCCGTATGGTAGTTCAGTCGGTATAGGACATCCCGGCGACGATCGAATGATATCCCACTCCCTCCGCCTTTTACTTCTTCTCTGCCGTCTCTTCAGACGATCTCGCTGCAGTCTGTCAACCGGCCCAGGGGCGAATACGCACAGCATCGGTGCTGTTTCAAACTCTCCGGACGATGCTGCTGTTGTGTGACTCGACGGCAGTAAAAAGCAACGCTCCTCCACTTCTGCACCTCCTGCATCGCCAACCCTTTTCCTGCTCGCTGTTTGCTTCTCTTTCTTTTCTCCTGTTTGCGGCCTTTAATCCCCCCGGATACGATCGCCTTCGCCACTTTTGTGCGTCGCATCTGCCTCTTCCTTGAGACAGGAGAGCGACCCGTCCGGAGATGCAGCAGCCGGATTCACCTTCGGCTTGATTTCATCCTTGGCCGTCGCTCGGTCCGCCTCGTTTAATACTTCACTCGTTTGACATGATCTTATCACTGTTTGTCTCTCCATTCTTTTCTCATCCCCTTCCCACGCTACGCGAGCTAAGCTTTCCCCACATTCCATCCATCGCTCCGGACGACGGCCATAAAATCGTTGCATTCTCGCCGTTTTTAATCTATCGTCCATCCATCTAAATTGAAACATACTCGGAGTGCGCTAGAGCATACTCGACGTTGGCTGGTAGACCGTCACCGTATTGCCATATAAGAGTCCTACGGGCTCACGGATTCACTCTCTCCTGCCTCTATCTCCATCCTGTTATACTGGTGGCTGGCTCCATCGAACGCCATGGAGGGTATTCGACCGAGGAAAACTTCCTCGGTGCTGAAGAAGCGACCCCCCTTGGCCTTTGTCAACTCTCAGGTAATGAACACCCCCAAACCCTCACGAACCGCGGCTAACAACTACAGAAACCCACATTCACCTTCTGCGGTGACACTGCCTCCCGATACTTCGACTTCACAGACATCCCGTCTCACTATCACCCCCCATCCCCATTAATCGATCGCCAGAAGATCGACCCAGCCCTCGAGTCCGAGATCCGCTTCTCCTGCTCCCTGCTCATATACCGTATTGAACGGGGCGTCCCATCCACCGGCCAAGCTCCTTCCGAACGGAACTCTGCCCAGAAAGATGACTCGCCCGCGGCCCTCCCCCAAATCAACTCGAAATACTACACGCCGCTGGCGGGCCCCGACATCGCCGCCCTGAAAGACGACCGCTACGACTCGGGCGTCGCGCTAACCGCCCAACCAAGCCGCCAGACCATGCGCATCCTGCAGTCCTCGCACTCGGACCGGCCCTCCGAGCCTGACACCGTCCGCCCGGGCTCATCGTCCATCTTTAGCCAGCGACGATGCACAACCGCGGGCTCGGCCACCACCTACGCCAGCCAGCACTCGCTGCGCGGCGCGCGGCTGCACAGCGAAATTCAGTCCGTCACCGGCGCCTCCGCCCCGGGACAGGCATCCCCCGCGCACAAGAAGGGGACCCGCGCGTTCCTGTGTGGCCCCGACCCCAAACCACAGACGTCCAGTCCCAGCGCAGACGACGACGCTGACTCGTCCGACAGCGACGTCGAGGTATTCCTGAGCTGCGACGCCCCCTTCCTGTCCACAGACACCGTGCCAAGCTTCCTCTCCACTCCGCCGACGGCCTGGAGCACCACGTCGCCGAGCTTCGCTTTGCCCGATGGGTACGTGTCCAGCCGCCAGTCGAAGCTGTACGACGGCGAGCCGCTGGAGCGGATGGGCGGCGTTGGCTCGTCAAGTGTCCACGACGACTTGGCACATGAGCCCGGCGTCATCGTCGACAGCAGGGGGTTTATGCATATCATGACGGCCGAAGAGGAGTTCCAGCGCGAGACGAGTCTCCGGGAAGCTGTCATGGCGCGCATGGGCGCGAGCAGTCGTCCCGTTTCGCGGATTGCGCCGCCGCCGACGGCCGTGTGTGCGGACGCGGAGCGGCTGCGTCGGCCCAGATCGAATGTGTCGAGGTTGCCGTCTTCGTGGTCTGCGCGGACTAAAGCGACACTGGCGGGATTGAGTCGGGGCGGAGAAGAGGTGCAGAAACCGGGCTTCCTGCAGAGGGTGAAGAGCTTCTTTGGTAGGCTGACGAAGCGGCAGGGTGCATAGGCATTCCGGACTGGAGTGATTGTCGTTGTGGCATAGCCTTGCATTGTAGTAGATTGTCTATACCTAGGTAGCTCAGAATGATGTGCATAAGTCTAGTATATTATCTTTTGTCCTGTATTCTGATAAGCTTACGAGGATCAAATACACGGTCATTCATAAACTTGCCATTGCAGTCTCGTCACTATCTATGCAGTTGACATACGACATAATCATATCGCCATAATCATGGATAACATCTACAGTCCTAGCCAGAAGCGAGTCTTCTCGACGGTGAACGACGACGTCAGAACGCCGGCGCCCGTACCCGTCACCTGCACCTCGTACTGGCCCTTCTCGGACGCCCACTTCTCGCGCTGCTCGTCCCACCAGCTGGTGGCCAACTTCTTCTCGACGACGATGTCGACGCGCTTCTGCTCGCCCGGGTTGAGCATCACCTTGGCAAAGCCCTTCAGCTCGCGCACGGGGCGGTTGACGCCCGTCGGCGGCGGGCGCACCCACAGCTGGACGATCTCGGCGCCGGCGACGCTGCCGGTGTTGGTGACGGTGACAGAGGCGGTGATGGGCTCGCCGGACATCTCGTACTGGGGCTTCTCTGGGACGGTGGTGAGAGTCAGATCGGAGCGCTCGAAGGTGGTGTAGGACAGGCCGTGGCCGAAGGGGAACAGTGGGGCCAGGTTGACTTTCTCGTAGTAACGGTAGCCGACGTAGACGTCCTCGCCGTAGAGGACGCGGCCGCGCTCGGAGCGGAAGTTCAGGTAGCTGGGGTTGTCCTGCAGGCGCACGGGGAAGCTGAGCGGCAGCTTGCCGGAGGGGTTGACGTCGCCGTACAGCACGTCGGCGATGCCGTTGCCGCACTCGTTGCCGCCGAACCACGCCTGCACCAGCGCCTTGGTCTGCGCCGCCCACGGCATGGTGACGGGCGTGCCGCTCTGGATGACGACAGCCGTGTTGGGGTTCGCCGCCAGCACGCGCTGGATCATCTCGTCGCTGCCCGGCGGCAGGTCCATGTGGTCGCGGTCGTGGCCCTCAGTCTCCCACTCGCTGGTCAGGCCGGCGAAGATGACGACCTGTTCGGCCTGCGCGGCGGCCTCGACCGCATTAGCGATAAGCTCCTCCTGGCTGACGCGGCGGCTGGCGCCAAAGCGGAAACCGCCGGGGCCGAAGACGACGACGCCGCGGGTGTCGAGGTCCGAGGTGGGCGCGGTGCCGAACTCCAGCACGACCTTGTAGGTCTGGCCGGCCTTGAGCTCCTTGCTTCCCTGCTCTTCGACGGTGGCGGTGCCGAAGAAGGCGGAGCCGGGGCGCTGGTTCTTGGTGTTGTCGACGACGGTCTCGCCGTCAATGATCAGCTTGCCGGTGCCGACGACGGTGACGCCAAAATCGTACACGCCGTCCTCCTCGGGCGTGAAGTAGCCCTCCATGTCGACGTAGAAAGTCAGCGAGTCAATCTTGGGGTGCACGTAGTCCATGAGGAAGCCGCTGGACGAGACGAGGTGCAGCTCATCGACGAGCTCGCGGCTCGGCGCCGACACGGGCTCCTTGTACACGCGGAACGAGAAGCCCTTCTTTCCATCGGCTGTCTTCAGGAGCGGGCCCAGCTCCGGTAGCTGCTTGTGCGAGTACACACCCTGCGAGAAGGTGACCGCGCCGGTGCTCTTGGCGGAGACACCTTCGAACGGGGTGACGGTGTAGTAGGGGTCGAGGGAGGCGGAGCCACCGCCGCAGTAGGCGGCAATTCTGGCGTTCGGCCCGATGACCAGGATCGGCTTGTCCTTCTTCAGCGGCAGGATGTTGTTTTCGTTCTTCATCAGCACGATAGATTCGGCCGCGGCGCGGCGCAGGAGCGCCTGATCCTGCGGGCGGTTAAGCGCCTTCTCCGGGCAGTTCTCGGGGATGCCGAGGGGTTCGACGAAGTTGACGAGATTGAGCACGTTGCGCACGCGCTCGTCCATGACGAACTCGGCGACTTTGTTAGAGGACACGGCGTGCGCGAGAGGAGTCGACCGCCAGCGCGTCTTTCCGGGCATCTCGAGATCCAGGCCGGCGTTGATGGCTTCGGAGGTACTGTAGGTTCCAAACCTGGACGTTGTTAGCACGGCTGTGCGGGGTTGTGCGATCGAAAGACATACCAATCACTCATCACAAGTCCATCCCATCCCCACTCCTTCCGGAGGATGTCGGTGATGATCTGCTTGTTCTCGCTAACATGCGTACCGTTGACCTTGTTGTACGCGGTCATGACGCAAGCCGTGGGACAGATGCGCATGGCGAGCTGGAACGGCATCAGATAGATCTCGCGCATGGCGCGCATAGTCACGATGCTATCCACTGCCAGTCGCTCGTGCTCCTGGTCATTGCAGACGAAATGCTTCAACGTCGCCGCAACACCCTTCTCCTGGATACCCTTCGACATGTAGCCCGCCAGGTTACCGGATAGAACGCCGTCCTCGGCGAAAGACTCGAATCCACGTCCGCCTAGCGGGGACCGTTGCGTGTTGATCGTGGGGCCCAGGATGATATGCGATCCCTTGGCGATGGACTCTTCACCCATCAGTCGTCCGCACTCGTGAAGCAGCTCTGTATCCCAGGTCGCTCCCAGAGCGGTAGCACAGGGAAAGCAGGCGGCCGGAACGCCATTGAAGAACCGAGTACCGCGAACACCATTGGGACCATCGGACATCCGCAGAGTGGGGATGTTCAGACGGGGGACGGAGGCAGTGTGCCAGAAGTCAATTCCTGTTGCGCGCACGTTAGTTCCCGTCAGTTGAAGCAATTGAGCGACGCGGTCTTACCGGCAGTTAGTGCCACCTTCTCCCCCAATGTGAGCTCCTCAATGGTTTTTTCCACGTCAAGCCGAGTCATTTTGATTGTTCACTTCGTCCGGTCAACGGAGAAGATTTTCGTTGGTAAAATCAAAGTAGGGGATAGCCAGAAATGGGGTATAGGAGAGGAAATAGACAGCAAGAGAGGGGAATGCAGAGGAGAATAGATCGATAAAAAAGATGGATCGCAATGGCGGGGTCTCCAGCTATATAGGATCTCATTCGAAGAAGGGCCAGCCAACCCATCGGATAGGAAGCAGATAATTGTACCGACCAGGCGACCAGTATCGACACTGCGCCGCCAGCGGATTAGTTATCGTCAACCGCAATTCATTCCCGAACTCCCCGCTTCGCGTCGAGTGACCAGCGCGACATGCTCTGAAGGATGGATCGTCGGTCCGTCCGTCGTGCTGCCCCGCGGTGGAGAAGAGAACAGGTGGTCGCGATGGTGAAACCAGACTGTCAGTTGAGGGAAGTCGGAAGGCCCTGAAACGCCGTATCCGGCCCCAGGAACGATCATATAGAGAGCTTCGTCTCAATCAGGATAGTCGGGCTGACGACGAAAAGAGCACGGAGGGGAGTCCGTGACTCCGAAGTTTAGCCGATCTGCTTCGCCAGTGGGGGATTGGCGGATTGTCGGCCCGACATGCCTGCAACCAGATGAAAGCAGCTGAGGCGTTCATTGTGGCTGAATGCACGTGGAATTGGTCTGATGGAGATGGTGTGATAGATGAGGAGGTGGTGTAGTTTCTGGGTGTTGATGAGCCCCAATCTGGTCTCCCGTCACGTGCTCCCCTTGCCCTCATACTCATAGTGTACCCGTACACTCCCAGATGCCAGTCCATCCCCGCCGGAATACATGCATCAAATGCGGAAAATATCAGATCCTAGCGGCGGAGACAAGGGCCGGGCGACAGATTGGCCGTTTCAGGTCTCGTGGCCTTAAAATGACCTACAGGGATCGTCTGTTTACCATAGATCGAATGAGAGTCGACGCTGCAAGTCCATACGTGAGGTCTAAAAGAGACTCCACCAATTAACACGTGAGTAGGGTCATCTGGAGCTTAATGCACCCGGAGAAATGCTGTCCAATAATTAGACCGTTGCTGAGTTGTATCGAGGACGGTTTCTATATACTGGCCTAGAGTCTTTGGTGGTGATGCGGGTGAGCGTGTGGGAAGAGGTTTGAGCAGCTTTGTGATATAATGAGCGGAGCATAGCTAAACCTTGAGAGAGTAAATAATACAGTTGTATTTTGGCATATTCTGGCATACATATTGTAAGGAGAGGAGATGAACTGGATGGTTGGCTGTGTGAGGTCCTCTGTAGAAGAGACCTCTACTAAGTAGATATTAAGCAGGCGAAGCTCTAGGCCTGGACGGGAGGTGAGGGTTGGGGCTCCGTCATAAAGCCTCAGCTGTTCGGCAGGAATCCCCCTTAAGTCCTAGGCCAATGTCCGAATTGTGTGTTCTGGAGCTGACATAACGCACAGTCAGGGGTTCTCATGCAGCGCCGGTTCAATGCCAGGGATGATGCAATAGTATACTGTCAACCTACTACTTCGTACTAATCAGTACCCTGCCTTGATTGCTGATCAACGGAAGATACAGAGTAGACAAGCATCAGCTTATATTAACTGAAATGCTTCAGTAGTACCAAAAGGAGTATAGTATGGGCCCGATGTTACTATATTCCCCACAATTGATCGGGACTAATAATAACAATATCAAAGGGGCTGTACAGCTAGGCAGCGTCTTTTCATGTTTACTTGAGCCACCAATGTCCAAGTCCTCTTTCAAATTTCAATTGATCCAAGCTTCAAAACAGATCTAACGCAGTCATAAACAGCATGAACAACATCAGGAAAGATGAATTGTCAGATCTTGACAGAATATCCGTTCCCATGATGGTGAAGTCGTTCGTCTTCTATGAGCTCCAGCGGGATGTGGATATAAACGACCTCGCAGCCTCAGTCAAGGAAGGGCTGAGCAATGCAACCCGTCAGTTTCCTTTCATGGCTGGATATCTTCAGGTGGACGAGTCGGGAAAACTCTGCATCATGACAGTCCCAGGAAAGCATGTGCAGTGTGCCGTCAAACATCTTGATCCCAGAGAGCACATGTCATTCTCCAACTTGGCCAACGACTCGTTCTCTCCGAAGAACCTAAGCCCCGCGCTGCTGTTACCTGAGATGCCTGCAGACGAGAAACCGGTATGCACTCTGCAGTTAAATTTCATCGAGGGAGGCCTGATCCTAGCCTTCACCATGCATCATATGGTAGGGGACTGGGCCTCCATGGACACTTTCCTATCCATGGTCTGTCAAGGAGCCAAAGCCCATCAGCAAGGGCAGGAGATGCTCATCTACACCCCAGACATCGACAAGGCGCCATACAACGGAACAGAGGGCCTCCCGAGACAGGATCTTCTTGATAGGCTCCCAACGTACTACATAGCAGAAAAGGCTCCTTTTGATCCAAAGCCCCTTCCGCCCTTCCAAACAGGCATCTATCGGATTACCGAGTCCTCCGTTCAACACCTCAAAGCGCAATGCAGTCCGTACCTTCAAGGAGTAGACTACGTATCTTCGTACGACTGCTTCTCTGCGCTCCTCTGGATTTCGATCACCCGTGCCCGAATCTGTCTGCACCCAGAGAAAGCCACATCGTTGTCCCGCCTCCTCCATCCTGTCAACGTGCGCTCCCGGGACCCAGAGAGCAGAACATCGGAGCGGTACTTTGGCAACGGAGTCTTTCCCACTCACGCGGGCCCTATGACTGCCCAAGAGATGGTCTCAGATGGAGAGAAAGGTCTTGCAGCAGCAGCTAGCCTGATCCGCCAATCCATTAACTCCGTAAATTTGTCCTCGATCCACGATCTGACCTCCCTTGTCAAGTCCTTCTCCGCAACTGAGCAACTCGGTGTGCATAGTGACTTTCATGACATGGATATTCTCATGAACAGCTGGTACTCCCGGAGCACCGACAAGTATGACATGGGGGGAGGTTCGCTGCCGGTTGCCTTTCGAACGCACCGGCCAGTCACCGGTGCTTATTGCTTAGTCTTGCCCAGTTTGGGGCGGAAGGAAACAGGAGTCTTTGAAGTTTTTGTGCAGTTGGCTGCCGGGGAGCACGAACTGCTGAGGAGGGATGAAGAGTTTTTTAAGTATTTTCAGCTGGTGGCCTGATAACGCACGGGGCTTCCTCAATCTGTTTTCAAAGCTACGGAGGGCTAGACTTGGCTCCCCGATAAGTAAACAGAAGATAACGTTATTTCTCGGATCCTGCAGGAGCGGAACACTAGATTTGGTCGGATGTTAGCGCTGATGTCAGCGGCCCCCAAAGGACATAAAAAAGCATCTAAACACCTTCAATTCTCCGATATCCCCGTCTTGATTACATTCGAAGCCATGCCAAACTCGGCGGAAAATCTGTCTCTCCATATGACTGTTTATATCAATCCTGAGAACCTTGAGAAATTCTGGGCAGCGTTCAAGCCTGTCTATGACAATGTCAGTGCTGAGCCGGAATGTACATTCTTTGAGGTTTATCAATCGCCAGAGGACCCAGGCACTATATCCTGGGTTGAGAATTGGTAAGGCTCTCGGAGACTAGTCAGACACTCAATTGACTATCTCAGGTCCAAACCGATAGAGTGGTTGTTAGAGGTATAGCCGATGGACCACCACCGTTGTACCAAGTACTTAGACTGGCACTAGGTCCAAGCGAAAAAGCCATACTACGAGAAGTACTCCGCCATCACCACGCCAATGTATCTAAAGCCTCGGGAGGTCAAGGTGTTGAACCGCGTGGGTGCTTATACCATGGTGAAGCGTGCCAATGGGGGACTCTATGATTAGTCTATCCCATTCTATCCTATATGAGACATATTATAATCATGCAACTTCAGCGTGTTGGGAATTTCCGGCGGTTCGATGCGTATACAAAACAACACATTGCCTACAACATGTGTCTTGTCTCTAGTGTCAAGTTGTCATATCCTCGCCATACTTCAGGGTCCTAACGGAGATAAGATACTCAAACTAACGCCGCCATGGAATGCGATCAACAAGGCACGCCAAGCGGAGTTAACCTGCAACGGACCATCCTAACTCCATCCGAACCTAAGTATAAAAGGAACGACTATAACACACCACCCTCTTTATCTCTCCCGAACCAGTGCACTGCTGCCGTGGCCAGATATAAAGCAATATGTCGTCTCCAAAGATTGTCGTCATCACCGGCGCAAATACCGGCATTGGCTACGAGACTGTCAAAGCCCTCGTCCAGTCGGACGAGGCGTATCGCATTTTCGTCGGAAGTCGGTCAATTGAGAAGGGCGAAACAGCCATTGAGACACTCCGTAAAGAGTTTCCGGAGTCTCCCAGCACAATGGAAGTGTTGCAGGTCGATGTGTCGACCGACGAGTCCATTCAACAGGCTTCTGAGACGGTCAAGGCGAAGACTGAGTATGTTGACGTGCTGATCAATAATGCCGGTATGCCAGACAGCTTCCACAATGCTGGCACTCGTCCGTTTCCTAACACTCGCCAGGCGCTGCCTTCGACATTCTACACGCGCGGGGGCAGATCGGTCTTCGCGACTGCTTCAACCAGGCCTACAATATCAACGTGAGCGGCGCACATCTCATGACGTACGTCTTCATGCCGCTCCTGCTCAAATCATCTGATCCTCGATTGCTCTTCATCGCTGGCCTGTCGCAGATGTCCGTCGCCAGTCAGCACTACTTCCCCACACCTCCTCAGCCAGCTGGATGGCCGAAGGATATCGACTTCGAGACCATCGGATACAGGTGCAGCAAGACTGCCCTGAACATGCTCATGATTGACTACACTCATAAATTGAAAGCGGATGGGGTCAAGGTCTGGGGTGTTCTTCCGGGTTTCCTGGCAACCAACCTTGGAGGACTTGGGCCGGAGTATTCGAAGTCACAGGGAGCCGGCCCCGACCCGGGCGTTGGAGGGAAGTTCATTGCGAGCGTTGTAGAAGGCGCGAGGGATGAGGATGTTGGGAAGATCGTCGGACGAGATGGGATTGTGCCGTTTTGATGTTCTCAAATGTACCCAACCATATCCCAACAACCAGATCAAGAAATGAACTTAATACTCTACTTCAGTATTGCTCTTGGCGGGACAAGTCACAGCTGCCACATCGACAACAATAGGATGGCTTTCTGTCTTTCCTATAGGATTGTCTTGGAGTCTCCGAATAGAGACCCCTACTGCACGCAACTTATGCTCCAGATTTTCATAGCCTCGATCAATATTCTCGATCTTGTGAACAATCGACAGCCCGGGAGCAGCAATAGCTGCTAGGACCAAGCTAGCTCCGGCTCGGAGGTCTGTCGCGGTAACAATAGCCCCGGACAGGCCCCTCGCACCACATACAATGGCATTCGGGCCATCAAGGGAGATATTGGCCCCCATTGCCCTTAGACCAGGGACTTGGTTGAACCTTTGATCAAAAACAGTTTCGTTTATCCGGCTCTCGCCTTTAGCTGTGGCCAGAAGGGCCATCAGCTGCGGCTGCAGGTCTGTCGGGAAAAAAGGATAAGGGCCAGTCTGGAAGTCAATAGCTGCTGGTGCTGTGGCTCTTCGAACAATAACCGATCGATTATGGACATTTATCTTGGCTCCAACGGATCGCAACAGCGTGAGCAGTTCCTTTTGGTGCTCTGCGTGGCAGCCATGCACCGTAAGAGGATTGCCGCACATGGCACCCAAGATGAGAAACGTCCCTCCTTCAATGCGGTCTTCCACGAGACAGCGTGTTCAAGCATGCGCGGAAGGATGTACTCATCACCTCCGTGACCCTCAAGCTCACCAACGCCCCCTTCTACCAACCGAATACCACGTATGGTTCAATTCAACGTGTACTGGAGGCCTCGAGTGTCACAGAGCCCACTATCCAGTGTGTCGCGGAGGCTGTGCGCCAGATTCGTGCGCGTAAACTGCCTGATCCAAAGACCCTCGGAAACGCTGGGAGTTTCTTCAAGAACCCTGTCGTGAATACGGCGACTTGTCAATCCTTGACGAAGCTCCATCCGCAGATTCCGCAGTTTCCACGGCCTGGAAGTGGATCAATGACTGTCCCAGCAGCGTACTTGATCCAGGCATGCGGATGGAAGGGCTGGACGGATGGCCGTGTCGGTGTTTACTACAACCATGCACTTATACTGGTCCATCATGGAGGTGCAAGTGGAAAAGATGTCCTGGAACTGGCTCAGAAGATCAGCGATAGCGTCTGGAAGCGGTTTGCAATTCGACTTCAACCGGAAGTGAACATTGTCCATGAACGCGGAATCTCATTGCATGCAAACTCGTCTTAATTACAGATCGTCCAGCTATCAAGCCTCCATGTGCCATAGGAGTAAGACTATCTGCTACATACTCGCAATAAAGGCCGTGTTCCAGGCAGCCTACGGTGACTTCAGTCATCAAGTGTAAAATACGATCCATCTAGAGCGACTAACACATTAATCTTATTGTATCAATAGTGGAGAAATACACTGGACCCAACAAGTCCTGAAAGAATAGACAAAACAAACCAAACACCTATGGATGCATCAGAGGGTAAAGAAACTAAAAAAGAGAGACTCATCATCAGTTCAATAATCAACACCCTCGACTCATGCGCCCCTTCGCGGTCGTTTGCTATCACCGCCCGTTCTCATGCCACCACGACCACTGCCCTCCCCACGTCCACCATCATCGCCTCGCCGACGCTTGTGAGGCACGCCTCCTGAGCCCCCACCACTCTCACGGTGAAAGTCGCGATCCCGTTGGCGGTCCCGGTTACGATCGCGGTCCCGATCGCGCCCGCCAGCCCAGCGACGCTCTTCTTCCCCGGCGGCTGGGGGTGGAGGTGGCGGAGGTGGCGGCGGAGGTTGTCCACCAAGTGACGATGGAGGACGTAAACGGCCCTCGTCTTGGCCTTGCGTCGCGTCCGGTGCATCTTCACGCTCACGCCGACGACGGTTGTCCTCGCGGGAACCAGGTCCTCGGCGCGACGCTTCACGAGAAGAGTTGCCCGCATCACTCCTGCGGCTACGCTCACGCTCATAGTCCCGATTGCGGTCTCGATGTTCCTCCCGCCGACTGCTACGGCTTCCATCGTCTTCGCGTCGTTCGCGCTCCCGCTCGCGTTCTCGGTCTCTCTCGCGCTCACGTTCCCGGTCATGAGGATAGCTGCCGGTGGAATACCGCGGACGCCGTTCGACGCCCGCAGTCTCATCTTGCTCACCTCGTCGTCGGAATTGATCATCGTCCTGGGGTGCCCGTGGAGTCAGAAGATCAGGAGGGCCTCCCGAGGTTTGTGGTCGACCACCTTGGGCGCTGGCCTGGCGGTTGGCGCCACGACCTCTAACGACCGGTGGAGGGGCGCGATCCGGAGGACCACCCGTCTGCTGAAGCATGTTGTTGATCCCAGCAAATCGTTTATCACCACGACCCCGCTCGCCACCAAAACCAGCTGCGTTTTGGCCACGAGGATGGCCCCCTCCAGCGCCACGCGGCCCTGATGGCGGCAAGACAGACCCTGCAGGTGGACCACGCCCAGAGCCATATCCACTTCCCTGGGGTTGCTCCTCTTGAAGGTTCCTCAGTCGATCAGGATGTATGCCGGACGTATCAAGCTTTTCGGCTGAAGGAGAAGGAGGGGCAGACTGAGAAGGTTGCTCCGGTCCTGGACGCATCTGTCGACTGGGTCCCGTGGGTGGCTGTCGCTCCTGCGAAGCAGGTCCAGTACTCGAAGCTGGTCCTGGCTGTTGTTGTTGTTGTTGTTGCTGTCGTCCACCGCGGGGTTGGTTGCGTACCCGGGGGCCAGAGGGGATATCAGCAGGCTCCGGTTGCCGGACGCGCCCGGTTGTCATATCAGGGCCAGTCGGTGGCTCCCTTGAGTCCCCACCGGCCATCAACTCACCGCCGCGCCCAGGTCTGTCGCCGCGAGGTCCCGTTGGCAAATCTTCGTGGCGCATATGAGGTCTACGACCATCAGGAAAGCGCTCAGGTCGGGTTGGGAGATCTTTCGGGGGAGAGAGTCTCGACGACAGGGACCTTCGGTCGTCTTTATCAGAACGTGTCGGGTCTCCACGCCTTTGGGCTTCTCTGTCGGGAAGGTCCTGGATCATCTCCATGCGGTCAGGGTGTGTCGTTGGGCCGCCACGTGCGCCACGTCCACGATCCGGCCAATCTGGCTCTCGCGGTAGACGTGAGTCCCGGTGATAGGGACCACGGAAGGATTCGTCCATCGGTTGCCTGGGAGGATAATCACGATCCAGGCGACCATAGCGTCCATCACCCATAGGTTGGTCAAATGGCCGGTTATAGTCGTGTTCGCCAAATCGGCCACGAGGATAGTCAGGATGCCTATCGCGACGGTCGTCCATGAGATCAGGCCGCGGTGGTAAGCGACCCTCTTCTCGGAAAGAACGGCCTGGTGTGTGGATATGAGAAGAACGAGCGCTCTGCGCGCTAGGTCGATCAACATCCGGTCGCTTGGGGATATTGGGATGGCGCGGTTCGGGGCCTTTTGGCGTGTGAGACTCAGCCGTTGGAGGTGGTTGTGGGCCATCCTTGTCAGCCGGGCCATCAGCGGATGGCTCTTCCTCTTCCTCGTTGGTGCTGTGTGGCGCCTCCTTGAGCGCTAACTCTGCAGCAGGCTCATTCTTGTCTTCCGTTGGGTACTGTGTTGACTCGGCCTCCTCCGTGGCCTTCGGTGCGTCTGTCATCTTCGCATCTTCGATTTCTCCGTCTTCGACCTCCGTCTTGGTGTCGGGTTTGGTAGCACCATGAGATCTGCTGATGATTAGAATAGAGCCCAGGATACATCTTTATCATAACTTACTCAGTTGTTATAGGAGGTTTGAACTCAGGTGCTGACGCGTTCAGCGGACCTGGTGTCGTTTCGGGTCGGGGAGTGGAAGTTTTGCTCCTGTCGGCATCGGGCTTATTTTGATTTCCTTTCGGTGCCGGCTGGCTTGTGATCATAAATGCTTGGGGCAGTAGCCACTTCTTCTCACGTCGGTTGAGATCACCGATCAGTGATGCGGCAGGAATCTTGACGTCGTCTCGTTCGTCCTTCTGACTCAGAGTGTTCACACACACAAGCATGTCACGGCCTATCCAGTTGACAGCCGGGAAGTGCTGGACAACAGCCTTCAACACACTGATAGCATTGCGGATGTGCATGTATTCGCCACCATTCAAACAGGTCTTAAGCGCAGATGAGAACAATCTGTGCCACTTGTACAAAAGACGGCGGAAGTCTTCGTAGTCCAAAAATGTAGTGGGCTTGCCTTCAGGGTCCACCGTCATGGCGAAGCCAGGAAGATCCTTCTTGGTTCCAAAGGCCTCCTTCTCATACACAGCCTTGTCCGCATGCCACCGACTGAGGTCGCGGAGAATCTCATTCAAAAAGCGACCAAGATTGTCAGCTTCTCGAGAAGTACAGAGGAAGATGAGAGCGGTGAGCCGCTGCTCACGGAACAGCTGGTCTAAAAGTCCGACGGTTCGGAAATTTGGGGTTCCAGAAGTATGAAGGAACTTGAGCAATTTGAAGCAGTAGAAAGCGTCAATCGGCGAGAGAAGCAGGCGGGGAAAGAAACACTGTTCCAGCAAAGAGACGTTCAGAGAATCATGCTTGCCTCGCATGCCAAAGAACCAACGGTCCTTTTCTTTCTGAAGTTTTGTCCTCATCTGACCGTAGGCTTTGAGGTGAGCCTTGTTCTCTTCCAAGATCCGTTCCTGGAGTTGTGTGATTTGCTTCTTCTGGCTCTCCTTCCTTTGGGACCCAGCAATACTTATGTCAGATCGATCGCTGTTAATTTGCACGACCTTCCTCTTTTGACGGTCAATTTCATCCTCATACGCCTTCTGGGGGACGTGCACGTCATAAAGAGACAGTTGCCAAAAAATTGTGTAGAATTGCAAGCCAACAATGCCCCACGTATCAGAGGATAAGACGGACTTGACTTGATCTTGCATTTCCAGCATGACTGGGTTGATGGATGACTGCTCGGTAGTCCTCGGGTTGGAATCGTTTTTGTCGGGCTGTTCTTTGTCGACGTCCATGGACTCGGATACCTCACCCTCGGCAGCGGCCTCTCCGTCATCAACTGTCTCCATCTTCTCATTTTGAGATGGGGAGTCTCCATCCTGTGTCTTCTCTATCTCAGCGATTCTCTTGGCAATGCTGGGTCGCCGGATCCAGAAGGCGACTTCCGGTTGGATGCCAAACTCCTTAATTAAAGATGCAAGGTCGGGAACGAAGGAATCAAACTCCTCCACTGAAAGATTGCTGCGCAGCAGATCGAGATACTGTGCCAGTACTCGGTGGATCTCGTCAAAGATATTCCCCAGTAACTTGAGCTCAGAAGAGCCATCAGACTCCTTGTAGATGCAAGTCCAGCGCTCCTGGGCGATGGCAATAAGTAACTGCCCAGCAAGTTTCGAAACCGTAAGTGATTTCATCAGCCGTTTGGATGTAGTCTTGGACTCATGTCGCCGATCTAACAGTTGTAGAATAGTCTGCGCTTGGAGGACCTCGCCACCGGCCATGGCCTGGATCTGCGCGTCGTTGAAATTAGTATCCGTGATTATACCGGCCATAGAGCTGATCAGTTGCTCCAGAACGATAAGGTCAGTCGAGTTATTTCGTTTCAGCTGCTCAACAACATATTGCAGCAGAGGTGTGGGGTCCATGACGGAATACCGCTTGAAAGTCCGGCCAGCAAAAGTCGAGAGCGCGTTCAGCCATCGGCTGGTCAACAGTCCACCTTCTTGCACGCGACTTCGTCCTTTCTGGCCGAGAGAGTTGATCAGGGCCCAGGTCAAAATGTCGTATCCGAGATAGGTGAAGTAGCGTGCACACTCAACAACGACCTCAATGAGATTCTCGTAAGATTCGATCTGACTTATGGCGACATTGATGACAATTCCGGGGTTAGCATAGGCGATCTTGGCCAACGCGCGAGCCATTGGGCGAATGTTCGTTTTGCTGAGTCGCTTGAGGACATCCTTCGTTTCGGCTCTGGCTAGGTCAAATGCGGATTTGATATCAGGCAGTCGAGATGTCTGGCCATAGTTCCATTCCGCGTACATGTTGTACCGAGTTTCCCGAGGGAAAAAGCTCACGAGATCAAAGACTTCGTTGACAACACCAGGGTTCGCTTTCGTTAAACTTATCGAAGGAAGTAAGAGGCGCTTGCAAAGATCCTGCCACCGTGCCCGGTTCTCCGGCGAATCATCTTTGTTAAGACTGTGCTTTCCGATCCGTGCAAGCTTCGTAAGTAAGCTCGGGTCCTGTCCAATCTTATGACCGGACAGGTTGAGGAAGGACGAGCACAGGACAAAGACATCGTCTACTGTCTGACACAACGGGACATTATCCGCCCAGTCATCCCAATAAAACCGATAGTCGGTACCGTCGTTCGTGTCTTCCTTGTCAAGCTGAGCCCAGCGAAGAACGCGGCGCGGAGGCGCCTGGCAAAGACGGATTTGACCTTTACCAAGACCGGTTTGATCGTGGCTGAGGATCTGTTGTTGTTCCCGGAGATCCTCTACATCAGGTATCGGTCGCAGCGAGGTATAAACCTTGCTCAGACACTGGTGAAGAATACGATGGATGAATTCCGGAAGCTCCGGGTAGACATCCATGAGCCAGGGGAATTTGCTGAGGATGAATAGCGATTCTGGAAGCGCGCCAATAGCGAGGAGGCTCTTCAAAAGTTGGACTTTCTGGTCAGAGGGCTCTGGGAGATCGTTCTCCTCCGGCTTGGTGGCTGGCTTGTCTGCTTCCTGTTCCTTCCCTGGAGTGGCTGATCTTGTCTCCGACTCTCGGATTCGTGGAGTTGGAAGCGTGTCATCCGATAAAGCACCGGCCAACATCAGCGCATTCACGCCGCCACCAGGCCGAGCAGCCCTCTCTCGTTCCGCCTTCTCCTTTATTTTCTCCTCCTTCAATGCATCCATAGAATCGTCCGGCCTCCACAAGTGAGGGTACAGATCCCGAAGGGAGATGAATCCGACCTTAATCAGCAGCGCGGCAAGGTAAATGAGGTTATCGGGAAGAACATCAGACTTCGATCGAGCACGCGAAGAATAGAAACGTAGCTTGAATCCGAGAAGCTGCGCAGCTACTCTGTTCCCTTTTGGTGGCAGCGTGCCGGTCTCCGCAATCCATTTCCTTGTCGCCAATTCCTCTTCCGAAAGGTTGTTAGTTTCCGGAAGGATTTGCTTCAGCTCCTCCTCAGAAATCGGACGACGACCGATCTCAAAGAAAGCACGGATTCCAACTTCCTTTACACGGTCCCAGAACCGCCTGTCCCGCTGCTCGTTGTTTTGTATGGCCTCGGCGCGCTCTTCGTCAGTCGTCACCCAACCCGCAGAACCCGGGAGGGCCCAGCTGGGTAAGCCCGTATCGCGAGCACTTCCCTCCAAGGTGCGGAAAGTGTCTTCTTTAGGCCACCATGAGCTGGCCCGTAGAAGCTTCACAAAGAACCGATATTGCTTCACAAGCACAGCAGCAAAAACATCCAAGGTCACGTCCAGGACACGTCCAACGTCCATGTCGAACGCACCGATCATCGCCTTTACTTTCTCAAAGGTGTCTTCGACGACCTCGCTGGATGGGGGTTCGTTATTGCTTGTCGTGAATAGTTCCGTGAGGAGCTTCGAGTATCCTTCCGATTCCTCCCGAAGTAGGTTGTAGTTCGATTGTCGGTACAAAAGATTCGTCTGTTTGCGGATTCCCATACGAGCAAAGGTCTCTCGGACGAGACCCAAAGACTGCAGAAGAGGCGTGTCAAGCTGAAGGCGCATGAGCGCAGGATTGATCGCAGTGGAGAAGACGAGGGACCTCAGTGCGGAATTCGATGGATCGGAGTCGGTAACGATCGATAAAGTATCAAGAAAGAGGGATCGGGTATCAAGGACCGTGGCCTGTCCTTCGCTATCCATATCGACATCTTCCGCCGCAACGTCTTCTCCGATTATGTCTTTCACGGCGCTGCCTGCATCTGTCGGCGACAGCCGACCGTAGAAGGCACTCCGAATGAGCTCCTGGTACATCGACGCCAATCTTACATCATCTTGTGCGTTGCGCATTTCAACCCCGTCCTCCACAAGCTTGTATCTTCCGGTCGATGCCCAGTCCTCGATTACGGCATCGGTCACATACTCGTAGTCGAAAGGCGGGGGAGGCCCGCGAGGAGGCTGAATAGGCGACATTTGGGGTGGAGGAGGGGGCTGAGATTGCGACTGGGAAACAGACGATGGCGCCTGTGTTGGTGACGGTGGCGGTTGGTGAGCAATTCCGTTTGTCTGATCGGATTCCGTGGGGTCTTTCGCGGGTGTGGTGCTCGGGGGCGACATTGCTCCTTCCTTGCGAGCCCCGGGAGTATTCTGAGTGTCATTACTAGGCCTCCGGCCGATGCTATTCCGCCCTCCTCGATTGTGCTGTCTTCGACCTCTTCCGCGTGTCTCGGGGAGTTCGCGAGGGGACTGTTGTTGTTGCGCCATGTTGAGACTGCCTGGCCGATGGGGCGAAGGGCGTCCGGCGTCGTTCCCTGAATCGCCAGACCACTGTCTTTCTCCTCTCTTCCGCTTTCCTCCAGCACCTGGAGCCATGACAGCGCGGTCAAAGCTAGAAGCTCAGACAGAGAACGAGGATGGTTCCGACAGGTCGCGAGGCATTAGGCGGTGACCTATGGTTTGGAAAGTGTCAGCGTGGTGATGGAGAGAGTGTTAAGATGATGATCACAAAGGAGAATTACCTGTAGGAGACAGTCATCCAAGTTGGGGGGAATGACAATGGTAAGCTGGTGCAACAAAGCAGTAACACTTGATGGACGGGTGGATATCAAATCATCATCAGAAACCGCCAGCTTGGCGGCCCTCGCGCTTAGGTCGCTTGTGTCGCGATCCGCGCTTATTCATCCTCCACAACTAACTATATCTTGGTTGTCAACAAGTTTATTACAACTACTTGCAACGACCTCCTATTTGTGCCTACATAGTTTAGCAAGTCTCATTATGATAAGATGGATAATATTTTGGTCAGAGAAATCATTCACTTGTTCGGGGAAAGAACATCATCATGTCTCTGGACACCTATATATTTTGTCAAAGAACCCAGACAAAGAACTGTTGCTTGAAAGGATCTGAGCTAAGAAAGCTCATCACGAGCTCTTGATTTGTATGAGACTAACACCCGATGGACTAGTATTTAGCCCAATAGATAACAATTCGAGTATCTGAAGCAATTCGCTCCCTTCCTATCTGGTGGATGCCTTAGGAGGCATACAAACGCCCCAGATGTTGAGAACGGGGATTTGAGGGGCTGGCACCTCCCTTCACCGTCGCTATACATCTATGGATACAATGCAGCAAAGTGTATGCAACACAAGTTCGACAAATGACTTGTAGCCCGTGGGAATGGCGGTACACCCTTGTTAGTACTTACTCTATATAGCCCCTAGTGGACACCAAATTGCATTTGGTTACGCTGTTCACCATCTTCTAAGCCGTGACACCCATCTACTCAAGGTCCTATATTACCCTCTCTGTTGTGTGTAAACTTCAAACTGACAAGCAAAGGCATTACACATCCCAAACTCTCATCACCGCGCTGAGGGAACGCCTCGCACTACCAGTGTCCTCCAGATGCATGCTCTTCCCTTCAGAAAAGGCCATGAAGCATTTTCTGTCTTTACTACGAGACCAATACGCACGATGTTCAGCCGCATCTGACCTATTCTACGTCCCGCCCACACTGCTACCCCAAGGAGCACCGTGGGACCGCTTCTGTGCTGTCGTATACCACCAAGACTTCCACGCGGAAGCACGGAGATACTGTGCAGCGATGGGGATCGACGGTGGCCTGCCAAGTCAGAAGACCGAGTTTTGTTCCGAGTACATCCATTGCATGTCCTCAATGTCTAGCGATCCAGCATTCACAACGCTTGGTTCCCAGTCAAGTCACCCCATGCCATCTCAGACCCGTTCCATTCCCAAAATGTAACTACAGGATCGTTACAACGAGATAGACAGCATTGTCTGCACATTAAACTATCGAGTATCATAAATCATACCTATAGAAAGATCCTCAAGCCAGGCCCAAATCCTTCGCTTCCAGATCGACGATCGAAGGAATCAGCTCCATCAGGCTGGGCTGCGTGGGCGTCCAGCCTAACAGCTTTCTCGCGCGGATCGCATGGCCCCGCGAGCTGCTACCCCACGCATACAGACCGAACTGATTCAACTCGGTCACCTGGGCATCGGCCAAAGGCTCGACTTCCGGCGACGGAATGAGCTTCTTCTCGTAGGCGACGCGTGCCACCTCCCGCTGGATATCGCCCCAGACGAAGGGCCCGTTCTCGGCGAGATAGTACCCCTTCTCGTTCCATGTGGCCTGGCCACCGCCGGCAGCCGCGGCGTCGCCAAGGGCCAGGTACACGTTGCTCAGATCCTGCACATGCACCTGATGCCAGATGTTCTTGCCCTCGCCGACCAGCAGACCCTTCTTGCGCTTCAGCACGGCCTCGGTGAGCCAGTAGGCTTGAACGCTCTTCTGATTGCCGGGGCCACGGCCGGGACCGTAGATTGTCGGCGGACAGACTATGGCGGTCTTCACGCTGGTGGGGTTGCGCACGCCGGCGTCGATGATGATCTTGTCCACGTTGCGGTGCAAGGAGTCGTCTGGGAGGTTGACGAGCTCGTCGACGCCTTCCCAGTCATTGTGCTCCTTGTTGCGGTACAGACCCCAGGTATTGGTGCGGAAGTCTTCGACGGTCAGGATGCCAGTGCCGGAGGTGTGGATGAGCCAGACCGGATTCTGGGGGGTGTGGTGGGCAACACCTTTGGCGATGGCTTCGGCCGATGCGACGTGGTCACAGTCGGCGCAGTCTAGGGTCGATTAGAATAGATTTGCATAGAAACTGGGACAGAGGTTCGGAAGGGCGTACGAAAAACGATGTCAGCGTTCTTGACCTCCTCCTCAATGATGCTAGATGAGTCGAGATCGCCGTAGACGATTCTCACGTCGGGGTATTTGCTGGCAACCTGAGCACCCTTGTCCTTGTTGCGAACGAGAACGGAATACTGCCAGTCGGGGTGGGCTTGGTGCACGGCGTAGAAGACATCACCACCGATGTATCCCGTCACGCCAGTACTATATATAATCAGCGGAAAGGAACGTAAATAAGTTGGGGAATCCCATCACTTACAGGAAGACCTTCAAAGGAGCCATGATGTGAGATATCTAGAGATGGGAATGGGAATGTCACCTAAGTGTACGAGGAGATCACAAGTTCAAGTCCAAGGCTGTCAGTGGGGAGGATGGCATCAATATATAGCTACGGCCGAGTACAACAGCGGGACGCTTTGAAATCAAAAGTGGATTAGATGGAGCCGAATTGAAACAGATGCAAATCAGAGGCCCAAGAGAAGGTCAAGAGTGGGGGTGGGGTGGGAAGAGCTTCGGTTGCACGGAGAAGCTGCGCAGACTACCCTCGCCGTAGTTCAAAGTAGGATGAATTGGTAGGCGAGCGCATTTGCCTCTTCTGGGGCCATTGAAGCTGTAAAAGGATTCTAGCGTTTAGACGAAGGAATTGGTATCAGTTGGGAGAGACTGCCGATGACGTCGATTGCGGGGAGATGCTTGGTAAGCGGGTTCTAACTACCAGCTAACTAGTTAACTATCTATAGAAGAGCAAGAACAACGGCATTCCTTTGCGTTTCTCTCCCTACATCATTCAAATCAAACACTACTGTACCTCACTATGACACCATCTCTCACAGGCAGCTGTGCATGCAGCTATATCACCTATACGGTCGCCAACCCACCTCTAGCCATGTCCAACTGTCATTGCACCTCGTGTCGCAAACAATCCGGTGCTCCTTACCAGAGCTGGGCCATCTGCAATGGCTCTGACGTGACGTGGACTAGCATACCGCCTACGATGCGCCAGTCGAGCGAGAGAGCTTCACGGGGCTTCTGTCCCCAATGTGGGTCCAGTATCTGCATGATGATTCCTGGAGAGCGTATAGCCGTCACCGCTGGGACCCTCGACGACACACCCGGGATGGAAATTCCCAGGCCCACGGAGCATATCTTCCTGGCCGAGAAGGCATCCTGGTTTGACCTGCCTGAGGATCAATTGGAGCGAGCAGATCAATTTTCTTCAAGAGGCGAATGAGATGAGGTCTTAGAACAGACAAGCGCTCGGGGTGGATAAGGCTAGCAGTAAGAATCACTGGGAGAGAGAATTGTCATTGTGAAGCAGCAAATGCAATAAAAATAAAAATAATCATTTGCGAAACATATACCAGGCATGAAATTTACCAGGTTCAAGCCCATTGAACAGCATCATAAGAGGCAAGTTAAAAACACAAACATCACTAGACAGCCTCCATATAACACTAGAAGGAACGACTGTAGGGGGGAATCGCGCAGGATCATCAATATCTGTAATATACAGGCAATGTTCAGAAAGTGCTCGTAGCCAGCCGACTCGCGGCATTCCGGGCATCAAGCCGATCATCGTCTTCCTCTTCCACGATAGACCCCACACGACTGGTGGAGCGTAGCCTGCCCTTGCCCTGTCCGTTGACCTCCTCCTCATCGTCCGGTGGAGGCGAAATCATGCTACCGCTCATACTACGTCCCAGACTGTCGCTGCGACGAGGGATACCGCTCCACGCATCTCCCTTAGGTCCTTGACTGGAGGCCATGTTTGGGCGCCGTCCAGTGGGATGAGATTCGCGGCCTAACCGACTGAGTCCTCCAGAGGAGTCGATCGCGCGGATGTCGGGTCGCACGCTTTCCAGCGTAGCCAGGGTTCGACGCTCAGCTTCGATCTGGCGTAGCGTGTACTCGCGCAGTGTCATCAAGAGATCATCAGTAGTGCGTTGGAACCAGCGGCGCTTTTCAGAGAGCAAATTCGAGGTCACACGTTGCGTCTTCTTGGTGAGCCAATCCTCATGGTTCTGAGCATCTTCCAAAGCAGTGATCGCCTCGTCCACCTTGTCCGGCCGGACGGAGGAGCTACCTTTCAGACGGTCTGCCGCAGCGCGCTTACTGCGGGTCGTCTGTTGTGCTTGGAGCAGCTCTCGGAGGAGGATGTGTCGGTTGGTGAGGGTTTCTTTCACGATAAAAGCGTCGGACGAATGATAGCTGAGAGGTTCTCCGAGTGTCGTTGCCTCCGCAGTAGCCTGAACTGCGTGATAGTCCCCAACAGTCTGAATGACTCTACCCAGCTTCCGATAGGCGTGGGCCAAGCCGGGATGGGTCTCCTGCACATGCATTTGCCCGAGCTTGACACCGAAGTCCGACTCTGCGAGGCCAAGTCCTGGGAGATAAGGTTAATGGATGTTCCTATGCATAATGGATAGCATCAAGCGCCAACCCACCTCGTCGACCCTTAACCACGCGGTCGACCTTGTGACTCGTATCCATGGATCCAAGATAAAACATCTTGACCGTGGGCCGCGCGCTCTGTAGTTCAGGAGTATCATCTGGCGGTGGAGCGAACTGTTTCAGGACCTTTCGCCGCATGCCGGTGGCAGGTTGTTTCATCCGAACCACCGGGCTGTAACCAAAGTCGCTTTCCACAAAGAGAACCACTTCATCATCATGGATCAGAATTTCGTTTGCAAAAATCGTGTTGAGCCATTTTTGCATGGACGCTTTCACACGGATCTCATCCTCTTCCGTTCCCGCACCAGCGGGGGTGAGGGGAGGAGGCACAGCGGGCACCATCGCTTCCGGATTGGCTGACATCAGATGTTCGGCGAGTTTGATAAACTCGCCATGAGTCCGACGAACATCGCGATACTGCGTAGTTCTAAACTTGGGGATATTGGTCTAATTGGGTGAAATTCGATTAGCTGCATACGATCGGGCAGCTTCTCATCAGGGAATAGCTCACGTGAATATCGAAACGAAGGATTGGGTCTTTCTTGCCTGGCCTCTCCAGCCCTGTAATTCTCGCCTGAATCTTGTATACCGGGCCGGATGGCCGGGAATTTTGCGGCGCGCCTGCGTGCGCGGGGGGCTGGGACCGAGGAGGCTGTTGAGCGCCAGATTGCGGCTGATCCACGCTGTATCCCGAGTCACCGAGGTGAGAGCTCTGCAACCTTTCAGATAGGTCGGGAGAACCGGTTCCCCCAATTGCGCGGCTTGTATCGGACTGCGAACCATCGGCAGGATGGGATTCGGCATCAAACGGGGATTGGTGTGGGGGAAGAGGCGAGGAGGGGATGTCACTGGTAGCCGACGCTGGAAAGTTCACCTCACCAGGTCGAGGAGAACCCCAGGGAGAGGCACCCGCCGGATGATCCGGGTCGTGGGAGATCGCAGAATAGTCCATCGTTGAGAGTGGCGGGGCGGAGAGTTGTGCGATGGGCGAAGAGGGATCACTGCGGCTCCTAGGAACCACGTCTGCAGGCTGTGGGCAGATCAGATGGGGGCTAAAACAGCAAGGGGGGTGTAGATCAAAAAGAGAGACATACCTAGAGTGCCTGGAAGGGATTGCGCGATCGGTTGAGCGCAATGACAGCAGGTGAGATGGACGAGACTTGTGGAGAAAGATAAAGAACAGCTGGAGAGGAAGTTCCAAGGAGGTTACGTCGTTGCTGCCTGTAGGGCCTGATTTCTCAGGCTCGCAACTCCGTCATGTCCCAACCCGCAATTATCAGCTTCAACTTTCTTCCTTCGCATGTTCTTCGACAATCCCGCTGTCTCTTACGTTGTCCTTTTCTTTTCGCGGAGATAAAGTTGCGTTTGATATGCATTCAACACTATAGACTGCATTGACTCCCTCCATCCCATGGTTTCCGTGCAATTGCGGTGATGGTCGCAGCTCTCTTCCTGCGCGCTGCGGCGCGCCCAGCAAGCCCGAGAATAGCCAACCCTTTGAGACACATTACACCGGTCATTCAGAGTCAAAACAAATGGAAGTCCTCTCGGTTACAAGAATTTACAACGTCCGCATCCAACCATTCGACTGACAGCCTGGACCGCACCAGGAACATTGGTATCATCGCGCACATCGATGCAGGCAAAACCACAACCACGGAGCGGATGCTCTATTACAGTGGCTTTACCCGACGTCTGGGCGACGTGGATGAGGGCTCTACTGTCACAGATTTCCTTCCGGCGGAACGTGCTCGCGGAATCACAATCCAGTCCGCGGCTATCACCTTCCACTGGCCGCCGGAGAATGTTGCAGATGCCAATGCCTCTGCCCATGACGCACAATCCCCGAGGTCTGCAGTTCCACATACGGTTAATTTAATTGATACTCCCGGGCATGCCGACTTCACCTTTGAAGTCATGCGATCGTTGCGCATTCTCGATGGCGCAGTCTGTATCCTCGACGGCGTTGCTGGTGTAGAGGCGCAAACCGAGCAAGTCTGGCACCAAGCCAGCAGCTACAGCATTCCGCGGGTGGTCTACGTGAACAAGCTCGACAGGGATGGTGCAGCGTTCGGGAGAACCGTCAGAGAAGTCGCCTCTCGATTGAGTGGATGGCCGGCTGTCTGCCAGATCCCGTGGTTCGAGGGCGGAAACGGTCGATTCATCGGTGTCGCCGATGTCATCAACCTGCAAGGTCTCCGATGGGACGAGGGCGACGGGAAGTCTGTGAAAATGTTCGATCTTCAGCAACTAGATGTCGAAGACAGTCAACTAGCGCAGGAGCTCCGCCGCGCGAGGGTAGCTCTCGTCGAGCTGTTGAGCGAGCATGATGAAATAATGATCGAAAGGTTTTTCGACTGCGATGAGGACCACCTCGCCGTTCCCCCATTGGACGTACTAGAAAGTCTGCGCCGGTGTCTTCACCAGCAGACAGGACGGAAAATAATCCCAGTCTTCGCCGGCGCCAGTTTCCGCAACATCGGCGTCCAGCCCCTGCTCGACGCCGTCGTGAACCTCCTTCCCAGCCCGCTCGAAACCTCCGATCCAGAGGTCAGCATCGGCGGCGTGAAGGGAGGCCTCCGTCGCCTTCTCTCTGGCGATCTACTCGTCGAACAGAGCGAAAAAGCTTCCACTAAGGGGAAGCCCAAGAAGTCAGCCGCCATCCATGCCGAATCTCGCACCGCCATTGAGAAATTGCAGGGTTGTGCTCTCGCGTTCAAGGTAGTTAACGACGCTAAACGAGGCGTCCTTGTGTACGTGCGCGTCTACTCCGGCTCCCTCGACCGCAATAGCGTCCTGTTCAACACCAACCTGAACGTCTCCGAACGCGCCCCGCGGCTCCTGAAGATGTACGCCAACGACGCCGTCGAGGTCGACTCCATCCCCGAGGGCCACATCGGCGTCGTGGCTGGCCTCAAACACACTCGCACCGGCGACACCCTGGTCACCTACGCCGGCAACAAGGCCACTCCCCCGGAGCCTCTCAACACCCTCCAGCTCCGTCCGATCACCGTGCCACCGCCCGTTTTCTTCGCCAGCGTCGAACCGCACAGCCTCAGCGAGGAAAAGCGTCTGCAGGACAGCCTTGCAATGCTCCTCCGCGAGGACCCCAGCCTCCACGTCACCGTTGACGAAGACTCGGGCCAGACGCTCCTCAGCGGAATGGGCGAGCTGCACCTCGAGATCGCCCGCGACCGCCTCCTCAACGACCTCAAGGCAAAAGCCAGCATGGGCCGCATCGAGATCGGCTACCGCGAGTGCCCCCTCGCTGCCTCCGGCCCTGTCACCCAGATCTTCGACAAGGAGATTGCCGGCCGCAAAGGCAAAGCCGGCTGCACCGCGGCCGTCGAGCCCTTCGACCCCGATTCCTCCCCGGCCGTCGACAAATCCGCCGCCCTGTCCGTCGAGACCAGCGACGGCAACCAGATCGTCATACTCGCCCCCGCCCTTGACGTCGAAATCAGCAAACGCGGCGTCGAGGAAAGCTCCCTCCTCCCCGCAACCCTCGATGTCCAGACCCTCCGCTCCGCCCTCCACAACGGCTGTCTCGCCGCGCTCGCCCGCGGGCCCCAGTTCACCTTCCCGCTGCACAGCACCCGGGTCACCCTCACCTTCGACCCGTCCGCGCACCTCTTCGGCAACGAGACCACCCCGTCCGCGCTCTCCGCCGCCGCGCGCCTCGCCACGACCACCGCCCTCCGCAACCTCGTCTCGTCCGCTCCAGGCGGCGCAACGGCGCTCATGGAGCCCGTGATGAATGTAGTGATCACAGTCGACGAGGCGAGTCTCGGCGCCGTCGTCCACGACATCTCGTCCTCGCGCGGCGGCCACATCGTCTCGCTGGACGAGGAGATCCCTCTCCCCGCCACAGATCTCGTCGCCTCGCCCGAACCGACCGAGGACCTCCCACCCATCGACCCGGCCAATGTGTATGCCCCGCCAGACCCGTTCCAGTCGGCGTCGGTGGGCGCGGACCTGCCTGCGTCGACGAACCGCCCGCGCACCATCACCGCCAAGGTGCCTCTCAAGGAAATGGTGGGCTATCTCAAGCATCTGCGCAGTCTGAGTGCCGGTCGTGGGACGTTCGTCATGAGTGTTGATCGCTTCGAGAAGATGAGCGCGCCGCGCCAGAAGGCGGTGCTGTCTGACCTGCGCGGAGAGTATATGTAACCACAAACCTAAGTTACTACTAGTGCCTCTGTATCATAATCCAAAGCTGTACAATATGCATTTAGATAATGTATCTCGTGTGTTCAATCAGGAATATATGCCATCATCTACACCCACACAAATGTACGCTGGGGAAGCACGCCCATGCATTATCAACATCGCAACCGATCACTCCAAGCAAAGCCGGAACTAAATACAATGAACCCTACATACGTACAAGGCGAGAGGAACACGCAAGCAAATGAAGATGTCCGAAACAAAATGCAAATCACCAATTATCATCCCATTCATCTTGTCCCTTTCCCGTCGCCGCAGAGCCCCCCGAGGCGCCGCCGCCGCCACTCCCGCCACCCGTGGCAGGCGAAGATGTCGGACCCGGCTTCATGGCCGTCGTACCGACCGCACTCGACCGGGACGTATTACGACGGTGCGACTCCTGACCCGCGAGAGAAGAGAAGTCATCCCAGAAGTCCTTCCGCTCGGGGTCCTGGCGACGACGCGCGCCGCTGCTGCCCGCGTCATCGGGCCCCTCGACAAACCGGTTGAACGAGTCTGCGGCACCGCGGGCGCCGACCTGGAGGTTTTGGCCTAGCTGTGCAGCGTGGATGCGGGCTTGGGCCGCGAAGTCGGATTCTGCTATCTGTTGACATGGCCGTTAGCACGGGGTGCGATCGGAGGGCTAGAGAGGGGAATGTACCGTCTTCGCCGTGGGCTGGATATAACTATCGTTGACAGTCTTGGCGCTCTTTCCGACCGCCGTGGTGAACCAACCGAAGCCCTTGGTCAATGCGGCCATGGGGTCCTTCTGGAAGTCATCGAAGCCGGGGATGGGGCCGCCGGCGGCAGACCGCGAAGACGGCGACGAGACGGGCATTCCGCCGCCAAAGCCAGTGAATTTTCCACCTTGAGATGGCGGAACGGAGTCGGAGCGGGTGGCATTTTCGGTCCCCAGACGCGCAAAGTATGCTTCATTCCGTTCCTTGCGGCCGCCGTCGACACCGCCGAAGCCGTCGTGGGAGGCGGGCGAGCCCCGGCCGCCGCGCGAGTTCGTGAGGGGGGTGCTTGATCGCGAGGAGGGTTGGTTATCTGCGACGGGAGGCTTAGGCTTCTTTGTCGTCTGACCGGGGATATATTCGCGGCCTTCGACCTTGGCGGAGAGCCGTTCCTTGTATTCCTCCCCGACGTCACCCTCGTAGCGCTCTTTGATGGTCGAGTCCTCGAAGGTGCGACCTTCGGATTGTGTGATGGGGTGGGCATCGAAGAAGGACTTCCAGGTGTCGTTTCCGCCCTGCTCCATGCGCTGAAGTTCGGAGACCTTGAAGGCGTCCATGGTAATGGAGCGGACGAAGGAGATGTGCACGCCGAGGCCGCGGTGGGTGCCGGCGCAGTTCAGACAGATGAAGGTACCAAATTTAGGGGAGGCCTAGATGCAATCAAACCAAAAGTGCGCGAGTTGCCGTTAGTCAATGATCGCTTTTGTAACGTGAGGAGCGGTTGATTCAATAGCGGCGGTGGAGCGTATAGGGGTTGGGAGGATCATCAAGCACGAACCCATTGGGGGGATGGTGCGCCGCAGTCACAACACTTGTCATTTCCATTGGTTTTGGAGTATTGGAGGAGCTATTGAACAGGCGATGACCAGGCACCCGTTAGCGCTGAGTGGTATGTGAGGGGAAGGAGGGAGCATACCTTGGCCTTTGTCTCCGGATCAACCTCCCACATTTTGGACATGGTGGGCGAGTGGGGGAGTTTCTCAGTCAGGATAGAAAATGAAACGATACGTCGAGCGTGGTGTTCCTCGTCCCTGAACTGACTGGAACGGGGCGGAGGCGTGGAGAGAAGAGCAGGAGAAGCGGCCTAAGCTGGGAGTCCGTCGCCCCTCGTCGGGCTAGGTGGTTCGATGCGGCTGCAGTGATAGGCAATCAGTGCGAATGCAACTCTCAACGCTCCGGCGCAAATCAGAGAGCGACGATCGGCAATGGAGTCGTGCAGGAGAGGATCGGTGGGAGGGAGTGTTGGTAGTCGGGACGGAGGAGTTGGATGTAGAGCAGTGGGAGAATCAGGTATCCAGACAGCGGGGGACAGACAAATACAGCCACACAGGGGAGGTATTGGTATATTACCGTATTACCAAAACACATCCTGCTCTTGATATAGGTGTCTAAGGGCTGCACTCTGTCTGAATCCACTGGAATCGAGATGCGAGTATTCTTGTACACCACTCCCTCCTTTAGTTGTTAGTTTCATCTTTGCTTGATCTAAGCTTTTGTGGCAGGAGGATCCAAGGTTGCATACCGTCTGGGTTCTCGTCCGTGGCATGATTCTGCCATGATAAGATGCTACCTAGGAGGTATATGGCTAGGTATATATACTGCAGTCTACGTGGACGCACAGAAATCATCAACTCCGCAAAGTCCCCTTGACTACAAGGCCAGCCTTGCGGCTAATCATAAAAGCTAGGTAAATGGTAGCTAAGATACAGTATAGCAGAATGGCAGATTCGTGATCTCAAGAAGTGCCGTCAACCCTCACGGTTCAGGCGTTGGTCATGTCTCCAGCAACGACGGACGCCTCGCGGCTGTCCGCTTCAACATAGGAAATAAAAAAGATATCAATGTCTCATCACAATAGACCATATCGGACAGGATTAATAGCCACAGTGTTCGTCTTGGTTTCATGGGTTTTCTTGGAGTTTTTCTGCGCCTTTCAGCAGCCTTCACTTTTCTTCAGATGTCCACCATGAAGATTAATCCGTACGAAGGTCCAGTCTCATCACTCCTCCATTATAGCCCTCCGATTGATTCCACACAATCGGAGGTTGTCTCGTTCGGTGGGGTTGAACGACTTGTCATTTAGGCCGCGGTGGGAGCGGCGTTCTCCTGGCCCGCGGCAGGAGTCTCGGTAGTCTCCTCGGGCTTCTCCTCGGAGGCAACGGCATCATCCTCCTTGCCGGGGCTGTCGATAGCGACCTTGACAGCGATCTCACGGCCCTCAATCTCCTTGCCGTTCATCTCCTTGACGGCCTTGTCCTGAAGCTCCTCAGAGCCCAGCGTGACGAAACCGAAGCCACGGCCCTTGCGGCGTTCATTGCGGGCCTGGAGCTTCTTGATCATAAAGCGAGGGATGGGACGCAGAGCGATCTTGGCGGAGACAGGCTGGTAGTCGGCGAAGATCTCCTTGAGCTGGGGGGTAGGGTCAGTGTCGGATCGTCCATCACCAAACCAACGAGTGGATACGCACCTTATCCTCGCTCAGATCATAGGGAAGGTTGGCCACCATGACCTTGGTCTTGGAAGGAATACCATCTTCAGGGGGACCACGCTGCTTCTGAGAACGGGGAGCACGGGGCTTACCACCCTGCTTGCCAGCGTCGGTGGTAGCGGCCTCGTTCTGGTTGACCTCAGACAGGGGAGCGGCCTCACCGGAAGCCTCAGCACCCTCAGCGGCCTGGCCATTCTGAGATTGGGTCTATCGATGCGATTAGATGAGAAGATAAAGGTCTGAAGCTGGACGGAGACTTACGGAACGGCCACCACGACCCAAGCGACCTCCACGGCCGCGACCACGGCCGCGACCACGACCCCGGCCACCGGCCCGCTTGCGGCCCTCGTTGCCGCTAGCACCCTCGCCGCCGCTGGCGGCACCCTCCTTAGCCTCAGCCGGCTCGGGCTTACGAGCCAGCTGAACTGAGACCTTGCGCTGAAGGATCTCCTTTCCAGAGAGCTCTTCGATAGCGGCGGTGGCCTCCTGGGCGGTAGCAAGGTCCACGAAGGCGTAGCCAACCGGACGGTTGGTACGAGGGTTCACAGGGATGGAGACGCTTTCACTGTTAGGTAGAAGATGGGTTAGCTTTAGTCCTGCCGAATGATGTCTGAAGAATGACGTAGGGGCCAAGGAATAGGCGACCACGACTAGGGTCCATAGTTTCGCTCGACGAGATGAGGTTGTACCGGGTCAATGGCAGTGGAATGGTGGGATGAGGGTGTTATAAATAGCAATCTCGGTGATTCGTATCGTTTCATCCCCCTGATAGCTGATAGATGGGCCAAGAAACCTTACACGGTGGCCCCTTTCCACAGGCGCCGACGCCACAACGGACACCAAAAAAGGGGAGGGGGGTGAGCAGACAGGAGACTTACATCTTGTAGTTCTTGAAAAACTCCTTGAGCTCCCCCTCAGTGGTCGCATACGCGAGATTCCCAATGTAGAGCCGACGTCCCTCGTCGGCACTGGCAGCCGCGGCATCGGTGGACTGAGTCGCAGCGGGGGCAGTACCGTTGGTGGCCTCAGTGGTGGCAGGCACAGGGACGGTAGACTCGGCTTTGTTTTCGACGGCAGTAGACATCTTGAAGGCTGAGGACACAAACAGGTCGGGAGAAGAAAGAGGTGGTGATGGGTGGATAGATGGCGATGACCGGATTGTGTGTTGACTGACTCAGGAGAGCTGAAGGCTGCCTGTGTTATGGAGTCGAGAGACTTGAACAGAACTTGACAGGAGGGATTGACTTGACTTGAAGAGGGGGGAGGAAGGAGGAAAAGGGTAGCTTGGTGCCCTAGATACGAGAAGAGGAAGAAAGAATCTTTAGCAGATGGAGCTTGATTGACGGGGTGGAAGGAAGGATGAAGTAAGAGAGGTTCCGTTGGCAAGAGGTGAGAGAAAAAGGGAAGCCGCTAGCCGATTCGGGCCGCTGCAGCCTGAGGCACCCGAGATGGCTTATCTCAGCCATGATGTCATCCCTTGCATACCTCCCTCCCTCAACCACAACTCTAGATACAATCAACATCAACACAAACATCTAGAGAGTTCCAAGTGCCGCGCAGACCAGGCTTCTCATCTCCATGCTGTACGCCAAATGCATCAGAACATGAACGCCCCAAATTGCTCTCCTAAGTTCCCCCACGGCAATGATGAGAACGAATTCTCCACGGCACGACGGAGGTCCGGATCCACCTCCAAGTCCATGTCTCCAAAATTCTCTTGCTCCGACTCCACGTCCAAGTCGAGAGAGTCCAACTCATCAGTTTCAACTTGCATGTGTGACGATTGCCCCAGCATACCTCTGCCTCGGTTCTGGCGGATGCGCCGGGCCTCTTTCTCCAACCACTGACGGCGTTCCTGCTCGTCCTGTTCTTCCTTAGTAGGCACCGGCACGTATCTGCCCCATTCATCTTTGTAGACATGCACACGAGGTCTTCCGACGGTAACATACTTCGATTTACTCAAATGAGGCGTTCTCACTGCTTTCGCCATCCTCGCTCTGACTTCCTCGCTCACTTCGTCTTCCGTCTGATCGGCGCTATTATCAGCACAGTGGGTGGGTGTATCGCTGCCTTGGTTGTTGTGCGCGACCGATGGTGTTCCAATTCCACTGTCACTTTCAAAATTTCCCACAGATACACTGGGGCCAGGCAAAGCATCGTTCGAAGAACTGCTTGAGGAATTGGCAGAAGAATCCGCCGAGGAGCAGGTCGAGGAAGCGTCACTGTCACTGTCACTAGATGACCCATCGTCAGACTTGACCGGCTGTACGTTGGCCACTAGTGCCTTCTGGTAATGTCGCTCCCACGCCTCCGTCATCATCATCACGTAGCTCGGAATGGTCAAATCTTCATTGTCGTACCAATCAAAAGAAGGATCCGAGAGAGGGCCAATAATAATTGCACTGATCACTCGAGCAACCTCATGGATATTGCAAGAATGTCTTGCGGCGAATTCCACGAAAGGAAAGTTGATGGCAATGGTCTTGGCCATATCTTCGAAGAACTCAAAGTTATACGCGTATGATCTAGTTGGCGTCGCTTTTGCCTCGGCGGGAAGAGTCACGAAGGGGGGCTGGATCTTCAATGGATCATGTTTGGCGGCAGCGGGGATACTCTGTTTCTGCTTTTTGGTGAGGTGAGTCTCCTGTTCTTCCTCGGGACCTGCTGCCCGCTTCTGCCTGGTGGATGCGCTTGTCTTGGGGTTTTTGGAAGCAGAAGTCTGTTTCTCTCTGGTGGAAGCAGTTGTTCTCTGGCTCTTGGGAGTTGCAGTCCGTTTTGGCTTGGTGGATGTGGTTGGTTTCTGCTTCCTGTTGGCTGCAGTTTGTTTGCGTCTGGTGGTCGGCCCGGTGGCCCTGGCTGTTTCCTGATTCTTAGGAGCAGCAATGTCTATCTTCTTGGTGGACGCAGATTTTGTTCGGTCCTCGGGAACTCCAGCTTTTTTGTCGCCCTTTTCCTCTGCGACTTCCTCCTTTGTGGGAACCTGGACTGTCTGCCGTGGGCTTTTCTTAGCCACAACCCTCTTGCCGGCAGTTGACTGGGTTCTCGCTGCGGGAGTCTTCTGTGCCATTGACGTGCGGCCTCTCTTCAGGCCGGTAGTGGGCTCGTTGGCCTCGGAAGCAGGTCTCTTTCGAGCCATGCTGGTGAGATGAGAGGTACTGCAAGGGACAGTTAGAAGGCTGCTATATGGGGAGAATGTGGCATACTAACTTGAGTGCTGAAGCTGAAGTCGTATCGACAGGTGAGGGTAGGGAGGGTGCGTGGTATTGCAGATCAGGACTAGCCTGAACGTTGCTCTGATCTTTTAGTTATGGCCGGGGAGAGGGAATGAAGTACCGAGAAGTCTTTACGAGTAGAAAGGCGAACTGTATGTGTGAAGCAATTGGAAGAGGCGCTGGCGAGGACGGTCATGGTACCAAAAGGGGGCTCAACAGAGGAACAACTTGTGCGGCAACATTTCACTAAAAGCTACAGTCAATAGGGGCATGAGCAATAACAGTGAATCAACAAAGATGGAGTGCATTGTAGCAAAGTCACAATAAGAGCCGATGATTGGTAGAATGCGCCTAGTATGTTTAGAATGGAGTGACTATGTTGAACTGGTAATTGAATCTATCATAGACCATTCTCATCATCAAGCAACACAACACCAGAACCTGTGTGACCACCTGAATTTCCCCAAAAGGGCAGATTGAAGATTTCTTTGCTCGTGTATAGATAAGAGTCTAGGTCCGACGTCATCCCCGCAAAACAAGGTTGCTGGACCCATGGCTTGGCAGGCTTAGTCAAAGATTTGCCTTTTTCCCACCCCATTTCGCCTTCGCTTTCACCTCCTCTCAGTTTCCTCCCCCCATCCGTCCCTAAATCCCTCCTATCGATCGCTTTCATGCTCGTCGCTTGATCCCAATGGATCGCATAGAGCCATTACGCGGCTCTCCCGGTCCTCAGGGCGGTCCTCAGCAACCACCCTCTTCCAATACTTCCGCCGCCGGGTCGCGAACGACGTCATCACAGCCGACTCGACCCCGAGCAGCATCGCTGCGCACCCGTCGTCCAACTATCCATCTTCAGCGTCTTCCATCGGCAGAGAGGACGCCTCAGATTCGTCGAAACTCTCAGAGACAATCTACCCTTGACATTCCCAGTACGATTCCCGCGTCGCCCAGACCCTCCCAGGACCAAGACGAGTCATGGCAGGCCAATCGCCGTCGCAGCAACTCCGAGCCCCGACCGGGTCGCTGGTCTGCCCCCAATGCGGCGTTGATGACCCGACTGACGACGGGAGAGCAAATGAACCCTTTGATGGAAGAGAATACTAACCCGAGCCCTGTCGCGACAACTCCATCAAACCAACCTTTCGCTCCATCGCCTCCCCCAGTACTGCCGGATACACAACCTAAGGCTGGTCGAGGTCTTATGCGCTGGACGAGTTCAGCTACTAACAACCGCTTTTCTCGCAACCGTGCTACTATCAGTGGAGGCTCACCGTCGCCGATGGAGCTCTCTAATGAGTACCATCCTCATATCGTGGATGTTCTAGATGTCATCGGTACGCGCTCCTGACACCGGCTGACATCAAAACATCTCTAACCACGGGAGCCCACCCTCAGATCCGGAAGTTTCCGCGTTGTCTACTCTCACGAATGTCCAGAACTCGCTGTTCGTCCCAAATCTAGGACCCCTTATCAATCGAAACCAGACCTATACTCTTTCACCCCCGAGGTACGAGTCTGATGAGACGACAACCACCGACGAAGGCGAGGAGGAACTCCCAGAAAAAAAGGACGTTCGTCCGTCGTTAGAACGCCCTTTGACAAGCCTTTCAGCGGTGCTGGAGGAGCAGGACACTCGGTTCGCCGTGCTACCGGAAGGAAGCAATCTTGAGGGCTGGACCACAAGAGATGTCGAAGAACTCAACGATCATGTTCGACATATGTTACATTCCCGTCGGTCAAAGTTTAAACGCTCGATGAAAGGGTTTGGAAAATATGTACGGAAACGTAAGAAGTTCTCTCTTTTGCCTCGCCAGTCGCCCATCACTTACTTTCTCTAGCTCTCGGGTTCCTCATAACTTTCTATGCAGTCTCAATCACCGCTTTTGGTCTCGCTTGGGTACTGTTCCTCATCGGTATGCCCCAATCGTTTCCTAATGCTTGAAGGAGTGTACTTACCAGTGCCCTAGGATGGATTAACGTTGGCGGGCGACAGTTGTACATTATCAACGTCATTGACAACGTCCTGGTGGCATTGTTCGCAGTCATGGGTGACGGGCTGGCCCCGTTCCGTGCCATTGATACTTACCATATGATCTTCATCGCACACTATACATTCCTGACATGGAAATTGCGTCGAAAGAAGCGTTTGCCGGATCTGAAGGACAAGAATGACCTCCCCTCGCGCCGCGAGACGGATATCGACGTCGAGTTCGGTGACACGCCGAAGGACGAGGAGTTCGAGTACAGCGTGCTGAATCCAGTTCAGCAGCAGAAGCTCATCCACCACCAGACAAAGCTTTCCAAATCGCACACGTTCTATAAACCCCACGAAACGTTAACCCACCACGCCTTTCCGCTGCGGATGCTCATTGCGATCGTTGTGCTCCTCGATTGTCACTCCTTGCTGCAGATTGCCCTCGGCGCCTGCACATGGGGCATCGACTATCACGTGCGTCCATTTGCGCTCACAACAGTCATCCTCTGCTGTTCCATCACCTGTAATATCACGGGTGGCGTCCTCATCATGATCGGGGATCGCAGAACCCGCAAGAAGGATGTTGTGGAGCGGTTGTTCCGCGAGCAGCTGACACGCGAGGCAATGAAGAAGATCAACAAGAAACGCAGAAAGAAAGAAAGGGAAGAGCGAGAAGCGGAACAAGAGGCATCCCGCGTTTCCATGTCATCTTCTCGTCCTAGGCCAAGCATGGCTACCGAGGAGGTCAAGCCGTCCGCTTGACCGGGCCCGACATGCCTACTTATACACTCACGACGTTTTCGACCATTGATTGATTCTTATAGTTTTGTTTACTGCTGCATACATATATATAAGTACTAATTTTCTAGCGTTTGGCTTCTTTCGCGCCCCATTATGCATTGATTGGGTATCCCATTGCATTGGATGACGATATAGATCGTCTGTCCCTATGATTTGTATGATATACTTATTTCTTATACAATCTAGATGCTAAGAATACGCTTTTATCTTCTGAGGTGTATAGAATGATCCACCGTGGTTCCTGGTGCGACACTCCCGCTATCCGATCACGATGTGGCGCATATTCGTACTTCCTTCCTTAACCTCAGAAACAGGAGCCACCATAGGGACACTGGCAAACCACATCCATAGCACAATGGACGAGCAGTTCTTGGTTGCTGGAGCTGAAAAGAAAGGTGGCGATGTTGGTGCTGTGACTCATACAGGTGACTAGTCCCTATATAGACAAGGGTCACAAACATGGTGTCCACAGAACACATTGAAGCTATTCAAGTTCAATTATCTATTGCAACAGGCTGAGGGAATAGAGATTGACACAGTACAGTCTTCTCAAACTATCCATGACTAGGCTATAAAGGCGGACCAGGCTTGTATATGATTGTGGCGATCTTGTTACTATCGCCCCTGTTTGGAAAATACCTATTTGGAGATAAATTATGGAGATGAATAAACCTATAAAGACAGAGATTATAACTCAAAGAAAGAAGTCTAAGTATAGATACGCAGGCGCTCATGTACAAGAAGACAAGGGTCTCAACAAGCTGTTCCAAATCAAGAAACCCCAACTATGTATGAGACAGACACAGGAAAATGTGAAAAGGCTCCGCGCAGCAGTTGCACACTGATCACAGATCTCAATAAATGACTGGATGAAAAGAAATGGTTAAATGGTGAGTCAACAACGTCCAAATACCGAAAAACCGCTGACAGAAAAGGTAAAAGGAAACTTTTCAATGAATGACGACTCCTTCAACGGAAGGATGTTCTGTTAGGTAAAGACTGTTTCACAGCACTCACACTGCACCTGCTGTGTCTTACTCGGTACCCGCAGACTGAGTGTTGCGTTTTGTCAAGATTCGCTCTAGAGTATCGAGTCTCTCACGAGTGGTGCGGATGGCGTGGTCCATCTCTCGCGCCGACATCTTTTCGTCGGCAAGCTTGTCCATGATCTCGCGCTCACCTTGCAACCTCCGGGACCTTTTTTGTTGCCGCGTCTCGGCAGGTCTTTGAACGGTCGGGAAAGCCATGCCATCCATACCCACGCGGTCTTCTAGCCAGCCCCAGAGCTCGCTTTCCTCCCGGCGCCACATTTCTTCATAGGCAGCCAGCCGCTGGGGCAAAGTGTACCCAGGACAGCCGATATCACCCGATAACATGGATGGTTGGGACGGGCTCCGGAAGAAAACCATCAAGAGCAAGACCCCAATGACCAACACGGCCACGTTCCCGCTCATGATAGGATTGAGGGCGCCGGTGACAGGGCCGAGGAGACCATGGAGCGGCTCCAAGAACCCCCAGGACGCTGGTTTCTGTGCATCTGCGTTGCTGGTGCCTTGTGCACCCACTGTACCAGCGTCCGTGCCAGCAGAATCGCCCTTCTTGCGCCGACTCTTCCCTTTAGTGCCGGACTTCCCGGCACCACGACCACGGGGCACCATGGCAGCTTTCAGGGAGTTGATCAATTCGGTACCAAACGAAGTTTGGCCGTCAATAGCACCTTTCTCAATAGGACCTGCTATCCATCAGTACATTGAACGGAATACTTAGTTGCCACGACTTACCCTTCAGCCAACTTTTCCCTGACCATTCAATCGTGCAAGTCATGAAAAATCGCGTCTGGTTGTTCGCAGCCCAGGTAAAGAGGTATTTTGTCTTGGTACAGAACACATTCCCACTGGGCACATCAGGTGTTTGGGTGCTGAGGGTAACAAGGACTGCTTTCTCTAGGTCCAAGAAATCCAAGTACTCGGTACTGATACATTTGGTTTGTTTGGGACCAATGCTCCCAGGAAGAGGCTTGATGTAGGAGTACTTCCTGGTCCTACTCTCGTTGGTAAGACCGCCTTTTTCACTCTCGAACTGGAGCTCGCCAGACTTCTGGTTCTCCACGAGAAACTTTGGGATGAAAGACCCCGACGCCGGCCCAAACACGTAAGAATAGACCTTGCCTAGGGGAGCTGGGATAATTTCATCCTTGATGACCTTATCATACTGGCCCGCTGGATCGTTGTACTCTGTGGGAGGATGAGTGGGCGGCCCCGGGAAGTCAGTATCTGTCTCCCCACTAGACTTGCCGCCTTTATCGCCGTTCGAGTTACCAGGTGATGCTGAAGCTCCCCCGCTGGCTGCAAGAACTTGACCCGACGGCTGTCTGGACAGACCTCGGGTAGGTAGAGATCTATCGCTACCGTTAACACTGGCGTCAGGTTCAAAGAAGCTATCAGCATTGTCCCCATCTTCATCCTCGTCGTAGATCTCATCATCGTCTTCGGTCTCTGTTTCACTTTCACCAGCCTTTTCGGTCTTATCGCCCGTACCATTAGTGACGCGAGTGCCATTGACGGAGCTCTTGAGAGATGGGTGGTTGATTTTCCAAATATTGACCATTAAGTCGTACGTAGCCTCACGACTGAGCAGACTTCGGAATGTGTGGCGGGCATGCAGAGTCTGGATTGCGATGGCGTTTGGAAATACCATTGCCGTCGACTCCTTCTCAATAGCCACGACCTCATCAAAGCTGATCACTAGCGTCGTGACCCAGCCCAGGATATTACTAGAAAAGCAGATGTGCCCCTCAGATATGTAGATCCTTCCTGCGAGAATAATTTCACGTTGCAGGGCGCAGCTGTAGTCCTCAATCAGGTAATCATCTTCAGGGACACTGCGGAACAATTGGTGAAAGTCCCTGTTTCGCTTTTTGCTGGCGACGGCAAACCCAGTCAATCGGGGCATGCTAGAGTTCGCACCCGGCACTCCCAGAGCGACGGCACTGGCCCCAATCGCCCCGATAGTGGAAGTAGTTGCCCCAGAAGAACCGCGATGACGACGACGAGCCAGCCGACTTCGCACACTCCCACTTCGATGTGGTCGAGTGGGAATATCTCCATCGAGGATGCTCCCAGTCGGCGGGGTTTGATCGCCACCTGCGTCCCTCGGGAGGGATGTGCTGGACTGCAGATCCAGGCTTTCATCCGATGGGGGAAGTACCGAAATATCAGACGGCTTCTCATAGGCCATATTCACAGCGCGAGTAGCATGCCTATCCTCCTGCCTCGCCGACTCGTCGTCGCGACGGTTAACTGCGTAATTCCTGCGTTTGTCGGATGGCCCATCTGGCTTTGTTATAACTACACCGTCTGGAGTCGAGACCGATCCACCCGGGGGTAATGCAATGTCCAAATGCTCGAAGTTCAAATCTCCAGATCCCAGCGTATCGACCGCCAAGGGTTTCTTTTCCTCTGTGATTGGTTTTTCCCTGGAGTCGCTCTCGGACTCAGTAGCCTGTGGGCCGTCCGGTTGCAACGCGTCAGACAAGGCAGGACTGCGGGCTTTCGGCTGCGAATTATTCAGCGTATTCGTGAGCGTCGATGCAGCATTCTGAGCTGCAGAAAAGACGGAAGAAAAAAACCCGCTCTGGGCACCCGAAGGCGATCTGGAGTTGATCTTTGTCTCCTCCACCGTCGGTCCTAGCACGGATATCGAGTTTGACAATTTGCTAGGTTTGTGACTTGCGGAAGACGCAGAACGCACACGACGATGGGATATCATATTTCCCGAGGGACTGACGATGATCCCTCCAGAATTGAATTCATTGGACTTCATGGAGGCAGGAGAATCGGTGACGTCGGGAGAAGAGAAGACATATGTTAGGTTGGTGCGTGGAGTGGGAGGTGTCACCATGGTTTGGGGAGCTGGGAGGGCGGTGCGGGGTGGAGTTCTCGGAATAGCAGTCAGGTCAGAAGGTGAGCTCGGTTTCTCTTCTACCAGATCTGTGCGGATTGGAGGTAGGGGAGGTGGGGTTTCAGCAATAACGGTCTGAGCCTTTCGTGATGCAAGACTGCTCCGTCTACTGCGACCGCTGAACACGCTCCCTTTTCGACTCTCCCCGGAAGTAGAAGGTGTCCGACTGCGACTCGAACTCTTTTTGTCGGGTCCAGAACTAAAGGCGTTTTTAAGACGTCGACCCGCTGAAACGCCACCCTTTTTCGCACTGCGCTCTTCGGGAATGCTTAATGTGGAATTCGACTGAGAAACAGGTCGTTGTGGCTCGGTGTCCGGAATAGATTCAGACCGAGTAGCGCTCGGACCACTCACAGCTGACTCGACATCAGCATGTACCCCGTCAGTGTCATTTCCTTCCGGGGAAGGCGGTTTGATCAACGGAGATGAGGTCGTGTAGAAACCGGCGTGAGAGTTGCGGGAGGTTAAGGGGGGAGTACTGAAGAGTTGTCAGAATGGAAGTGGACCTATTATCGAACGCATGGACCTACTGCTCAGGCTCAGAGTCATCGGTCAGAAGGGTGCTATCCGGACGCGTCTGGTCATCCTGGGTATTGGGCGAGAGCCCGTCCCGCAAGCTATTCCGCCGACTTTCTTGACCCTCACCATCATCTTCCAACTCGAATTGAGTCGGCATTTCATCGGCCTGTTTTTGATTTTCCTTCTTTTTGCGTCTCCTTCGAGAAATCAGTTTTGAAAACCCGCTGGAACCTGCCTTGGCGGAACTGGCGACCTCGCCGGCCTGCGACTTCGGTCGGTCTGATGTGGAGTCGATTGACGAGCGTCCATTGCTCCGACTGGAACTGAGTGCCGTTTCTGAATCTCCGGGAGCGGTCTTAGGGCGGTCTAGCGTGCCTGGAGTTATTCCATCGGTATGAGGTACTGGGGGAATATCGGGAATCGTTGAACTATCCATGAGGGAAGTTGCGGTGGTGGGAGAGGAAACGTAAGAAGAGAACGACAAAGCTGTAGCAATGAAAATGAAGCGAGAGGAATGTTATCGGGTTGAAAAGTTTCGACAAGTGAGACCAAGGGCATATTAGACCGTCGTCGAGGGCTGATATTCCATGGTAAGCAATGCGGCCAACAGTGACGTTGGAAGAGGGGGAAGGAAGTTAGAAACGGGGAGCTATGACGAGGAGCAGAATGCTGCCACTCATCCGCATGGTCTCTCCGCGTCTTGAAGCGAATATGGATGGGAGCGAGGAAGGCAAAAAGACAATGAGGCAAAACTGAAGAATGAAGAGGAATGAGGGGCGATAGAAGACAAGGGGGGGTGAAGTACGGAGAGTAATGTAGGTATGTCGTACGGAGTCGCAGTTGAGTTGCAGTTACCAAGTCTCCTGTTCGGGTAAAGCGTCTGCCGTTTCGGGTAAGGAAGCCAGCTGATTCAGCACAGGGGGTGAGGCTGACTCAGCCCTATCACGTAAATCTGCCTGAGGAATCAGCCCTGAAATAGAAGAGACCCACAGTACTATAACTATAAAAAGCCTTTGTACATCAAAGACGGCCTAGACCGTATGTCTACTTTGTAGGCAATGATGGGTCACAGTCTCCAGAGCGTCTTGGAATATTCACTTTTAGTACAATTCGGGACCATATCTCATCGATTTCCAACGGCAGGTGAAGATTGAGTAGTCAACATCCCGGAAACGAAAGGACTCATTTTCCGTACAGTATGGGCTCCATCTCACGCAAAAAGATCTCTGCTGTCTTTGGGCCAACGCCCTTGAATTCCTGAAGCGAAGCCGACAATTCCGATGCATTAGAACATTCGTTCAATAAATTACCGAATGTTCCGTGTGTCTTCTTGATAGCAGATGATACGTCTAGCAGCTTTGTCGCAGTGGAGAAATCGTACCGGACATAATGGCCTTCGTCCAGAATCTCCACCAGCCTGTCCCAGCCAGCCCGCTGTATCGCATCGGGTGAGGTGATATCTTCATCAATGAGATTCAAGATGGCACGTTTGGCCACGCTCTGTTGGACGGGCTTCCCGAACAGTAAACAGGCAAGGAACCACTTGAAGTATTCAGATTCATCCCGTGATTCGAGGTCGATCCCAAGCTCTTTGGCTGCTATATTTTTTGGCGGCATCTGTGATTTCATGGGCACAATACGATGGCAAAAGATATGCTGGCCGACATGATTCCCATTGTTTCTGTTGGCCTCGTAGGTTTTAAGACGTGACATTGCGTTCCCTGGGTCCAATGACGTGAGGCACTCACGGGACCATGTTCCGATCATATCTAGAAACGACACCTATGATGATGATTATTATTATTATTATTAATGATATCATTCGGTTAGAACCAGGACGCGCTTTAATTATTCATATGGTGTGGCCCTCAGCATAGTCTACTTCCCGGCTTAATGATGTGAAGAATTCAGAGCACTGTCGATCACTTGTGATATGTAGAAATTTGCCCCGAGGAAACGGTTGTCTTCTAGCCGCACCATAGTGATAACCCGAGCACAGTCAGCACATCTGGGTGTATAAAAGGCGAAATATGCTGACGAGCGATAGTCGAAGTGCCGGAATAGGAAGCCAAAGAGAATACGAGCCGTCAGGCCATCGCCGATCTATGGAACTCCACCAATCACCACGGGAGCATTAGTACGATGAGGGTCGTCAACAACATTCATTTCAAAGGCCTGTCTTGTATGTTCAGGGGCGCAGTTGGGCAAGCTGTACGAACACGAAGATATGCCTAGGTAATCATGAGCAAGGATGAAGATCCGCCATTATAAAAACCCCAGTGTGCTCAGGAAGGACATCTATGTATTGTGTACACTAAAAATCAGCTTCCATATCTCCATTGGAATAGAAACCAACCAACATGAAGGCTACTGCATTTCTTATCACCTCTCTGGCCGCCTCTCTGGCCACGGGAAGTCCTCACTTTGGACCAGCGTCCCTCTCTCACTGGAGACCTGCCGGACCGAATGACTGTATGATAGCCAGAATGCCTTGACATTCATTCACGCAAACTAACGCGTCATTAGATCGCGGCCCTTGTCCCATGTTGAACACTCTGGCCAACCATGGGTTTTTCCCTCACGATGGTAGAAACATCACTAGAGATGTGGTGGTTGATGGCTTGGGGGCGGCATTGAACTTCAATTCGTCACTTGCGAGCCTGATGTTTGATATGGCCATCGTGGCCAACCCAGAGCCCAACGCGACGTTCTTTACGCTGTAGGCAGCTTGGATCTTGTTCATCCCACAATACGTGACAGACTGACAATGTCTTTGCAGGGACCAGCTCAACCGGCATAACGTCCTAGAACATGATGCAAGCTTGAGGTGAGTGCAGTTGACAAACTGCAGCCCCAGTGCTTCAAATAAATAGTATAGCATCAGTACTTACTTATGATGTCTGCAGTCGTACCGACGCATACTTTGGAAACAACCACGTCTTCAATGAAACCGTCTTCCAAGAGACCATAAAGTATTGGACCGGCTCAACCCTCGATCCAGACATGTTGGCCAACGGGAAGCTGGCCCGCCAGGTCACCTCGAAGGCATTCAATCCCACGTACACTTTCACCAAAAGCATGGAACAATTCAGCCTGGGAGAAGTAGCTGCCCCTATTGTTGCGTTTGGTGATCTGCAGACCGGACGTGTTAGCAGGGCGTTGGTGGAGTATTTCTTCCGTGAGTAATTTGCAACCCTTTTCTGTCATGATTGTTGCTGACATCGTTGGTCACGCAGGGAACGAAAGATTCCCCGTCGAGCTTGGTTGGAAGAGGAAGTCGGAGGTTGTGAGTCTGGAGGATATTATCAGCGTGACGACGATGATCGGAAAGGCCGCCAACCTCATCACCGACTCCAGCTCGAACCAGGCAGCACGCCGTCGGGACTTGCATGCTGGCATGGAATTGTAGAGCCGCTATGATAGCTGCCTAGGTGGGAATCTGGCAATGCGTGTCCATCTTTCTTGGTAGATCTAGAAAGTGGTGCATGATAGTCTCTGATCTGCTCGACAGACAGCGAACTTCATACAAGGGCTGTGGATGACGTCGTCTGAAGTCATGTTCATCTGTAGAATCAAAATACTATAGATTTCCTTAGTTGTATTTCGCGATCTAATAAAAGAAGGACAAGGAATTCGGATGATCACTCAAGAGAGCATACGAGTCCTTCGTTTTTCAGCCTGTGTTGATATGCGACTCGCGCAAGCTTATCTGAAGACCGCTTACCCTCGAAGATATATTTCCAGTCGTAATGCATCAAGAACACATGGTCACTCTTCCTATTTCTGTTTTCTAGGTACTTGTGTACCTCAATGATCAGTATGATCGAACTATACTCCGTGGATATCGCGTGACTCGGCGTGGCGTCACTCTTTGCTTATCGATTCCCGCTCCGCACTTTTCCTCAACTCTCTCAACTCTCATCCCTTTCTACCATCAGTCACATTTCTCAACGTCTCTTGAGATTTTTCCTTGGTCGCATGACCGATATTCGCTCCAGACCACACTTCCAGCATTGATCGAGCTGTCCAGAGAGTGGCGGTTACGCCTGACCGCTATGGAGACAGCTCCCCTCACCTTGGTATGCTGTCAACCCAATCACTCTACCTCTCCGCCTTTACATCATGTACACATTCTGACAGTCAATCTTCAATCAGGCCCATACACACGCTCGGAACGCAGTTTCTGAAACCCGCAAATCAAATCCCGTAGCTGCCAGCGAGGAGCACGACCTGGCGGCTGGCGAATTCGCTGCCGCTGCCCAAAATAGCTCCGATCGCGAAGTACGTCCCTCCAGCGCATTTGATCTGTTTCTTGTGAAAATGGAGAATTAATGCGCTATACTTGATTCCCAGGCCTTGCGAACCCTGCAACTCCTCGAACAACACCATAAACAGCTCGCCCAGATCCTTCGCTTCCAGCATGAACATCCGCCCTCCGCTCCCTCCGCGGGATCGGCCGACCCAGGCACCACGAAAGCTCTGTCCCAGGCTGCAGACACCCAGCAACAACCGCCCAAATTGACAGCTCATGCTCGACTGCCTACACGGGAAACGTCGTCGATTGCTAGCAACCTGGCCTCCGCACGGGGCATTCCAGCTCAACCTCGTCGTGCTTCTCCAGCTTCCCCCACCATCTCCGCCCAGCAAGCCGGCGCGAAAATGGTTGACAGCCCTACGAAGATCAGGACAAGTGAAAGGCTACGTGGGACACAAGCGCATGGTGTGAAGGAGCGATCTAGCCGTCCAACTGCCCCCAAGCAACCTTGGTCTCCGCCATCGATCAGCCCTACAGAGATTACGTCACAGGAATACGTGCCGCCGCCGGTCGAGTCGTTACGCCCCCGTGACAAGCAGTCTTTGACGGATGAGGGATTTCAGAAATTCTACTCCACCTTTGAAGGGCTTATTTCCAAGCTGTCTGCTCCGTTGGCGTTCGCAGGTCTTCCTTTGGGGTTGGACGGGGCCGGTCAAGCCGAGTCGAGTCGTAAGTCGGCAGCCGAGACAAGAGTCGACCGTTACCATGCGACTTCCGATCGCCATGCCACTTCCACAGACCCTGACATTAGCAAAATCTTCTCCAAGGCTGCTTTACAGGCGATCCGAGATTCGACGGGCGGAGGCACAGGAAACACTGCCGAGTCGTTCTATGTCGTTCCAACGACTGGCGGCACAGTATCGTATGCGGGGATCCTCGCTCGGAAGGACAAGGACGCGCGGCGAAACAGTCTTGACGTGGATGACGATGATGACTTTGTGGACGCTCGCGAGACTCCTGCGTCGCCGGAGGTGTATCAGAGCATCTCTCGTGGCAAGGGGAAGTTTGGACGCGGATCCGAGAGGATTACCAGCTTGCAGAACCCCAAAACCATGGAGGAACTGCAAATGGAAAACCAAGCCCTGAGACACCTGTCAGACACCTTGTCCAAGCGCCTGCACATGTGGGAGGTTAATGCACAGTCTTCTTCTATGGCGTTGCAACAGTCCCTGAAGGCTATGCATCACCAGAACATTCCCTCCCCAGAACAACACCCGCAGTCATCATCAGCGGTACCGTCACCTGTCTCGACTCTTTCGGCACCGGCTGTATCGGAGCAGGACCAGCGGGTCAAAGAACTCGAGGAGTTGATCAAACGCAGCGAGAAAGAGCTGGAGAAGGTCGGCCGTGAGAACGAGAAGTTGCGGAATGTTGTCAGTCGCTACAGAGAACGATGGGAGAAGCTCAAAGAAGGGGCCAAAACAAGACGCGCTGAAGCAATGTCTAGCGCTGACAGACAGAATAGAGCAGAGACTTCTCCGACTCCTGCTTCTATGGAGAGCCCTCGTCTGCAGGCTGGGCCCAATGCGGGACAGAAAGAAGATGTCGAGACGCAGGACAGTCCGAGCCCTGAAAATGAAGCCGAACAGCGGACCGACCCTTCTGGCACCTAACTGTGGACATGTTTCCTTATGTCGTCCACGTGGGATACCTTGAGCCCAAACGCTTATTTCTTTTTTATCGGTTCATGACTATGTCTTTACGAGTCTCAGAAGTGCCAAATGATTCATGAAGTAAACAAAAGCTGATCAATACAAAGGATTGAAACGAACCAGTCAACTAACCCACCACCTTCCACATTCTCTCCTACAGGCACAGCAACATCACTGCACGTAGAAAGTAGCGTTTCCGCGAATATCCTCCGAGCTGCTACCAACCAGCACGTTAAACGCGCCAGATTCAACAACATACTTCATCGCCGTATTCCACACCCCGAGCTCCTTCACGTCGAGCTGGATCTTCACCGTCTTCGTCTTGCCAGCAGGGATAACCACCTTCTCGAATCCCTTCAGCGCGCGGTTCGGCACGACGACAGTGGCGACCTCATCCGCGACATACACCTGCACGACCTCCGCCCCGTCGCGCTTGCGGTCCGTATTCGTCACATCCACGCTGACGGTGACGGTGTCATCCGCAGACACAGTCGTTTTATCCAGGGTGACAGCGCCGTACTTGAAGGTGGAGTAGCTCTTCCCGTGGCCGAAGGGGTACCAGGGCTTGGGGGAGCCGAGCACATACTGGTGGCCGAAGACGAGCTGGCCGTCGGCCGTCTCGTAGCCCGAGTCGCCAATCGACCGCCCGGAGTTCAGGTAGTCGTAGTGGATGGGCAGATCGCCGACGTAGCGCGGGAAGCTGACGGACAGCTTGCCGGAGGGGTTGTAGTCGCCGAAGAGGACGTCCGCCAGCGCGTTGCCGCCCTCCTCGGATGGGTAGAACTGCTGCAGAAGGGCCGACGTCGCGTTTGACAGCCATGTCTCGGTGACGGGCTTACCGCTGGAGAGCACCACGATGGTCGGCACGCCCGTGTCGACGATGGCCTTGATGAGGGGCGCCTGCGCGCCGACTAGCGAGAGGTCGTTGACGTCGACGTGCTCGCCGGTTCTGTGGTAGCATGATTAGCACGATGAGTTTTCTGGGAGGGAAAGGAGGTAGAAGGATGGGGAGGGCGTACGTGGCGTTCAGGCCCTGCCAGAGTTCTTGTTGGTCGCGAGACCAGGTGCCCACGACGACGATGGCGACGTCGGATTTCTTCGCGGCGTTGATCGCCTCCTCAAAGCCAGATTGGTCGTTGCTCCAGCGCTCGCAGCCCTTGGCGTAGTGCACGCGTGCCTTTTTGCCGACGGCGGCTTTGATGCCGTCCAGAGGGGTGACGCCACGGTACTGGCTCTTGTAGACGACGTAGTCACCGTACTATGCTTGTCAGTGCTACGGATATGTCGCGGGGATGTGCGGGGACCACGTACGTTCATGAAACCATGGGCCATCGGGCCGATGACTGCGATGTCACCCTTCTTCTTGAGGGGAAGGACGTTGTCATGGTTCTCGAGAAGGACGATGGACTCGCGGTCGAGCTCACGGGCGACCTTCACGGCTTCCGGACTGTGGATGAGCTCCGCCCATTCATCCTTAGGGGCAGCCGGGTAAGGATTCTCGAAGAGACCCATGGCGAATTTGGCGCGGAGCAATCTTGCGACGGCGGTGTCGACCGTCTCGATATCGAGCTTTCCAGCCTCGACTAGCTCTGGGATCTTCCGGAAGTTGCTGTCTGGAGTTAGTCCTGGTAGGAATTAGATGGCGCCGGCGAACGTACAAGGAGCCTCCGCCCATTTCGACGTCGTTGCCCGCAGGAAGAGCTTGGAGAGTGACAGAGTCCATGTCAATGGGGGAGCTGCGGCAGAGCTTGAAGGCGCTGCACAATCTGTCTGTGGCGCCTGCGTCGCTGATGACATAGAATTCATAGCCCCATTCCTCTCGCAGGATCTCCGTGAGGGTATGGTGGTCGCTAACGGCGGGAATGCCGTCGTATCTAATCTTTGGTGAGAGACGCTCCGGGTGATATAGGGAAGAGAGCATACGAATGGTAGGCACTCATGATACTCCAGGCTCCGCCATCCATGATAGTCCGTTTGAAAGGGGGCACATAGCTAGTACTGTTAGTCCAGGCTTTCGGAGCAAGATCAGACCACATACGTTGAGCGGAGGTACCGCTCGCCTCCCTGCACGGGTGCAGTGTTAAGGCCCTGTTGGGGCTCACCGAAACCGATGAAATGCTTGACGGTCGCGGAGACATTCGTGCTTTGCAGTCCTTTGGTGTAATGATAACCCAACTCGCCGGCGAGATATGGGTCTTCCGAGAACATCTCCTCAACCTGAATACGGTTGTCAGCAGTTGCCTTGAGGTTTGGCTGGACTATGCATACTCGACCGAATCGCAACTCACGAGCAAGGTCAACAACTGGGGCAAAAATTTGATTGACGCCCAGTGCACGAGCTTCCTGGCCGATGAGACTCGCCATCTTTTCAACCAGCTGTAATTATATACTCAGCATATGCCTGATGCAGCGAAATTTTTTTTGGAAGACCTACCTCCCTGTTAAAAGAGCATCCATATGCAATGGGTGAGTTGTAGATAGTTGCATTGCTAAGGAGGAAGCCGTGAATTCCTAGGTAGCAAATAGCGCGTGAGTCGACCTAATCGCAGAAATACAGGGTGGTTGAACTCACCCTCAGTCTGGACCAGTGCGGGGATTCCGAGTGTCGTGTTCTCCATCAGATAGTCCTGGGCCCTCTTGACATTGGTAGCAATCCAGTCCCAAGAGACGGGGTACCCGACTACAAAAGGATGAGCATTCTATCGGCGAGTCCACTGGTGACGCCTACCGTAAAAGCTTCCCGCCTTCATTTTCATGTTCTCGACGAGACCCGTGTAATTGAACGCACCGGTGGTGGAATTCATCCAATTGCCAACGTCGCCTATGAAAATTGGTTAGCTCAGGGCGCTCGTAAGAACGTCCCAACGTGTACTAAGCGCACCCTGCATTAATTGGGCCATCTTGTCCTCGATTGTCATCCGACCCAGCAAGTCGGACACTCGATCATCAATTGAAGCACTGGGATCCTTGTAGATCGGTTTCGAGGCATCACCGGCTGTGAAGCCGGACAGGAGCCCCAGGAGCAACAGCCCCTTGGTAGAGAAGCCAGCCACCATTTTTGCTGAGTACGGCAATTGAGCACTAGTCAACCGTTGTCGCAGCAATTTCAATGGACACAAGAAAGTCAGGCAAAGATCACTAGTTACGAGGCGTTCCTCCCGTTTTATCTCCGCCCTGACGAAGTGGAGGGATATGTCTAGGCAATTCTCGGCCCTCCGAGTGTTTAGGGAAAAGAGGAGAAAAGGACGACCTCATGACGAACGTAAGTTTGACGCGAAAGTCAGCCAAGGCAGGTATAGATTGGCAGTTGAGACACGTCGGAAATGAGTCCGGATCAATACATCGCTAGCAACACGAGGACAAGGACGAATGGAAGGGATTCGTGACTGAACGGAGCAACTAACACCAGACTAAGTGGACCAGAAGCATTCTCCGGGGGGACTGATATATCGAGTCTGGGGGACAGTCAATCCGATTTCCCCGAGGACTATGGAACTCTGGGGATAACACGTCGGTTAAATTCAAGACTGCGGGAAATGAGGGGGTCAAGACCCCTGGTCAAGAAGTCTCCTCGGATGCAGGCTAAGACATTTTCCACGTATCACGGACCTCATTACGGATAGCGTGCGGAACAAGGGCGTGAGCTTATGCACGTTAGTTGAGAATCTTGATGACCGGGTGAAATGAGGAGAAGCGATGACGAGCCGAAGAGGAAGAGGGAAGTTATCATCCCATATCACGGGACTGCGAGTCCCAACCCAATGGGCATCTTCGAAGAAGTCACTCAGGCACGGCGTCGGGGCAAAGGAATTGGACTAATTGCTCCTTGTCATTGGTTCTGATTGCTCTTCAAGGATTGATAGACCTTCATATGCTGCGTCTTCCCTCCCCAAGTGCCCTTCTCAAGTCCGTTTATATAAGTACCAGGAACAGCCCAAGTATACAACATCCACAACAAGCGAGAGCGCAATACCCCATACCCCGAAAGGGCCCGATATGGAAGGAAATCGGGCCGGGAAATGTCTCGATCGTCCTATCGCAACACTGTAGGCGAATATGTTGCCGAAAAACCGGGGTGGTCCCATGCATCAATTTTGTCGTCCTGGTCGGCATCCTGGATCGGACGAAAGGAGCTCAAGAGCCCATCACAACGTATAAGACGCCCCTCTGGTGCTGTAGCTCGAAAGAGGCTGCGCAATCGCACCAATTCTGGCAATATTTGCACAAATCATACTGCTCCAGAGGTAGGTGGATAAAGGCCCTAACTCCTGGGCCAGAGTTAGGTGTCCCGTAAGAGCACAAAGATCGAGCGCGAGTGTTGTCTCATCAGCGGGAAGTGGCACCATTCACACGGTGCAAACCATATAGCAGTACTCGTGACTGCCAGGGTAACCAAGGCGCAAACCTGCCATGCAGAACCTACAGCGCATTTCTGCTGGGTAGATAAAGTCGTAGACAAAGTCCCATGTGAGGTTACAGCACCCACAGCGCAAGCATTTCTTCCTAGGCAGTATTTCTGTTCTTGGAAAGATCTGCGGATCATACAGAGGTAGTTTGCTATCCAATAAACGCCGGCCATACGGCCTATGACAAGTATAATCCATTCCACCTCCTGGTATGTCAAACGTGGCTGTGTGACTTCAACGTCGGTCATAACAGATTTTCAACAGAGTTCAAAAAGTTGGGTTGGAATAGGAAACTTTCATGATTGCGGAATATCCTGGCCTATATATGTTGGTATAGAACCTGTCAGCTACGACCAGTGGCCAGTCATCATGGGAATATATCACTTCTGTACTACTCTAGATGCGTGTGGGGTTTGGGCCTAGAGATCCTCCTGGGGCCAGTCCTCCAGGCATTAACAAAATAGCCTCTGTACCTGACACAAGTCCCAGAGTCCTTGGATTAATGAAAGGACATTGAGCTTTGACCTTCACGTATGCTCCTGACTGCCTGAGACAAGTTATTGGTACTGGGTTGATTCTGTCGTTGATATCTAGTTTCAACTTAATGGCTCATACAGAGTATATTGGAAGTAATTCGAGCTTGCAAGACCAAATCGAGACAGAAACGTCCAGAGATGCTCAGACTCGAAGATAAGTTCTGCTCCTTCTGACAATGGTCCATACCGAAGCCTATCATTATCCCGCCAGGTAGTATATTAGACTCCCTTTCTAGTAGACAATCAAGTACAGACTTCTCTTCGCACCAAAAAAGAATCAGTGGCAGCTATGATGACCCTGAGACCGCTGAGTATATTGTGTCCAGGCCAGAAGAAAGCCACAAATCAATGCCCGTCGAATGTTGCTGTGACTAAAGCCTTCACGTGTATTTCTCCAAGCGAGAGTCAAAATCGAGATGCCCAGAAACAGTGGACGCAGCCTTTCAATACCAACTGCAGTAATGGAACCGGCGAAGATAAGATCAAGCAAAGCCTGGGAATGTCAGAGTGTGTCCTTGAATGAGAACGAAATGGTAGGTCCTACTGGTAACCAGCAACATGAACTTGACAACAAGGCCGATCCTTCGGGCAGAATCGCTGACGTCCATTGAAGCGCTCGTGCAGAGAGGCTGGTGTTGGGGGCGTCTGGCCTGGGAGGCTTCTGGGAAGAGGATGGACACTTATTGCAGGCCATAATGATGTTTCAACTGCAAGGCTTTCAGTAGATGTTGCTATAGAAGAGTCGTGTCTTGAAGTTGGATTTTATAGACCACGATGAAGGGCAGGGTTGCGGGATTTTCGCCCTAGCACCGAAAATAAGCTAGCAATAATGCCTCAGATTGCCGGATCACCACTTGGAATCTACAATTAGAGAGTACAATACAATGTCATAAGGTAATAAAAGGGCTGACTGCACGGAAATAGTGGTGAAACTTAAATTAAGTTATCTAGATACACTTCGCAACAGCCATCAATCAGCACGCCACGGGATTCACTTCATATAGGTAATAATAACGATTAATTTTTGCAACACGATAGAGATCACAGAGCAATGATAAGCCATAAAATTTCCGAAGATAAAGATCATTCGCGTCAAGAAATCCCAACACAAGCATTATTTAGCCGCCCTGAAGCCGACAAGCGGCAATCGAGTCTTCATCAGAAGACTACTACAAACAACACTGACACTGGACAAAGCCATTGCCAGACTAGCCCAGACTGGGTCCAATCGGACGTGGTTGCCATTGCTCACGATGGGATAGAATACCCCTGCGGCCACAGGGATAGCAATGCAGTTATACACCAGAGCCCAGCCGAAGTTGTACTTGACCCTCTTAAATACAACGCGGCTCAGGTCTATGAGGTTCAGAAGCGAGGTGAGGCCAGACGATACAAGTATGAACTCGGCAGACGAGATGGCGATGTCCGAGCCAGACCCAATGGCAATACCAACGTCGGCCACGGTTAACGCCGGAGAGTCATTGATTCCATCGCCGACCATGGCAACCAGTGCTCTTCCAGGAGACTCCTTCTTCCGACGAAGAAAGCTAGACCGAGGACACTTTTGGAGAGTCTTCTGGAGGTATCGCACCTTCTCCGCTTTTTGTTCTGGCAAGACGCCGGCGATGATGTTCTCTGGTGGTATGCCGACCATCTTGCCGACTGCGTGGGCAGTGGTTGGGTTGTCTCCAGACAACATCCATACTGCAATTCCACGGCTTTGAAGGGCCTCAAAGGTCGCCTTAGCTTCGGGCCTGATAGGATCTGCCACGGCAAGCATCAACGAGAGATTCCAAGATGTCGACTTGCTCGCTGTCTCTTCAGCTTGGACTCTGGCCCCAACAAGGACAACCGACTTTGCCTGCTTCTTCCACGTAGTCAGTTTCTCGGCGTTGTCCGGTGTAATGCTGATCCCGTGGTCGGTCATCATGGCTTCATTGCCAACAATGACTTCGAGGACCGAGGACGGTTGATCTGGGAGACTGAATGATCCTTTTATGCCTTTTCCCGGAATCTCGCTCACTGTCGAAGCCTTGAGAGCTTCTACCTTCCGAGACAAGGCAAAGGAGACCATTGATTTGGCGATGGGATGGCTACTGTGCTGCTCAAGTTCCAACACAGCGCCCCAGACAGCGGTAATATTTGACTCATGGTCGGTTTCGCAGTCAGTGATGGCTGGCTCGCCGCCTTCAGTAATTGTACCTGTCTTATCGAAGACAATACAGTCCAGCTGGCTAGCCTCTTGGAACGCTTCGCCACCACCCTTGACCAGAATTCCATGTTGGGCGGCGAGGCCACCGCCGACAAAAAGGGCCGTCGGCGCTGCAAGGCCAATACCACACGGACAAGCAACCACGAATACTGAGATCGCAAATTGCAGCGACCAAAACTCCCAGCCACCTGCTTTTCCATCTAGCCACGACTGTGGCAGGCGTCCGGAGACCCCAAGGGCCAGCCAGACAATCCAGTCCAGGATGGCAATGAGGGTAATGACCGGCACAAAATAGCCTGTGATCAGATCTGCCGTGCGCTCAATCGGTGCGCGTCGAATCTGTCCCTCACGAACTGCTCCAATGATCTGGTCGAGCATTGAATCACCCGAGAGTCGAGTAATGCGTACAGACACAGGGCTTGCTTGGTTGATAGTACCTGCAAAGACTTCATCCCCGACTGACTTGGCGACTGGTCTTGACTCCCCTGTCAAGCTGGACTCGTCAAACTGCGATTCCCCCTCGACGATTGTGCCGTCGTACGGCGGAGAGGCACCATTTGCCACGCGCACCACGTCCGCAAACTCCAGTTGATCCAAAGGCACGGTGCGCGCCGAGGCACCCTTCGGTTCAACCAGCACGGCCTCCGTGGGCCGCAGCTTGCCTAGCAAGCTCACTGCGTCTCCGGCTTTGGCCTTGCTATACGCTTCGAGTAGTCGGCCAATCATGAGGAACATGGTCAGGAACACGACCGAGTCAAAGAACGACTCCACGTGTGTCACTCTGTGGCCATGCGCCGGCTGGGTGGCGTTGATGCCCATGATGGCGATAGACGAGAAATATGCAATGGAAGTCCCCAGCGACATCAGCATATCCATACTGCCGAAGCGGTAGAATCGGCGTAGGATTGGAGTCTTGCTCCCTGGCCGCCACAGGGCCTTCAGCTCAGTGAGCATCCGACGATGGAAGATGTCAGCAGCGAAGAAATAGACGGGCGTCGCCATGATGAATAACGCCCATTCCATTCGAGAGACTTGGCCGGCCCACATGGGCTCTTCGAGGTATCTCACACCTGGGTTGTCTTTCGGCACAAGCGACATGTAGACGATGCCAATGATAAAGGTTGGGATAGCGGTCAGCACGGCCAGGATCAAGCGGCGTGAGATCCGCCACAAGTGCCTGCGATGCATCGCCATCGAGCGCTCCTCCAGCGTTGGCGGGTGATATATCGAAACGGTGAACGCCTCGTCCACGTCGGCAATGGCGCGTAAGATGTCGCGGATGGTGAATATGGGGGCATCAGGAGTGTAGCTGACCGTAAGCCTGTCTTGTCCCTTGGCTGGGGAACCCGTAACATCCAGTCGATCACCGAACGAGCTGAGAGCGTCGAGGACCCTCTGAGGGCACTGCGGGCAATGCATACCATCCACCTGGATAGTCACAGTCCGCTTTGCCGTGCGTTGATCCGATGGGGCGCGACTCTCAATGTCACTGAGAGCGGCCTTGTATCCCAGGTCGCTTATGATGTTGGAGATCTCGTCGAGGTTGTCTTTTCCTTGAAACTCGACTGTCGCCGTGCCCGAGACGAGATTCACGTCGACCTTGCTGACCCATGCTTGGTTCCTCAGCGCTTCGGTGATTTTGCCAACACAGGAACTGCACGTCAAACCGGCAACTGCATACGATGCTCGCCAGATATCCACCAGTCCGAGTGCTTTGGGGTTTTTCTGGGACTGGATCACTTCACAGTCGATCAGCTCGACGGCATACCCTGCGTCCTTGATTGTGTCGACAACTTCGTCGGTGTGTGATCTATCGGTGAGAACGATGACAGCGCTACTGGTTAAGAGATTGACATCGGCGGATATGATCCAGGGCCGGTTCTGCAAAGCGCCAGTGATCTTACCCACACACGAACTGCAAGACATACCGCTGATGGAGAGGGTAATTCGGGTGCGGGATCCAGTAAGGCGATCATCCATCACAGACGTAAGATCGCCTTCTCCGACACTGGGATGGGTGATGGACGAGCTGCTGATATCCTTCTGAGCGGTGGGGAGACCATCAGCGGTGCTTGATTGCAAGGCCCTCAGCTGTGCCGAACAAGCATTGCAGTGTCGGATGTGTTCTTCGGATTGCGCGAGAGGGTTGGGCGTCGGGGTTGACGCAGGACTATCAGCTAGGTGTTGATAATTCGAGACTTCGGAGCCCGGGTCTTCTGAGTCGTCTGACAGAACAGTATCGATCTCAAAAGCAGCATCCTGGAGAGCACGCACGATCCGTGAGGCACTGAGCGTGATAGGGTGGACGACTTTGATTTTGTGGAGGACGATAGATGTGGAGATGGAGAAGGGGGGTGGGTTCAGAGCGTTCAGGCTGTCATTCACGTTTGCAACGCAAGACGGACAGTGCAGGTTATTGACCAGTATGGTGGTCACCTTCGATTGAGGAGGCATTCTCTGCTCAGTGGACGCCATGGTTGATACTGTGGAGGAAGATGAGATTGGGACCCTCTTTGATCGAACATATTGGGATATTTATATGCACCAGCCGATGATTGCAAATGCGTCGTCTTTTCTAGAGCCTGACAGAACCTCAGTGCGTTAACGCAATAAACGCGCATCTTCGGAGTTAAAACCTGTCAAAAGCGGATAGTCGATCCAAGGATACGAACGGGAGATTCGCATTTCCAGAGTTGGCCTCGTATCGCCACTGGGATGCGCTATTTGTGCGGTACCCGGCTTGAGTCACAGAGGAAGAAGTATACAATTTGTCATCGTCAATAGCTGTTGATTGTGATCACCGAGATGGAATCTAGGAGGAATCTAGGATTGTCAAGACCAAATACCTATGGTGGTGTTCACTTCATACCTCGGTACGCATCATGTCCACGAAGGGTACAATAACCTACATTATAAACAGAAGTCCTAGTAATTTCGATATAGTCGAGGTCTAAACCGTAAAACATCTCGTTCCACTGTTGGCTGATGTATATATTTTGTAGAGAGCATTGTCCATGCCAAGATGAAGAATACAATAGAGTATTAATAGCCATAAAGTGATCCAGAGTGCTCTGTCAGCCTAAGGGTTAGTTAACGATCTCTGTGCCTGGATCTATCTAATTAGCCAGATTGCCTTAGTGTCAAGTATCCCTCTAGTCCCTGAATTAGTCGCTGAATTAGTCCCCGCAAGGTCTCACATTCCTTTTCTAACCGAGATGAGGTTTTTATAAGCACATTTCGCCACCATTCTCCCCCACAAACCCCCCCATGATGCATATCGAGTTATATTTCAATTGATACCTTCAAACTACAATGAGAAGTGTAGATCATAGGTACTTCTCATACCAATCTATGGAGACATGACATGCTGTTGAACACCTTTTCACTCTCGTCTATGGAAGAAAGGGAAATTTGAACCTGTACGCCACATCCATTCCCATTTAGGGATAGAAATCACTAGCTACCAGTAGGCGATGGACAAGGATACTACCTTGTAATTTGGCAGAGTCGGTTAACAACCGTGGTTGAATCACAAAGTGACATAAATAACCCCGTCTCCTGATTTCATTCAAACACACAAGCCAGCCAATCTACAATCGGCTTACCTATTCACTACTATGTCATATTCTTCCAAACAATCCTCAGTCCTCCACAACATCATGCTTGAGCCAACGCTCTACTTTGCCATCCCGCTGCTGCTCCTGGCAGACACAGTTTGGGCCGAATGTTACCACCGCAGCTACACTACCTGCGATGACAACATAGTCCACTGGTTCGATCCTTCCAACGGCGAAGTGTGCGATCCCCTCGACTGTGGAGGTGGTCGAGCGCCGGTCAAGACTGATGTCCCCGGATGCCCTGCATACAAGGGCACGGAAGTATATGTTTCCACCAAGTCGATACTCTCTTGCTGGACTCCCTTGGCTATTCAGGCCGCGGCCAGCGCCACGGTTACCTCCGCGGGACATACCACCGACACAGCCTCCATCAAGAGAATTGAACACAACCCTGCTTCCTCCACCACAGCATCTATGGCTTCGTCTACGCAACAAAGTGCTGAAAAGACTGCAGCGCCAGCGACCACCGAGCCTCCTAGCCGGTCCACGAGCGTTCAGAAGTCTGGGGACGCCTCTAGCACAATTGGCGATGGCGCCCAAGAAACTACGACAGATACAAACGCCGGCAGTGCTATGGGGGGTTCTCTCATGGCTGTTGCGGGAGCCGTGGTTGGTGTTATTGCTCTGGTTTAGAGATGATCAAAGCGCCAGGACGGTTCCTCTCGGCCATTGTCATATAATGTCTATTTCTGAATGTTGAGTTCCTCAATTCATTGCACTCTGCGGTATATATGTACTTTCTTCTACATTTACATACATGAATTAGAGAAGTGCTGCTCTCTTGGATGCTAGTCAAAAAGCTGTAATTGATGCAATTGACTGATTACTTGACTTCACGGACAATCCAAATGTATTCCTTAGATGGACTGTGCGACACCGTCAACTTCCACACTTCTCACAGTTTTCCCTTTCTGTCTGATTGCCTTTAGGACAGTGGTATAGGAAAGCGACTGGTCAGCGACGACTAAGACAGACTGGTCTTCGAGGCTTATATTCAAGGATTTCAGACCTGTGAGTAAATAGACTTAGTACTTTGCAAGTTTTGCGGCAGATCAGAGAAAGTCTCGATGGACTGACCACTTTGTCCCTCCAGCGCTTCCTTGATGGCGTTGGAGCAGCCGGAGCAGCCCATTTGGACGTTGAACTTGTATTGATGGTGCGACATGATGGTTTGCTGTTCGGATGGTGTTTGAATAGAAATATGGATAGATTATTGTTGAGGAAGGCTAGATGATATATTATGATATCAAAAGGATCTGATATTTAGATTGAACGGAAAATGATTGAACATTGGCATTATATACTTCCATATGAGGCATTTGTGCCCTTTCGGATCTAGTGGAGTCGCCTCGGAGATAAGAACGTCAATCTTCCTCCGTGCGCCTTTTTCGCGTGAACCACCAACCATCCATGGCGGCATGCGGACAGTCAAATAGAACCTGAAATGCTAGTGACAATAGGTATACCTCATCTTCATTCACCAATCTTCCCAAGATGATACGCGCCGGTCGAGCTCTGCGTTTGTGGCAGCTGGGGCTTCCGCGTTGCCGAGCTCCTCTCCCTCGGTTCTTTGCAAGCTTCCCTCCTGCACAAGCATGTCAATCTAGCCAGCACACTAGCTGTGGAAAATCTAGGGAAGAGCCTGCTAGCTCAGCAGCCCTTCCTCCTTCTCGCTCAGTATGGGATTTCGGATTCTGGACTTGCAGGTCTACCTGGAAACGAGCCGGAATCAACACACTCCGCTGTCTAGTTGGCTGTACGGTTGGCGACTTCTCTGCATTATGGATGTTACAGACCTATTATCCTGAGCTTGGCATGGGATTGATCATGGGTGCATCGAGTCAGTCCCCTTTCCCTTCCCCTATATGCGCGATAGAGTCTAACGAGCGAATAGTGGCCTCCGGAATCACGACATCAATTCTGGTCGAAACGATTCTTCTCCGGCGAGGTGTTGACCAGCTATCGTGGCCGATGGCGGCTCGCACGGCCATGGGAATGAGTATGGTGTCCATGCTGGCGATGGAGGCGGCGGAGAATCTCGTCGACTACCATCTGACTGGAGGAGTAGTAGACGTTGGCGACCCCAAATTCTGGATGGCGGCGGCGGTGTCCATGACAGCTGGATATATGGCCCCATTGCCTTACAATTATCTACGTCTGCGGAAATATGGAAAGGCCTGTCATTGAGAGGTTTCACATGAAGGAAGGAAGGTTGGGTTGAAGAGGATCCCTTGAGTGTAATAGAGTAGTGCTTCGTCTGAGGCCAATAATAGCCACATCACTGAGAAAAAAGCAAATCCATCATTATTTACCGAGAAAACTAAACTGTCTAGTCACTGGTGTGGAATTGGCCAGACTCTTCTCGAGGCCACATCATGGACGATCCTTTCGGACCTGGCATGTGCGACGGATATAAGCACTTCCCTTTAAAGTAATCTCCATGCGTCGGCTGGTCGGACTTCCCCATCAGGTAATATCCACTCCGTGCTGATCAGTGGCTCAGCCCTAAGTCATCAGTATTTTTATAGGAAACGCCCACGCATTGAGCCGGCCATTTTCACATCGACACATTGTCACATCTCCCAGAATGAATTTCAAAATCTCCCGAATCCAGCGGCTGAGCGCTGTGATCGGGATTTCAATGTCCTTCTTTATAGCGGAGATAGCTGGTATGCCATTCCTTTCCTGAGCCGAAGAACTATACCCTGACCCTGTCACAGTCGGCTTCTACACTGGCTCTCTTGCTCTAGTAGCAGATGCTTTCCATTATGTACGGTTCCTCAGGGAATGGTGACTCAAGAGACTTTTGGGACCGGAATACTAACTAGCAAACTCAAGCTGAGCGACATCGTCGGATTCGTTGTTGCGCTCGTTGCCGCTATTGTAAGAGCCCAATCTGACTCAAACCCTACTCTTTATACAGGACTAAGTCCCCTCAGGTCGAGCAAAAAAGCTCTCCCCCTCAAGCCCTGACATTTGGATGGCAACGATCACAACTAGTGGGTGCTTTCTTTAATGGCGTCCTACTCTTCGGACTGGGCATCAGCATTTTCTTGCAGTCCATTGAACGTTTTATCAAATTGGAGAGTCCGTCATACCTTTCTAACGTATCCAACTAAAGGAGCAAGTACTGACCAGTTTGACTCTGCAGAAGTTGAACAGCCGAAGCTTGTTATGATTATCGGCTGTGTTGGTTTTGGTCTCAATCTCATCAGCGTTATGTTCTTGCACGGTGCGTCTAGTTGTTTTTCCTGCATAGTTTGGGTTATTGACTTGTGGGCTGTTACAGAGCATGATCACGGTGATGGCCACGGACACGGCCACGAACATGATCACGACTATGATCACTCGGAGAACGCTCAAGAAAGCGGACGTGTAACGAATACCAATCCTACTGGTTTGTCAAATGGAAAGGTTTGCTTATCCCCCAATACACTGACTACTATCAAATGATTTCAATGCTTACGAGATTAGCACGCCCATCATAAACACCATCTGAACGCTTCCGCCACCAAGCCGAAGAAAAGGAATTTTGACTTGGCCTTAATGGGTGTCTTCATCCATATCATGGGTGACTGTGCAAACAACCTTGGCGTCATCATCGCAGGCCTCGTCATCTGGCTCGCCGATTACGGTAGGAGGTATTATGCTGACCCTGCTGTGAGTATGGCAATTGCGATCATGATTCTCTTTTCGTCTCTTCCTCTCAGTAAGTTATCGGACGACCCATATACGTTCCCATGGCAGATATCTGACCCCTGAGCAGTCAAGAGAAGCGGTCTCATTCTGCTTCAGAGCGCCCCAGACGGCGTTGAACATGAAGACGTAAAGCATGACTTGGAACAGGTGACTATACCACCATCATATCCTCCTCGTAAGTGATCATCTAACGACGAGAATTTAGATACCCGGCATTCGCGCCGTGCATGAGCTCCATATCTGGCGCTTAAATCAGAAGAAATCGCTTGCCTCGGCGCACCTCGTTTTGGAAGATGATGACGACCTCGATTTCCACAAGCTAGCCAAAACGGTCAACGAGTGTTTTCATGCCTATGGTATTCATTCTGTGACGCTTCAACCCGAATACCAAATGGGGGCTAAGAAAGCCGCCTCCGTCACGTCAGAAAGCGCATTGCTAAGGGCAATGAGTCAGGGATCGGAAGAGGGTGCTGATGGCCAGGGAGAACAGCGTATAACGGAACGCTGTCAGCTTCTGTGTGGGAACGTATGTACGGACTTGTCCTGCTGCGAATAGCATACCCGGGCAGGAGTGATGTCATTTGATTTTTGGCTCTCTTGCCATCTCTCTCCCTTTCTTTTACTTTTGTTGTAGAATAGATCTGCTAATTATAATGTGACATGGGTAATTTGATCGTCCAGTCTGATAGTTCTCTTTCTAATAATTTTACGTTGAACTATGGGTATTCTGGTGAATGGTGTGTTTGATCCACCAGTATTGCACAGCAAATCTGTACATATTCATCAATATGCGTGACTACTCGTTGAGGAAAGTACTGAGCTGTATTATGAAGGTAGGCCGCTTACGCATGATCAAGAGAAGTGCTGAGTTGAGACAGACTACCTGCATCCATGCGAATATTGAGTCATGATACATGTGCATACTGTATAGCTATTTATCGAGGCAATGCTGATCGTATATGAGCATCTGGCTCATCAGCTCTCAGGTACCGTTCAGGGGGAGAAAATCCTTTGTTGCTGGCAGACCAGGTATAGTCAGGGCAGATCACTGTGGCCAGACATTCAATTCTCCGGTTCGTTAGTTCGGTCGGACAATAACCTTCTGTTTTAGGAAATATACTACCGTCGCATACTAAAACTCCGAGTAATAGATTGGGCTTCCATCTCCATAGCTCCATACTACACTGCCTACTTGTTCATACAGACCGCGATAAAGCCGAGAATGCTTCTAGTGGTAGCATTAATCACGTCATATTGCAGGGAATTTGATGGCGTTACCACAACAACTCAATTATAAAGCCATGGATCCCTCCATGGAGCGGACATGACGTTCACCATCAAACCGCTTCTTTTCTTTGTCCTTTCCTCTTTTGACTCTGCTTGTATTTTTCGATCTTCTGTTGAATCCCCTCCTCATCATGTCAGATGATTACTTCAACCTTGGGCCTTTTCGTCGGCGTGTGACCACACAGTCACCCCAGGCTCAGCTTTGGTTCGACCGTGGTCTTCTCTGGGCCTACGCCTTCAATCATGAAGAATCTGCCCGTTGCTTCGTCAAAGCTACCGAGTACGATGAAGAGTGCGCCATGGCGTACTGGGGTATCGCATACGCTCGCGGCCCAAACTACAACAAAGCCTGGATTCGGTATGACCCGGCTGACTTGGCCAAAACCGTTGCCGACATGAAGCCTGTGCTCGAACGCGCACAGCAACTGGCGACCCACGCAACTCCTGTCGAGGCTGCATTGATCGCAGCGTTGGCAGCTCGGTATCCCGTGGGCGAGATTCCCGGGGACCTTGGTTCCTTGGATCGTGCATTTGCAGCAGCTATGCGGCCCGTCTACAAGGCGTTCCCCGAGGATCTCGAGGTTGCAGGCCTATTTGTCGAGGCATTGATGTGTCAGACTCCCCGGGCTCTTTGGGATCTCGACACGGGAGAGCCCCGCGGGCCTCACACCGTAGAGGCTCGGGAGGTTCTCGAGAAGGCCATGTCCCGTCCTGGTGGCAAAGATCAGCCGGCATTTGGTCATCTTTACATCCACCTCATGGAGATGTCGCCCTTCCCTGAGGTGGCTCTGCCGGCTGCTGACCAGCTACGCACACTCGTGCCTGACGGATCGCATCTGTTGCACATGTCGACGCATATCTACGTGGCCTGTGGTGACTATCGCGGAGTCATCGAGGCAAATAACCAGGCCAGTGTTGTCGATGACAAGTATTTTGCGCGCGAGTCTGGCACTGTCATGTACACTATCTACCGAGCGCACAATATCTACGTGAAGATCTATGGAGCTATCATCTCCGGCAACTTCTCAGAGGCAATGATCGGGGTGAAGCGCCTTCAGGATATTATCACTCCGGATCTCCTGTCCATACGCAGCCCTCCCGTCGCAGACTGGGTCGAGAGCATTTTGGGCGTCGTAGCCCATGTGTTAATCCGCTTCGGCCGTTGGCATGATATTCTCGACCTGCAGTTCCCCCAAGACACGGAATTGTTCTGCTCGACGACAGCAATGATTTACTACGCCCGAGGTATTGCTTTGGCCGTATTGAACATACTACCAGAAGCCAAGGAAGAACAAGCCAAGTTCGAGTCTGCTCGTGCAAGAGTCCCAGAAACCCGTTTGAACAGCCTACCTGTCCGAGAGGTCGACATCCTCAAAGTCGCCTCTGCTATGCTGCGAGGAGAGATCGCATACCGCCAAGGTGATTTCGATGAAGCGTTCGCCCATCTTCGACAGGCTACGGTGCTAGAGGATGGCCTTCATTACGCCGACCCCCCACCATGGACGCAGCCTTCGCGACACGCGCTTGGTGCGCTTCTTCTTGAGCAGGGCCACGTTGAGGAGGCGCAACGCGTGTACGAGGAGGATTTAGGTCTGAGTAAGACTCTACCTCGTCGCAAGGCAAGACTGAACAATGTCTGGGGTCTGCATGGCCTACATGAGTGTTTGGGTCGCCGGGGGGAGCACGAAAAGGCACGGTATATTCGCGCCCAGCGCGATATTGCTCTCGCCTCGGCAGATGTCTCTATTACTGCTTCCTGTTTCTGTCGACTCTCAGCGGTTGGGCAGGATCAGGTATGTTGCAAACCGTGAGGTCGCCAGATTCGGGTACAGCGAAATTGAACTGTGACTAGAGATGCCTCCTGCTTGTATCAATTCCGGAGAATATGATCTGAAGTTAGTCGGTAGTTTGCAATTTGTTGTTAGGTGTGGAATTGCGTTATGGAATGCCATAGTTTCATTCACTCAGAGTAACATTGCATCATTTATACTGGACAGTCAGACGACCGCGGACAAGTTCTTGTTCTGAAAAAACCGCGCAACCAACACGCTACCCAGAGGAAGACTGAGAACCGCTAGTGCCCGGAGGTCCAACATACACCATGGTCTGCACAGTTACATGCGCCATTTCTTCCTACCGCAGGGATTCGAATCCCTTGCGTTCTCACAGGGGCCATTTTACCGGCTGGTCACTGCGCTATGCTTCTAGGGATTGCTCTCGTGCGCTAAAGATACGGGCGTTCCGATTTTGCCGTCGGGCTCGGGCGTCATAAGAAAGCAAGCCACAAGACCGTCGGCCCCCAGTTCAGCTGTGCTACAGCTAGTTGTAGTATTCCTTGTCAGTATATATTAAGCTGAAAGGACCTACATGTGTCCCCCTCCAACAACAATCGCCACCGCTGCCAATAAGTCTCAAGACGAACCAACAAGATGTCTGGGGCTTACTCCCAAGCACGAATGCAACACCAAGTCTCCTCCAAACCACGCAAACCTCTGAAATCTCCAGATCGCCCCATCGCCTTGCGACAAGACTACATCGCCAACTCGAAAACCACCCTCGTCCTCATTCCCCACGGCGACACCCAATCGGTGGCTGCGTACAAAGTCAAAGACCAAGACGGGCACACGGTCTTCACCGCGAGTGGATGGAAATACAATGACGGCTCCTGTCGAGAGTTTCGCGATGCCTCTGGGCTACCTCTCTTTGAGCTACACAGAAAGATCTCCCTCAGGAGCACATGGTATATTACTCTGCCCGGGGATGAGCGCGGGGTTACCCTGGCCACCGGCACACCACGGTTTGCGCCCGCCTTTGGAAACTTTAGCATCACGCTGAACAATGCGGCTGCAAGAGATACGAAGTCGGTGGCCGAGAAGGATCTCACGCTCCTGATAGAGCGGCATGGACGCGTTTTGCAGAACTTCGATGTGATTGATGGCGATAGGAGGGTTGCAGAAGTGTGCGAGAGTGTCCGTCACAACGGTAAGTTGGCCCTGACTGCTGGTTCACGGAGGGGCCATCGGCCTGCCCTGGACATTGTCATCACTCCTGGTGTCGATATGGCGTTGGTAAGTGGTCATGGGAAAGGAAGTGTTGAGGCCCCTACATGTGCTGACCGAATCAGATTATTGTGGTTGCCATCATCCCCGCAGATAGCGTCTTTGGTTCTGATTCCAGCTGATGTGGTTGATCATATTCGTTGTAGCTTCTTTCTTGATAATCTATTTTGTAGATGGAGAAAGCAAATTCAATGGATCTATAATACACGTACCTGTCTATCTCCTTCGTTTGAAGTATTGTCCGATGATGCCGAGGACGGGGGTATAGGTCAGAGTCATGGAGGGCCAAATAGAAGTCCTTGCGCTAGCATGACTGGTAAATTGTCGTGCGCAGAGGTAACATCATGGGTGAGAGTATCGTGCCTAGAGATCCAACATACAGCATTCTCTGATGGGTTTCAATGCGTTAGATGCGTTAGCGCCATACCCGTCACTTATCAAATAGCGTGACGGTACATAAGAAGCATGCAGTGGCACTCAATAGTGCCAATAATGGCTGCCGGCTGGGTAGGACTCGTTAGCTTTGCCACCATAAGTTCGTACTGGGTGAGGGCAGCCTGGACTTAAATACAGTCTCTGCACGGTCACGTTGCGGTGCCTCACAGCAGCCTGTGGAAGTTGTTCTATGCAACATCTGCGATAGTTTTGCGGTACTAGGAGCCAAAGGAGAAGAATATGAATAGAATCCACCTGGCCATTGCTTTCTGCATAGATTGTCAATGTTTACCCTTTTAGGAAAACGCTTCTCCGGGGACTTTATTTACCTGATACGGTAAGGTTCCGGATCGGACAAACTACCTTCCCCATTTGGCATAAATCCTGCCGATGTATCATCCCAACATCTTCTCTTCGTCGTCTTCATCGTCATCTGCAATAATAACTGCGTCTAACTATTGCACGAACTGCACATCTCATTTCTCGCTACGGTATTACTTGCTATACGGGACCCTCAGTCCTCATTAGTCCGACACCATGGACCCTCCGCAGCCGAGTCAATTAAACGCAGCAAAGCGGAGCATCATGAGAGTGAATCCCCAGAGAAACACCACATCTCGAAGACACAGATCAGTCCTTTCATGTACCCCGTGTCGCAGACGCAAAGTCAAATGCGACCGTCTTAAGCCCTGCGGTCAGTGTGTGCGTTCAAACGCCCAAGACGCTTGCACGTACCCTCCACCTCCAACTCCTTCTCTATCTCCACCGGAAACAATATCTACAACCCCGATAAGGTCGCACAGCGTAAGACATACGCAGAATCCAGGTACTACACATCACTCATCCACAATCGGTGCTCCTACGTCCCTCAATACACCGTACAATGCTACAAACAGGCGCAGTGCCGTCGAGGGCCGTGGCCGCTTGAGGGATCACCCTGTTCTGTCATCGCCGTTGGGTGCAGTGGATTCACACCATGCTGCAACTCCCCCTAGATCTTCTCACGGCTATCAAGAATATGGAAAGCAACAGACTCCCCCGCTGCCAGCTGATAGTTTCTCTCAGTCACTCGCTCCACTGTCGTTCCGAGGGAAGCAACAGAGAACCAGGTTCTTTGGACGAAGTCACTGGGCGACGACCCTCGGTATGGTAAGACCCGTGCTCCTTCCGCTCCGCCATCCTTAGCTGACAGCCTGCACTGGAGTTTCCGGACCTAAATGCTCATTTGCATGATTACTATCGGAACAAACAAAGGCCCACAGATCCGGAATTTACTGAATACTTGACGCTAAAGCGGCTGAAGCATGATCTGCGAGGACCTGATAGACGGTGGCGTTCGGACCACCAGCCCTCTATAAATTTGAAAGCGTTAGTGCCTGGTCGTAGACTGGCTGAATATCTCATGCAGCTATACTTCTCAACCTTCGAAAACACGCTTCGAATCTTACACGTTCCCTCGTTTGTTGGAGAATGGAACTCTTTCTGGGATCAAAGAGAATCGCAGACTGATACCACTTTTTCAAATGATCTTTTTCTTGCAAAACTCCTCGCTTTGATGGCGTGCTCTGGTTGCTTGGCTTCAGGAGAGCCGCTGCAGTCAGCGGGCTTAGACCAGAGGTCATTAATACAGACGTGCCACAACTGGATTGAAGCAGTTGCCACCCGGTTAGCGCTCATGACGAGTCATGCTCAGCTCAGTGTGGACGTGATTCAGATCAAATGTTTGCTGCTGCTCGCGCAGCAAGCCACCGCCTGGGAAGGCGATCTGGCTGGCATGGCCTCAGGCTCCCTCATTCGAGAAGCCATGCTGATGGGCCTTCATCGGGATCCCGCCAACTTCGCCCATCTCTCTCCCTATTGGGCAGAAATTCGGAAAAGACTCTGGCTGACCATCATAGAGCTTGAAGTTCAAGCTTCATTATATGGTGGAATACCGTTGGCAATATCATGGGACGAATTTGACTGCCCCTTTCCATCTAACATCGATGATGAGGATTTCTCTGTTGACTCACCTCGACTGCCTCCTTCCAAGCCACCCAATATCTTGACGAGAACGTCTTTTCAAATTGCACTGGCACAGACATTGCAGACTAGGATGACAATTTCGAAGACCGTCAACCGCGTGCGATTAAATGTCGAATATGATTACATTATGAAGCTCAGTGAACGTCTCTCAACTGAGCTTGCGGATGCTCCAACTGAACTACGAGATACCGGTAGAGCCGGAGACTCTGCTGAAGTTGACGACAGCTGCCCAGAATTTCGCAGATCATTTTTTCTATTTCTCCACTACCGATGCCTGCTAGCTCTCCATAGACCATTCTTCCTGAAGCTCGCAGAGACCTTGGGAGAGCCTTATGTCTTTTCCCGACGAGTCTGCGTGCAAACAAGCTTAGCGTTGCTCGCTCAGTTGGAGTATTCGCCAGGAAGTCTTCCTTCCGACCAGTTGATCAACGAAGCCAACACCTGCCCCCACATATTACAGCTCAAAGGGGGAATGTTCCGAGATGATATATTTCACGCTGCCACAACTATCTGTTTTGAAATCCGCCTGCAGGCCAAGGACCGAGTAGTCGATCCTTTTCCTGGTATCATTTCAGGGTACATGGACCAAAGCGCGTTCTACCAGCGTCTGGCACTTTTCCAAAGTGTGGAGAGCGCGATTAGATATTTTGAGTGCAAAGTCCGGTCAGAGAAGCGAGCAACTAAAGTTTTCAGTATCTTAACGATGCTCTTCACCGCCATTAAAAGCCAGACATTGGCCACAGAAGAGGGCTCGCATCATCTCGACGGGTCGTCAGGCGAGTCAGTCTTAACCATAGACGACGCTTGCCCATTGGCATCTCGTCGCTGCCGGGAACTATTGATGGAAGAGGGACCCAATATCCCAACGACTCAGGCAGAAGGATCTGGTCATGGAGCATCTCAATTGGTAAGTTGCTGTACGCCCGGTCGGTCTGAATATGCAATAACCACTACCGTATAACAGGGTCATACGGCTGTTCCAATACGGGGCGCGCATTCAGGGACGGCCTTGTCGTCAGATGTATCTCATCAGAACAATCCTAGAAGTAATATGCAACCAGCTGTTTTGGAAGATGCCGCAGGCGGCGATTTTGTGAGTTACATATCTTTAGATCTTACAAACTATTCTCTCATGTCTAATCATGTCTGCTACAGAGAGATTTGGATCTTGACTGGTACTTTGCACTTGATCCTTTGTCTCCATATCCAGTCAACACGTGGTCCGGACTAGATCCTCTTGTGATCTGAGAAATTTTATGTTGCGTCTGCTCACTCGGTCGAATCCTAGAGTTTGGTGTAGGACCTCAGATGAATAGTCTTCTGCTTATGGTGTCAACTTGTTCAACCCTAGAATACCACGTGGCAAAGTGGCCGAGTGGTTATGGCGCACGGTTCAGGTGTATGCGAATCTTAGGATTCGTGCTTCGTGTCCGTGTTTCGAAAGATACCTGGGTTCGAATCCCAGCTTTGTCAATACTTTTTGCTCCCTCAACCTCTCTCACGCATGCATGATGGTTGTCTTTTTTTGCCAGATCGACTGACATACCATACATGAAATGACGAATCCAAGTATATACACAAATCTAGTAGGTATTAAAAGCTATATAAGTATGCTATGCTATGCTACATGTCCTAAAACCACACAATAACCCTAATATGTTCGGTGCAAAAGCCCGCGGAAGAAAATGTCCACCGCGTATAGACGAAATAGTTAGATGACATGGAAGAACTTTCACACCCGCGCATCCCCATCACCTGCTTCGCTACCACGCGATTCAACTGCAGTCTCACGCGTCGCAGCCTGGTTCCCACTACCCGTCTTGCGAAGTGCAGCCCCAAGCCAGGCCACGCCCCCGCTCCACGAGTCGCTCAGACTCCGCAGGCGGTTCAGAGAAGACAGGTCATCCACATGGGGATGCTGAGACTCGCCCGTCGTGTCAGCGGCAGGAGCGGAGGTATCAGCGGTTACTGGGTCTATGGGAAGGTCGCCGGTTGAACGAAGCCGAGCGGCGGGGAGACCCAGACGAGTCTCATGGGCCTCACCGGCGCTGCCATCGGTGTCGTAGCCGGATTCGCGCGGTTCGCCGTCCCGTTGGTGGAGGAATCCGTCGATAAAGGTTGTGCTGAGGCGTTTACCTCTGGACGCTCGCTTTGCGTGCTTCCGTTCCTTGAGGGGACTGGTTTCTCCGCGGCGCAGGGACTCGGCGACTACGGCGCTGAAACCGGCCGAGATGGTCGGTAGCAGAGGGCCGGGTGAGAAGCGGGAAGAGATCGAGTTGCGCAGTCTACGCGACGGAGGCGTCTGTGGCACTGTGTTGTGTCGAGCGCTGGACTGCGTGTTCTCGGCTCCGCCGGGAGTAAGAGGTTGAGGGTGATGGTCTTCGGAACCTGGCGCGGCTGGAAACCGGAGAAGCATCGTTGGGCTCGCTGTTTGCTCAGGTTGAGGCGGAGGGGTGGCGGGGCGGATTTGGGGCTCAGACTTGGGCGTTGGAGCGGAGCCTTCATGGGGTTCGGCCCAGGGGTTTCTCAGCAAGGAGTTTGATGGGAGTGGAGGTGAAGAGGGTCCCGCAGAGGATGGTTCAGACTCGGCAGTCAAGGAGCTGGTAGGTGAAGAGGGAACGGCGGAAAGGACACCCTTGGGCGTACGGTCCCCTTCGTCGATGTCTTCGATACCATGGCTGAGGAGAGACCCTGCAGGAGAGCGCAACTCATCGTCCTGGGGCACAGGAGACTTTTGTCTGGACTTCTGGGCTCTTACGACTGGGGCTGGGGGCGACATGTCAACCCTGTCACGGTACCGAGATCTTCCCAGAAGACCAATGGCCTCCTCTTCATCATCGACGGAGAAAGCAGACTCGTCATCACTTTGCACCCTCCCACTGGTGATGAAGTACACGCCCAGGAACGTGAGCAAGCAGCCACCGACGAATTTGACGGCCCGCACAGGGGTGAAAGACTGAAAATCTCGGTACAGCACGGCACTGCCGATGATGACGGAGAGTGTGAACAGGACAAACTGTGTCGGGATGACTTGGGTCGAATCGAACCGCTGCAAGGCGCGGTTGATGTAGCGAATCTGCATCAGGGCGCTAAAAACAAGAACAAACACCAGGAGGTAAGTGACAGGAAATGTGATGACATGCCACAATGTAAATGACAATAGAGATGAGACGCCTTTTGTGGATAAAGCAGTGTAACCGCCTAAAACTCGATTAGCAAACTGGGAGACAAACATATCACCTGTCGCAGGACACATACCAAACAATGCCACCAATCCAACATCTATTAAGATAGTCCGTGGTCCATACTTGGCACTAGCCCACATCAGACCGACAATCAATGCCGCCGTAAGCCCCAGATACAGTTCGAACTCCCAGCGGGTGATCATCACCCAGATGTCATGGGGTCCAATTTTCTCCTCGGACGATTTGGCACTGAGGACCACCACGACGGCACCCGCGATCGCAATTAGCACGCCCCAGAAATCCCGCGTCCGAAACTTCTCCTTCAACATGAAAGGGGCGATAACGCAGTTCGAGATCAACGCAACTACCCCGAGCGGCGACACAATAGATGCGGGGGCAAATCCATAGGCTAAGAAGTTCCCCGTCTCTCCAAGACACATGAGAACGATACCGACCCACCAGTATGGCGAGCGCAGGTAAGACTTGCGGCGCAGACTATCGCCCGGACGCGCCGTCTGATCGGACAGGAAGGAGTCCCGCATTTGGTCGCGTGAGTCGGAGTGATCGTCCGCATAGTCGTCATCTCCGGTATCAACATGCGGCTGGTCATGGTACGGTGATTCATCCCGATAGCCAGCGGATTGTCGGTCGTGACTCCTGCCGCGCCGTGCATCATCGCCGTAAGGTCCAGAGACTGCCCCGTAAGGTCCGGTGGTCGCCTGGTCTGGATTGGCGCGTTTCCAGTCCAACTCCTGCTGCAACTTGTCCTGTTCCAGCTCCCTGGCGATCCGGATGTGCGCGTACCGCTGGATATTGAGAGCCAAGGAAATTAGCACATTTCCAGCCAACGCCGTGACGATTCCGATCAGCGAAGACCACTCTTTCATAGACCCTCCTCCATTGTCGCCGTTATTTCCGGGGGCTGAGGTCGGGGTAGGAGTCGGTTGCGGTGACGAGACGAAAACATGTGGGGAGAGAGTCGGCGAAGGGCTAGCGGAGAACAACGCTGTGAGCAGACCAGCTGCGAGGCTTTCTTCCTGGGTAAAATCCATCCGGGGTATGTATGTATGAAGTGGAGGGGGAACGGGGGCGAAATAGGGGAAAAGGTCGACTGGCGCACCAGAGCCTTTCCGAAATGTCCGCTGCCTCCGGTGGAGTGAATGTGGTCGCCGATATCACAGTCGATATGTTTCTAAAATATAGCAGTCGTCTTTCACAGGATAATAGGTGCGACAACGATTTTCACGCGGTTTCAATGCCGCCCCAGGCGAGGCGGTCCTTTGTGAGTGTTTTCCGTCAACCCGAGACAACGTAGGTTCATGCTGTTGTCCAACACTGCATTCTGTGATGTGGTTGGCGATGAATTCTTCCTTGTCCACAGGAGAGAATATATTCTTCGAGAGTCGACGGTAGGAGCGAATGAAGTGAGTCGGAGGAGGGGATGTTGAGGCTACCAAGGTGGTGTAGGATGGTGGTACATCCAGGCAGACGCGGAGTCAAAAGGAAGACAATCGGCGGGGAAGAACGGAGGCCACTGGACGAGCTAAAAGGATCCTTACGGGCGCACGTGCGAGGGTGAAGGAAGAGCGCGATAGTCCAAGCGCAGCAGCATGTTGTAGGGGTGGTTAAGTGGCTAGTACTAAGATAAAAGTCGAGCGCAGTTCGCGACTATTGATTATTGGGTTGGCGATCAGCGCTCACTGGATCTGATCCGGCCCCGCCCCCCTTCAACGTCATCGAGCAGCTCTCTTCCACCTGATGCTATTCAAACGACGCCTGCTTGGACGCTAATTATCTTAGGGATGCGAGGAGGTTGTCGATCGCTGCAACAGTCTGATCGCTTCCATCGTTGCTATACGAACGTATCTATGTACAGGAATCGTCGGGTGTTTTTCTGGAACCCAGTTGACATCCAGTTCAAAACACCTTCATCGCCTCGCTCGTTTCTTCTCAGGTTCCTCTTCGTCGTCACTCAACTCTCGATAGATCGGCGTGGGTTGGGTCTCTTTCCATGCCTTGGTGAACAAAGGATCCTTCTGCGCCTTCTCCGCGTACTTGAGGAGAGCTTCTCGAGGGTCCTCGTCCCGCATGGAGCTCAGCGGGATGTTCTCCCGGATATGTTTCTCATCTGGATTCGACTTGGCAAACGGCGTCTGTGCCGGTAGATGAGGTCGTCGCGGGTCCTTGGGCCGACCCGAGGCTGTAAGTCCGATGGTCGGATGCCGAGCAGACCAGGTTGCCGAGCTGTAATGGGGAACGCCGTTCGATCCGACCACCACATTGTCGCCTGAAATACCCTGGGAGAGGTCCATCGTGAGGTTTGGATCATCGTCGATGTGGCGACGCTTCGGGGCCTTGGACATAACCAAGGCCGCACCCTTCGTCGACATGTTGGGATTATACAAGACATGGGTCTCGGCATTGGCAGACCCCGTAAGGATCTGGTTGAGCTTTTCATGCCATTGTACGGTGATGAGAGCCGATCCAGGAGTGACGGGGGTGAACAACTCAGGCTTCAGCGTGGCTGGGTTCAAGATATACAGATGCCCAGTCTCCGACCCCGTGAGGACATTGGCGGATGTAGGCGAGAAAACGATGTTCGAGGAAGGATACCGGAAGGAACTCGAGGGATGCGCAACAGTCGTAATCGGTTGCTTGAATTTCCTGGTATCCCAAAGCTTAATCGTATCGTCTCCGCCCTTGGTGACCACCAATCTCCCGTCCGAGCTAATATCCAGCCCGCTGGTCCACGTATCCCGCTCATGAGCATCTCGAATCTCACCGCTTGGCCGATGGAACGGCCCGTTACCACTCCACATCATCAGGCTGCCATCAAGTGCAGCGGCGACAAGAACATTGGGACCGCCTTGCTTGGGGGAGGCCCATGCGACGGCGGTCATCTTGCTCCGACCAGCGGAACCGGCGACTCTCGATTTGTACATGATGACTTCCTTCTGCGATCGGCCCATGTTCGCATCCCAGATGCGCACCGTGCTATCGGTTCCCGCAGTTACGCAGAGGTTCTCGTCGGTCGGACACCACGCACCACTTGTCGTCTCCGATATATGACCTTTTGTGTTGTTCAGGTCTCTCAGGTACATGTCTCCCTTCACGAACTCCGTCACCGTCTCTCCATCGCGATCCAGAATTCGAGGCTGCGGCGTAGCGGATACCACGAGAACATAGCCTGGCGAAAGAGGGTTGAATCCGGCATAGTGCACAGCATGCGCATCCTGCGCCGCGGACTGTTTTTTGGCGGAAGGATCGACGGACTTGAAGGCGCGTACGGTCGACGGTGTCATCGAAGCAAAGTCATGTAGTTTTATAGTGCAATCTGTAGAGCCTGTAATGAGCCGCGATCCTGCGGGATCGACTGTGATTGTCGTCACGGCGCGTTCATGAGTTTTGAGCATGAGCTCATGGGAGACGGGGAACTCGTCCTCATCATCCGAATCGGAGTCAGAGTCATCAGAACTGTCGTCGCTGTCGTCGCGATCTTGCTCTTTGTGCTCCTCGGCAGCGATTTGGGCGTCAGCGTTTTCGCTACTCAGACCTGCCTTCTCGGCTTCATCATCGCCATCAGGCTTGGCAGTGACATGCTTCCGCTTTGTGCGATCAATCTGTGCGCCCACGTCGGTGCCTTTTTGCTGTTTGCCAAAGCTCGTCGGGAAGAACTTCTTAAAGGCTTCGTCGTCGAAACCGTCCATTTTGATGCAAAGGTGTTGTTGCGATAGACTTGAGTCTAGGCTTGGAGAAGTGGAAGAACGGCGACGCGATGCGATGTTGTTTGTCTGGTTTATGCGGTTTGCTTGGTTTGCATTTTATGCCTCGGGCAACACTTTTGCAGATGATCGTCTAGACAGGAAACAGGGGAATATGGGAGCTATTCAATTGACGAGTATCTCTGCTGGCTGGTGACATACTCCAGAGCTGGTTCTGGCATCTAGATTTTCGTGGATATCATATCTATCGGAGGGTCGACTTCCCAACACACCTCTACTTCTGAAGTTACTAGTTTAGCCCCCACACTCCCTCCCCATGGCGTTCATGCTCGCATTATTGCATATCCCACTTTCATCTCTTCCATACCCTCGACAATAGAGCACATACATGTACCAGGTCCTCCATTTAATGCACTATGATCACCCAATTCTACTGCGCAATCTGCAGCGGGCCCGCAAGGATCTGGGCAATCGGCTCCTCATCTCCCAAAGCCCTCAAACGACGCCGGAAATACGTGGAAGCCAAACGGCAGGAGAAAGCAACCGGTCGACGCGTGCCCATCAATTTCGACGAGGACAAGTCTAGCGATGACGAATTAGACGAGAGTCCCTACAACCCAGACGATCTAACGAGATATGATCCTGGCCTCGTCAGCGCCGAAAGCAGGGAGTGGCTGCATGACATATATTGTCTCGGTGTGGATGATTTTACATGCGAGTATGCCATACTTTTTCTTCTGCTTGAGGATACATCAGTTGACCTGCGGTAGAGGGTATATTGAAGGTCCGGCAAGTAGTGAGCATGACCTGGTATGTAGTCGATCCGTGATTTCGCTGGAAGACAGCTCATCATCTGGTAGAATAGCGTCACGTTTAGGAGAGAAGTTAATGGCGAAGAATCGCTGGATACGTATTTTTGGTAAAACAGCCTGCTTGTTGTTGCGCACAGAACGTCTAACTCGATTCTTTAGCTACACCACCGTGAACTGCGTTTTCCCCTTCCATCTTCCCTGCTTCGAGCTTCTACTGTACTCCATATTCAGCGACATGGAATTTGATCACATTGACAAGAAGGTCCTGTATAACGTGATGATGGACATAAATCCTGGACGTAAACAGTCCCGCCGGAATCTCCCCGAAGCCAAACAACTAACGCGAATCCAGGCATGAGACTCGAACTGGACTACGGTGATATCGAAGGCCCTGATCAGTTCTGGCGCTGCCAGCCAGGAGAGGAGGTAAGCTCCACAGAGTTGACTCAACCTGGAACCCACAAGTAACAGCGAAGCAGTACTGCATATCCCATCCGACATCCTTGGGTGAGGAGACCCAACGGTTCCTGCAGGATAAACTCCAGCACGATACTTTCAGGCTGCCATTATCCGATGTTAAGATCGACGCGCGTCATATGGTAGCTGATCCATTCAGCAGTCTACCTGTTGAAGTGTTGTTTAATATTCTCGACATGCTCCCAGCGTGCTCGCTTCTTGACTTCCGCAAGGCGTCGGCGACTGTGTGTCGCGCGACTCAGGCTAATGGATACTGGAAGCAACGCATGAGCCGCGTAATGGACTGGTTTTGGGAGTTACCGGACATACTACAGGACCATCCGTCTGATCTGAACATCAAAGCATTCTATCTGTGGCTCGACAAGAAGACCACCCCTGAATTTGGCATGGACCCAAAGTTTATGGGTCTTGGAAATCGACGCCGGATTTGGGGTGCTTGTCAGCAGCTACGAAATTTGTATGTGCAAAGGCTTCCGCCGGAGACAGAGGGGCAGCAGTAGGATGACCCTTTATGTTATTGACAAGATATCCGCTATTCCTTCGCTAGGTATGGCCTTGGTCAAACCTTTATTTGATATACCTACTTCCCACTCAAGCCACGTCTATTAGCGTTCTTTCGGCTAACCCCAGATATCGGGCGCTGGTTTCAAGTCCTAGTCCTCACAATCGGTCAAGATTCACTTGCATTCATATCCCTCTAGTTCTAGAATAGAAGTAGATACCGCATCCAAGCTGAAATTAAGTGGTACACTGCCATATCGCCGCTTACAAGTACAGTCCCTCCACCGGGCCTCCGTCCTGCTTCGTCTTCATAATCCGCTCGCGCGCTGCACGGAAGTCCTCCATCTGCACGCGCATCCGGCGCTCTCTCAGCGCCATCAGACCGGCTTCTGTGCAAATCGCCCGAATATCGGCTCCAGACAGGTCATCCTTCTGGTTGATGAACTCATCCAGATCAACATCGTCCCCAAGGGACATCTTCGAGGTGTGCAGGGTAAAGATCTTCTTCTTGGTGTTTTCTGTGTAGGGTCAGCAAGTTTGTCCATAGCTTTGTCGTGGGGAGGAAACTTACGATCGGGATTCTCAAAGAGGATCTTACGATCGATACGACCAGGACGGATCAAAGCCGGATCCAGAGTTTCGATCTTGTTCGTGGCCATGATCACCTTAACGTCACCACGGTCATCGAAACCATCCAGCTGGTTCAACAGTTCAAGCATGGTTCGCTGAATCTCACGCTCACCACCCGATGTGGAATCGTAACGCTTCGTACCAATGGCATCAATTTCATCGATAAAAACGATGGAAGGTGCGTGTTCCGCGGCAACCTGGAAGATCTGTCGCACCAAGCGAGGACCGTCACCAAGGTATTTCTGAATCAGTTCACTTCCAACGATACGCAGGAAAGTAGCACTGGTTTGGTTGGCCACCGCCTTGGCGAGCAAGGTCTTTCCGGTACCGGGAGCACCGTAAAGAATAACACCCTTGGGCGGTTTGATACCCATCTCCTCGTACAACTCGGGGTGAAGCAGGGGGAGTTCGACAGACTCCCGAACTTCCTGGATCTGTGTCTCCAGACCACCAATATCCGCATACGACTCAGTCGGAGCTTTGTCGAGCTTCATGACCGAGACAAGGGGGTCCGACTCCTCAGTCAACACTCCAACCACAGACACCGACTTGTGATGCAAGAGAATGCTGGCACCGGGCTCGAGGAGATCCTTGTCCACGAACGACATGATAGACACATAGTATTCGGGACCAGTGGCGCTCGACACAATCGCGTGGTCATCGTCGATGAGCTCCTCCAAGTTTCCAACTCCCATCGGGGTACCTCTCATGTCATCAACTCGGCCTCTCTCGTCCGCGTTGCGGTCCATGATATCGAATTCCCCGCGGTTTGCATCCTGTGTTGCCTGGGCTTTGGCCTTCCGCAGCCGCTCCATGTTCTCAACGTATTCTTCCTCTAGCAGCAGGTGGTCGTGCACGCGTTGCATTCGTAAATATCGTAATTTACACCGTGACGTTGGGAAAATATCGGGAAGTTTGGAAGCGGTGCTTGGGCCGGCGGCCTTACGCTTCTTGCGACCAATACGGGTCGTCGGCGGGGGAGGTGGCTCATATCTGGGCTTGTCCTTCTGAAAGCGGAGCTGTGTTAGCGGATGGAAGCTCGGGAAGGGGATGGATTAGACAGCGCAACGAGAAAACATCGGACGTACCTTCTTGTCCTTCTCATCTCTTCCATCGCCACCGGGCGGGATGTTGGACTGTTGGTTACCCTATTGCAGGAACATGTTAGGGAATAGAAATAGCAAAGAAGCTGAAGCGCTGTTTGGCACGTACCATAGTCCTGAGCTTCACCGCAAGGGTGTAGAGTCACTCAATTACAGCAGGAGGATAGTTGGAGCTGAGGGAAAGATGAATATGTAACAAGTTGTGTCCACCAGATGATGGAGGAGACGGAGGGTGATTGGGGACGGTGAGCTGGGAGGATGGAGGTGACGATGATGATGGTGAGCTGGGGAGCTGGGTCGCCATTGGCGCTTTGTCAGCAGTGTCATGCACGTGACTTTATATTATGATGCCTTGGTGCCTTGGTGCCTGATCTCTGATCGTGATGGGGTGTCTGCAGCACTCAATGGGAATAACTTCATTTCTTCGGATCCTCCCTCGCTAGAGGTGGCTTTTACCTTTAATCTTCCTTTTTCAGTTGAATTCTGCCGAAATACCTTTGCGCTTCCTTTCCGCCGCCCCGTCACCTCTATTATTTGTCTTCCGCCTATTTCAGTTCCCCGCGGCGTTGCTCCCCTCATCTTACCTCGACCTGTGCTCCGCCAACTGTAAGTTTCCGGTCTATCATCCCTAACGATGTAGGCGATTTTTTCCATTCATTTTACCCGTATCCTTCAGTCATTGGTTTCGTCGATTTATCCTCTCTATACAGCTTGTCAACCTCTCCCGCCCAAGCGCTAGCTAACGAAGCTTACCAGCAGCTTGACCTAAGCCGCTACATCTCGACCTGCCTGCTCCTTCCTCCGGTCCATTGCCAATATAGCTCATATTATTCTAACCACAACTCGATTTCCTACTACCCGCCAGCCCCATGGCGTCCCACCAATCTCGTCGCATCGCCAAGGAACTCGCCGATATACACGCGGACACCCATTCTCAGATCATCGCCGTACCGGTGGGAAATGACGACGATATCACTCATCTTCGGGGATCCTTTCCAGGACCTCCGGGAACACCATACGAGGGCGGGACGTACGAGGTCGACGTCCGGATCCCGACAGAGTATCCGTTCCGTCCGCCAGTGATGAAGTTCATTACCAAAGTCTGGCACCCGAACATCAGCAGTCAAACGGGTGCCATCTGTCTGGACACCCTATCGACAGCGTGGTCACCGGTGCTGACCATCAAATCGGCGCTTCTCTCGTTGCAGTCGCTGCTGACGACGCCCGAACCCAAAGACCCCCAGGATGCTGAAGTCGCCAACATGATGCTCACAAAGCCGAAGGAATTCGAGCGTGTGGCGCAAGAATGGGCCGCCAAGTATGCGGGGGCCCCCAGGAAACAAGCTGCAGAGGGGAGTGGAGGAGCCACGGACGAATCGCTCCGTCGACAGGAGCTCCTAGCGAAGGAGGCGCAGGCGGCTGAGGATCTGTCCAGGTACGTATATCTTCATAGTGCGTCTGAAGCTGTATTGGAGTCGCTTACATCGGTTTAGGTATGACGGATACAATAAGGACCTGGTAGACCGATTCTGCAGCATGGGATTTGATGTGGACCGCGTTGTCGCGGCGTTGAAATTCTATGGGATCGACCGGATGGACGGAGAGGACTATGCTCTTGACGATGCCTCTTTAGGCGATATCACTGCTCACCTCCTAGGGGAGCCATGAGCCATGGTTAGGGTAGGTTCGTTATTGAGCGGAGCTGGCAGTTGAGTATGTCACAGCATGGTGCCTGGCGAAATCAGTCCTCGGTTATTCGGGATGTTTCTCGTTTTTGTGTTTGTTTATTTCGCATGATTATGTTTCATATATCCACCGATCTAATCGTGAAGCTAGCGGTTTAGCATAAGAATTGACTATTCACTCTGTCAAATGTATGTAAGTACCTTGCCTAGTACATTCCTCTGGCGTCCTATCGATAACGCTTATCGATAAGCACGTGGATCAACCTCGCCTTTACTTCCACCTCTTCATCTTCATCTTCTCCAATTTCACCCCCATCCCATCCACACCATGACTCGATAAAACGTCTGGTACACCGAGTCCGACTCTTTATTACGACCTCTCTTCACACACGCCTCATCCAAACCTCTCCACCACCATGATCGAAGACGACTTCTACCGCGCCTCCTCCCAATTCCGCCTCTGGTCCTTCACTGAGACCTCGCTGGCCTCACTCCGCGCAAAGACAAATGCCAATGCGAGCGAGCGAGTTCGTGCGGCGCTGCGTCGAGCCCGCGAGGCCCGTCAGTCGGCGACGCCCTCGGCCGCAGGGACTCCCTCCGAGGACCAAGCGCAGCAATCACAGCCCCCAGAGATCGAATGTCTGACCGCAGAGGAAGAGCTTCTCCTTGTCCGTTACTACTGCGAGCAAATCATCCAGCTGGGAGAGGCGTACAAACCGCCCCTCCCGACCATCGTCCGCGTACATCTCTCATCCTCTTTCTTTCACCGATACAAACTGACAAATACCAACCCAGTCCACCGCAATTCAATACCTCCGCCGCTTCTACCTCACCAACAGCCCGATGACCTACCACCCCAAAACGATCATGCCGTGCGCCCTCTTTCTCGCCACAAAAACAGACAACTGCTACATCTCGCTCCGCGACTTCGCCGCCGCCATCCCCGGCGACGCCACAGAGGACGACATCATCGCCCCAGAGTTCCTCGTCATGCAGAGCCTCCGCTGGGCCTTCGACGTCCGCCATCCCTTCCGCGGCCTCGAAGGCGGCATCATGGAACTCGCCGCCACAGCCCAGGGCCTCGCCCAGCCCGCACCGCACCTCCCCCACCAAACGCCCGACTTGCTGCGCCAGCGCCTCCTCGCCCTGCCCGCGCCATCGCCGGCGCCCGCTACCACGCCGTCCGTCTCCGACCGCATCGCCCGCGCCCACCACGCCACCCGCGAAATCCTCAAGTCCGCCGCCCAGATGACCGACGCGTACTTCCTCTACACGCCCGCGCAGATCTGGCTCGCCGCCTTCCTGATCGCCGACCGCCCGCTCGCCGAGTTCTATCTCGAGACGAAGATCGGCGGCGCCCCCGGCGAGGCCATCCCGCCTCCCTTCATTGAGATGCGCACCAAGCTCCTCGTCACCCTCGAGAACTGCGTGCGTCTCTTGCAGTCGTATACTTCGACGGATTGGGCGTCCGATCCCGAGCAGAAGAAGAATATCCGGCGCATCGGGAAGAAATTGTACCATTGTCAGAATCCGGAGAAGGTCAATCTCGCCGGTCAGAAACGGATTCCTGCTGCCGCGGCGGCTGCGGCTGCGGCGGCAGCAGGGTCCGGCGGCGAGGCGGGCACCTCGGAGAGCGAGATGGAGCGGTTGGCGAAGAAGCGGAAGCTGGAGCAGCAGAAGGATATATTTGGCGGAGAATTGGTGACGCAGCGGACAAGGGAGAGGCAGGGAGATCAATAGTCCGAGTTTATGAGAGGTGAATCTTCTGCATAGAGGTTGGGATAAAAGCTTTGTCGCATTGGGTAGACATATTTACGACCAATATAATGTTCCTTACTAGCGTATCAGTCACTGGATTCATCCAACTATATCTACAACAGCAGTATGAATGGTACCAAATGAATTCAACCCTCAAACGCTCAAGTCTAGTAGGGGGTGATGAGGGAGGTATGAAACAATCCATCTAAAAACAAAGCACCCAAAAGAATAAAGACCAGATATCTCCAGGTATGAAAAAGAATAGGAAAATTGAAAAATAAGGGCGCCTCGCTGGGCCTATATCTCAAGCAGGATGGCTCATCACTCCTGTCAGAAACTTTTCCCTTCCCCCACTGTCCCCTCCTACAACTTTTCCACGGGTTCATCGTTGTCGTCTCTAAACATCCAATCATAACAAGGGTAAGGAAAGAAATCAACCATAGGACAAACTTAGACAGCACCCTCGGAAACCATCTTCTTCCGGAGGTGGTCCTTGTACTCGCCGATGGTGCCGTCCCACCGGTGGATGGTCTTGTGCTCGCACACCAGAATGTCCTTGGCGATCTTATCGAGGAGACGGAAGTCGTGGGACACGACCACAACACCACCGCTGAAGGCGTTGATGGCGTCAGCCAAACTGTCGATGGTGGGGATATCGAGACCGTTGGTAGGCTCGTCCAGAAGGATCATGTTGGGACCCTCAATGGCCAAAAGGGCGAAGACGATACGACTCTTCTGACCCTCAGACAGGGTGCCCATCAGGGCAGTCTGAGACTCACCGCTGAGACCGTAGCGGCCCAGCTGCTGACGCCAGTACTGGTAGTCCTGGCTCTTCTCGGGGAACTTATCACGCACAAACTCGAGGGCCGACTTGGTCAGGTCGAGCTGCTCAGCGGAGTGCTGACTGTACATGCCGAGCTTCAAGTGAGTGTGACGGCTGACACGGCCGCCAATGGGCTGGAGCTTGCCAGTCATCAGGCGCAACAGGGTAGACTTGCCGACACCGTTGGGGCCGACCAGGGCAGTACGGGAGTCCATGTCGACACCAAGGTCGAGATGTTCGTAGAGGGTATCCTCCCACTTTCCGGAGTAGGAGAACGAGACATCGTCGAAGGACAGGACAGGCGGAGGCAGCTTCTCGACATCGGCAAAGCGGAAGCTGAAAACCCGGTCGGGGATGACGGGCTGGATGAAACCATCGGCTTCCATCTTGTCGAGGATCTTCTGACGAGACTTGGCCTGACGGACCAAGTTGGCGTAGGTACCGGCGGAGGCGATGAACTTCTTAATGTGGGCAATTTCTTCTTGCTGCTTGTTGTACGCCTTCATCTGGTTCGTCTCCTGTTCGGAGCGGGTCTTGTGGTAGGAGTCGTAGTTACCACCATAGTACATGAGCTGCTTCATACGCATATCGATCATGTTGGTGCAGACACCGTTCAGGAAGTCCATGGAGTGGGAGACTAGGACCAGAGTACGCTCCCACTTCTTCAGGTATTCTTCAAGCCACACGCAAGCCTCCAGATCCAAGTGAGCGGTGGGGTCATCCAGCAGCAGGAGGGACGGCTTGACGAACAGAGCCTTGCCCAGGGCGACACGCATACGCCAACCACCGGACATGTCCTTCGTCTTCTTGTGAATGGTCTGCTTGTTGAAACCGAGACCCGTCAGGATCAGGGAGGCACGGGTGTGGAAAGTGGAGGGATCCATCTTGTCCATACGCTGGGAGAAGTTAGCACGTCATTTGATCCATTCCAAACATTTTGAGGTAGATACTTACGTCGTACAGATCCTCGAGAATGGGGCTATCCGGGCCATCACGCTCCAGGATATCTTCAGCCTCCTTCTCCATGCGGTCCAGCTGCTTCTGAGCCTCAGTGACAACCCACTCCAGAGCACCAAGCTCACTGGGGGGAGCACCCTCGTTCAGAAGGTAAATATCGATGTGATCGGGGATGGGGAACTCGCGGGAGGCGATAGACTTGAGGAGGGTGGACTTTCCGCAACCGTTCTCTCCGAGGAGACCGTAACGGCGGCCGAAGTTCAGTTCGAGGGTAGAGTCGGTGATCAGGACCTTTCCGTGGAACACCAGGGAGGCGGAAGTGATCTTGACGTCGCGGGAGGCCTCCATGGAGGAGAGCACACCGGTGGTGACACGGTCTGAGAGACCGTGCTTGTCCATCTGCGTCGTAAGCTTCTCAACCTCCTTCATCTTCTCATCGGTAGTGGCGGGCTGGTCGTTTCCGTCGAGCTGGGGGGACTCATCACCACCGTCGGCAGGGGCGTCCTTCTTGCCCTTACCAGTCTTCTTCTTGGTGTCGCCATCAGCGGCACGCTTTGCCAAACGAGCAGCCTTGGAAGCAGACACCATGTTGTCGGTTCGAGAGGGTGTAAGATCGAGAGATAAGGGGAGAGGGAGGTGAAGGGGAGGGGGGCGAGGAAGAGGTGAGAAGCCCGGCGTAAAGGCGAGATGAGATGAAAAGGAAAAAAAGAGACTTCGACAGAGGGAGTGGATCAATAATAGCGGGGTGGGCGAGAGGGGCGACCAAGAGAACGAGACTTGGTGAGTGGGGAGGCAAGATTCCTTATGGGAAAGCCCTTATCGATAGAGGAGAGTCGGATGGTAATCAGGCGAGAAACCGTCAAAACAAAGCCGCCAAACGACAAAGGGGGTCAACCAGGACACTCCTTAGGATGATAGAAAGAGGATCTCGGAGGCGGATGAGATCGAGAGATGAGGATGTTCGAAGAGAAAGAGTCGGAGAGAAGAAAAGAAAGAAGTTTCGATTATTGTAAAAAATTCCTTCCGTGGGGCTGATTCATGGGGGCTCTGATTGGCCCGCAGACGTCACCGCGCGGGACGTGGCGCACCCTAGCCTGATTGGGCATCAATATCACGTGTTTATGCCTGCTTTTGCAGGCATCAATCAGGTACGCTCCGGACATACTCAGAAAGGCATAAGTAGGTACCTTGGTAGTAAGGAATGTCCAGTAGGTATCATGCAGAACAGTCATTATCATTATGGAGATGCTTATGTACTATATGCGTTCGCTAATCCGCTCCAAACACTCCATCTCGTCCGCCGTGATCCACACGTTATCCGGCATAATCACCTTGCCTTCCTCGATGATGATCCGCACCGACGTCCTCGAGTACCCATCATCTTCCGATGCAGCGGGCACACAGCTCCCTTCTTTTTCCTGGTCTCCCTTGCCGCCAGCTCCCTTCTCCGGGTCCTCGGTCTTCGGATGAGACAGGGGCACCGGCGTCCACCAGTACACCGGGAACCGTCGGTGGATGTTATTGATCACCAGAGCCACCGCCTGCATGAGCACGCATCCCAACAACATGATCGGGACGAGGTACCAGCCCACCTCATACATATCGGTGACCGCCAGGAGCGCCGTGGCCCCCGCCGGTGGGTGCACGGTGTTGGTCAACACCATCACGGCGGTGGTCAAGCCGCACGAAAGGGCTCCTCCCAATTGGGGCATCGAGTGGGCGTGCGGGTTCAAGGCGAAAAGCTTCCCGATGCCCACGCCGATCACGCTGGCGAACAGCTGGCTCAGGACGGCGTTGCGCGGCTGCGCAAAGGGCGATTCTATGGCGCAGAATTCCAGCACTGCAGCTGCGCCCTAGTATAGGTTAGCACTGGCGTCACCGATGGGCCGGGTGTGGCCTCTCAATCGAGTCCGGGAGGAGTCCGGTTGGTACTTACAAAACTACCCACGATGATCGGGGCATGGTGGCTCTGGAAGGATGGTACGTGCATGCACACTTCGGCCACCACGATCACGCCGCAGAACGCCCCGATCAAAGACCACAAAGCTATCAGCAGATTGCCGATTGCCTGCGGATGACGGTCCCCACGATACCCCATAAAATGGGAGATGGGACGGGGGAGGTATCGCCATGGCGGTGCGGGAAGGTAGGGGTTGAGAAAGGCGTCGATGTCTATATGCCACCGAGCAGGATCTCGCAACTTGGCGAGGCGAGATTCCCGCTCATAGTGTTTCGGCAGGCGTTGAGATTCCATCGAGCACCGAGGACCCGTCCTCCCGCCAAAGAGGTGAAGACTCTTAACTTCCCCGGCTATGGGAGTATGAATGAAGATGACGGCATCAAATAGTTTCACTCGGCTGGGAGGGCTCTGTTTCTATCAGGTCAGCGCACCCGGTCTTCTATAGTTCTAGGGATTTCCGCGCTATGACACGCTGAGCATGCACCTACCGAGGGTAACTGCGCAAGTCTGGCAGAAAAGCGAGCACGTTGCACGGAACGAGAGAGTGAATGGAAGAAATGAGGTATGTATAGTGATGAATGGTAAACCGCTAATAAACGAGAGACCAACTAAGGGGGAGATCCGTGCTCTATGAGGGATCTTTATTCTGTCCATTGCATCATTACGAGTGCCAGGAGGGTCCCGAAGGGCTTTAATAGTTCTGCATCGGAAAAACCTCATACAGGGCAAAACGGACACATTTTGCCGGCTGTTTTTTCACTCTGGAAAAGACGACATCTCCGCGGAGAGCTGCTGACTACATGTCTTTGTGAGCAGACGCAAGGCCGAGCGAACAGCGAGAAAAGACGACATGACCACGAGCAATGGTGCAGTTTTCTTGGATCTTCCATTCACGTTGTTTTGCGTTAAGTAAGAGAAACTCCCGATCCGGTTAAGCGCTGGGTCCGGCGATATTTCGCTCTTCTTAGTCAGCCCCTGCCGTGCGCTATCCCCTTTGCGGGAGCATCAGCGGTTACATCAGCCATCCTGCCATGCCGATCAATCCGGGGTTCTCGGCGGTCTGGCGGTGTTCGGCCAAGAGAAGAGGGGAAAGAGGGGATTTCTTCAAAGCAATATCGGTGTTGACTTCACCTGACTGAGCACAGACATATTGAAGGTAGTAGGTATGCAAGAATCTGCTGCAGATGCATGTATCCTGCAATTACTACTTTCTTAGGCATGCTCTATTAGGCCCATGAAAGCTACATGCAGATGCATAAATCTGGAGATAGTTGACCTTAATAAACAGAGGCGGTGTCAATGCCTCTCATAGTGGGCCATGTGGTGCAGCCCTGCTTCTGGAGAATCAGCTGACTTGATTAGCAAGTACTTCAGTACATAGTAGCCGATGAACTGGTCTACTGTATAGGTATTTTCCATTTCTTCCCCGATATAGGTACCTTTAGAAATATAGATTATATTATAGTAGCTCGAAACGATCGACCCCTTATTGTATGCCAGGTTTCGTTGCTGGCTCCAAGCAACACTCTGAATTGTTGCTGCTAAGGGATACACCATTTACCGCAAAGATTATTTTCCGTAAATTGACTCTAGACAATAGAAAGAAACGTCATGATATCATTCACACATCCAGCTACCGCAAACCACATCTAAACCTGCATCGTCTGGCCCAGGCGGGAGCTCTCCTTCGCCAATTCAATCAGCCGGATCACATCGCGCGCCTCCGCACCGCTTGCGGGGAGGTCTCCCTCGCCCGCAAGAGCCCGCGCAAGCTTGCGGTAGTACTCCGTGTAGGTGGGAGGCTCGACCGTAGGGTAGACCTCCTTGACCGGCTTTCCGTTCTGAATCGTCGTGAGGAAACCTGGCACGGTCAGCTCATAACTCGCAACATACCAAGAAACAATCGTGGAGACATACCATAGCGCTCACTCGGCTCCCGACCATACCCATTGTCCGAGGGCTTCATTCCACTCTTGAGCTGGTCCTCTTGGCAGTCGAGATGGAACTTCTTGTAGCTACCATTCTCTCCGCGCACCCAGAAGCGCAGCTGCTCCTCCTCGGGGCTGACAACGCCCGCCTTGGCGGTCACCAGAAGACCACTCTTGTAGTGCAGGAGCACAGTGAAGGAGTCCTCGAAGCCAGAGGTGTTCACGGCACGCTGCGAGCCCACGAAGCCGGTCACGCGGTCCGGCTTGCCGAGGAGGTGCACGGCCTGGTCCAACAGGTGGGTTCCCAGATCGTAGATGGCGCTTCCGCCAGGAATGACCTTGTTCTTCCACTTGGAGGCATCGGGGGCGGGTTCCTGCGGGCGATGACGGTCAAAGTGGCTTTCGTACTCGACAACGCGGCCCAGCGAGCCGTTCTTGACCAGCTTGGAGAGGGTGACGAAGTCGGCGTCCCAGCGACGGTCTGCGTGCGTTAGATCCACTGTCCATGTGCATGATTGGTTATTTTGTATGCGACATACTCTGGTAGACGGCCAGCAGCTTCTTCTGCTTGTCGGCGAGCGCAACCAGCTCGTCGGCTTCCTGAGAGGTGGGGGTGAAGGGCTTCTCGCAGACGACTAGTATGCGCAAATTAGTACAAAGCAATTGCAAAACGAGCCCTCGCTGTGAGTATGCACATACCGTGCTTTCCGTTCTCCAGCGCCAGCTTGCACAAGGCGTAGTGGGAGTCGGGAGCGGTGGTGATAATGACGACATCGACGCCGGCATCCTGGATCATGTCTTCGGCAGTACGGTAAGACTTGACGCCTGGGTAGTCCTTCTCGGCATCATCTTCGGGCTTCGGGGTGCGCTGGACAATGGCGTAAAGCTTCAGCTGCGGGACTTCAGGGAGGAAGGGGAGGTGGAAGGTTTTGGCACTGAAGCCGTAGCCAACCACGCCGACATTCCAAGTCTTAGAGGCCATGTTGCACGAGAGTAGAGAAGGGAGTATACGAGGAGAGTGATGTTTGAATGTCTGAATCAATTGAGACAAGGGGCCTATCTCTACTTATATAAATGTCCGGGGGAAAAGATGCCAGAAGACGAGGGGTGCGGGGGAAGGTCCTCGCGACGGAATCCGCTGGGTCGGGCGGGGCATGAATAATCTGAATGGCAAAAGCCGAGCCGACTGCAGACACTGCGGGCGACTGCGTCCCGTTGCCGATGATGACGCACGGTATACAGCCTTCTAAATCCGTACCTATAGTTAGTTATAATTCCACCTGCTTGGTAATCATTCGAAAAAATCTCTACTCGGCGATCCCCACACATCGGGTCACTTCAATAGCGTCCTATATTGTGTTAACTAGCATAACTCGATGACTCAACCTCGCGCACGGCACTTACCCGGTGCCCCTCCGGCTGGATCAATCGGCTCTCATATTGCAAGTTCGGGTTGCCGGTCACTTCAAATAACGGCCGGGACTCCTCCGGCGTGTGGTAGCTGTTCACCGTCCGCTGAGGAATACCATCCTTGTTGTAACTGCGCACCGGTCCAGCCTTTGCGGCCTCCCGCTTCTTCTCCACCGAGCTCCGCACATACTCCAAGTACGGCGGGTTGCCGGGGTACAGGACATTGTCCGCCACGACCACCGACACATTCGGCACAATCATGCCCAGCTGCTCGCACAGCATCAAGTCCGCTGTATACGCCGGCTTGTAGTGGTCGATAAACAGGAGCTCCACCTGCGTCACCTTGCCGCTCGTGTGCAACTTGTGCAGCGACTCGTCGCTGCGGCCCACCAGGATGTGCACAAAGTCCCGCAGTCCGGCCAGCTCGACCAGCATGTTGGCGATGGCTGCGAACTCCGGGTTCTTCTCCAGACTGTAGAAGCGTTTTCCGCCGGCGCGGCGCACCGCGTCGCCGAACAAGATGGCCGAGTAGCCCACGTAGCAGCCGAGTTCAATCATGACTTGCGGCTTGCGTTCCGCGATCAGATCGGTGATGTGTTCGCCCTTTTCGCGGCCGACAATCATCAAGTGGTAGGTTTTGCCGAACTCGTGGATCAGACCCAGCACCTTTTGCGGATTACCTTCGGCGGCATCTCGCTCGGGGTGCTCGTAGATCCAGTGCAGAAGCTTGAGCTCACGGCCTTCTTCGCGCTGTTATGTTGGTTAGCCTGATGACTGAAAGGGCGAATCGCATTTACTCACGGAGAGTCCGCTAATGGGATCGACGTTGGTCGGCATGACTGCGGTGGTGTTTAGAATTTTTTGATCGTGAAGTAAATGTCGATAGTGGAAGGACAGTCTATACGGGAGATGCGGGGTTTAAGAATAGACAGCGAGCGGTTACTCGTATTCATGCCGTTCCGATGCAGGAGTACATAAAGCCGAACTTTCACGGATCATTGGAGAACATCCGGATATCACCCACGTCATACGTATTATTCATAGGAGATTGGTCACGGTATTCGGTGTTGATTGCCGTTTTTGTCTATGGTGGACACATATCTCCGACAAGTCAACCGAGTATCCGACATGTTTCTTCTCTGATGCTATCACCGATACTATTAGGTCCAATGCACTTGATCCTAAGGTGACGCGCAAAACTCCCTTCTTGCCTGTGGATGGTTACGCTGTAGTAAGACAGCATCTCGGAGTCGTCTGTAAACTGGCTCGCCAGCCGACCACAGAAAGAACAGTCTCGCGCTGCGCATTTGGAGAGCTGCACCCATCGGTGGTGATTAAAATGGCTGTTTGAAGCGCTTTCGAGGGTCTGAAGGAATCTGGGCGAAACCATCCGACGACATAGGCGACAGAGTTTCTCGGTTGTGGCATCGATGGCGTGGTTGTCGCAGAGCGTTTCATCTGGGATGAGTTTGTACTTGGCCTCGTTGTTGAATCTGAGCTCGTGTGGTTGATCCATTCTGGGTGCTCAATAACTACCCTGCGCGTGAGTCCTTGCTATGGACTTTTGGCCGTCTGATTTTCAAGTTAGTAGGTATATTCATACTGGAATAGTGTCGGAGTAGTTTTTTTGAGGCGATCACGGCGGGGCAGGCTGTCATGTCAGCACAAGAACAGTAAGAGTCTCGTCGCCAATTATATATTAACAGATGATGGTATAGGTGCCGATTGTGGCGTCAATCAGGTGGTATCCATTCGCATCCAAGACCGGTGTCTTGAGACAGCTACTTCCTTCCGATCGCTGATGGACTTCAAGCATGGGTTTTTCACAATACTAGATGTAGGCTAGTATAATCTTACAATGTAGTTTAGGGAAAGAACTTTCCCCAGAGGAGAAGCTGTTCGGGGTTGATATTGATGGGTATCTATGGCAGCCCTGGGTATACAACATGGCGGACAGTATATCCGTCTGTTCATTGTTGTGGTCTAATGCATTTCCAGCCTAAATATTTAATTTCATGACAAATGTACATGTTAAACTTGATCTATATCATATGCTCCCAAAACGTATCAGTCTCTTTTATGTGACTGGGAACATCGTTCAAACATTATAGCTTCTGTAATGGTGATCTACCTGCAGAATGGCGATCAGCCCTAAGACACGATCATAATCCACCATGGTTCGTCCGAGGAATGGAACAATAAACACAGCTCGCTAGAATCCTACGGTGCGATCTTCGTTGAGTGCCCTTCGGCATCTCATGATCCGCGCTCTATCACACACAATCACCCCTCCCAGCCACCGGAATAATCCGCCAGTGGATTCATGCAGGGCTGACGTGGTGGGTTGTCCACCTTGCAGCAGCCATTCCGACGCGGAGGGGTCAACCGCCGTCCAGGATCAAATCGTGTCTCCAAACAATTACATGACTGCGATAAATGTCTGTGTCGGCAGTGCGACGAGCCGTCGGCTCCCTCTCTAACCCTAAAGCGCTGTTCGTCCTCTCATCCCATCTGCCCAGCCTAATGATATCGCGGCTCCTGCGTATCGCACTCTCCATCATTCTCCTCCCGCTGAACAATGCGATCCTCATCGCACTGTACATCTGGAAAGATGTCTCGATCCGCCTGTCCTATCCCAGTCCGCTCCGCCCGCGCCAAACGGCCCTCAAAGACGTCCACTTCTACCCGAAATCCGTCCTGATCACGGGCGTGGACACCCCACATGGACTGGCCGTCGCGCGGGCATGGTATGCGCAGGGCCATCGCGTCGTAGGTGCGGGCATATCTGAGCGCGGACTCATCCCCTCGGGCGAGAGCCTATCCACAGCCGTGGCCGCGGTCTACCACATCCCGCACGATCTCTACGCCTCCCGCTTGCTGGACGTGGTCCAGCGTGAGAAAATCGACATCTGGGTTCCGTGCTCGGCCTCCACAACCGCCATGGACGATGCAAGGGCCAAGGAGGCAATCGAGAGTCGGACCAGCTGCGTCTGTATCTCGCTCGGAACGCCGCTGGCGAGGAGGTTCGCGAGGCAAGATACCTTTTACCAGTATCTACAGGAGAAGGAGCTTCCCGTCGTGGAGAACCACCATGTCCAGTCGCGCGATACAATACATAAGATTTTACATCGGTCGCCAACGAAGGTCTACCGCGTGCGCCGACCGAGTGCGGCCATGAGCGACGGACATGCGGTTATCCTGCCGAAGCGGACGCTTAGTCTGACGTATTCTGAGGTCAGTGAGATCCAGATCTCGAAGGATCGACCATGGGTGATGCAGCAGCAGAGTCGGCTGGGGGAGTTCTCTGCCGAGCTGTTGGTGGTCGGTGGGCAGGTCCAAACCCTCCGTGTCTTCTCCTTGAAGAGCCATTCGGTGATATGCCACTCTCGTCTGGATGAGGGGCTTGCCACTGCAATCCACAAACTCGTGGCACGTTTTGCCTCCAAGGCAGGCTCCCAGATGACAGGACATCTGAACGTGCAACTCATGGTGGACGAGGAAGTCGACGCGAACCACGTGCGGTACGTGATACACATCGCTGGATGCGCACTCGGTGCAAGCGCAACAGAGTGCCTTCTGCGCACGACACCAGCACACACATTAGTTCGTGGGTATCTGGCTGTGCTTGCTCCGCAGACCAATGGTACAGCCAGCCTTTGCGATGACAGCCACATGCGACCTTTGACAATTGAGTCTGCAGACCCACCACGGAAATATAGTTTGTACCAGACAGTCAGGGACAGCGGGATTCGGCGGATTCTCCCGGCATTGTATTCGACTTTGCAGAAGGTTGATAAGATCAATGATGGGTTGAGCAATCTGCTGTTCTTCTGGAAAGACTGGCGGTTTTCGAGTTGGGATCCGCTCCCGTGGTGGTGGCATACTCATGTCTACCAGCCCTGGGAAGATGCGGAGCACATTTTGGGGGAAATTAGGAGGTCAAAGTAGAGATATAGAATTGAGCTATATAAGATTAACTCTATTGCCTTTTTTCCTACCCTAAGGTGAGGATAGCATGCTGTCAATAAACTTACAGGTGCTCTTATAAGGTCTGGCAGTTGTCGGTAAGGGACGGCTGTCTACAAGCTGACATATGAAGACTTATATGCATACACTGTAGAACACAATAAGATAGTGCCGGTGGGGCAGTTGGTACTTAATCAGACGTACCTCTGCACGGATTTGGCTGGCATGGTACATTCTGGACATTCTGGAATAGTGGTAGGTATGCTGAGTTCCACGGAATAGTGATCTACGTAGGCACTCAGCTTGTTTTTGGGATCTAATGGGCACAGCGAAATCAAATTCTGTTGCCTATGACAGGAGGATTTTTATAGAATCGTCATGCAGGCTGTGAAGCCCCATCTTGTGCTTGGCGGATAGAATCACTGCCTGTGCACAGCCTTCAGGCGGGCTGGTTGGTAGAGTGGTAACGTAACATCACCCATGATTTTCTCTCACCTTTCTCAAGAACTACAGTGGTCTCTATTATGTTGTTGATTCTGGCCTGGGGTTTAACAATCGGATTGTGTTGTGCTTGCAGTCCATGAAGGCCTCGATTGGGCTGTGTATTATACTATACCGGAATGTTACAGGGTATGACATTAATCCCCGTCTATGCTGGTAGAAACCAGGCCCCATGTGGCACAAATAGATTACAGGTTGGTAATTTCCTGTCAGGAATGAGGATCGTCCAAGAAGGAATTCTGGTTATTATTTCTCGTACATATTGACCTGCAATCCATTCTTCTCTCCTTTCTTCTCCATTTTCTGCGTATCCTATCAATCTCCCTTGTCATCGACATCAGATCGCATCGATCGGCTTCATCGGCTTCATCAGGTTCAACCATACTTCCTCCCCGCCCCATCCGGCCTTAGTGTCCGCGCGGCATCGACCGGTTGCCCCGTTCACCTCGCCGCTGCTCCTCCTCAGCCGTCCCATAAACAATCGCATTTCACTTCATCCGACACTGCCCACGATCATCCCTCACAATCTCCTTATATTTTTTTTCTTTCACCTTATACACCACAGCGCTGGGCTTGTAATTCAAGTGCTCGATCCTCCCTTGCTTCCTCTTAGGAAGCGCTTTTCATCTGATAGCTTTCTCTTCCCCTCCACCCTTACCAGAAATCTCCAGTCATGAAGCTCTCACGACCTTCATTCAACCCCGGGCGGACAAAGAATATAATCCATGGAGTCCAGGCCTTTATCATCTTCTTGGCTTGGGCTCTGACTATCGCCGTCTTCACGAAAGGCGGCGGCATTGACGGACGATCCGCCTGGTATTGGGCCTTGGTGAGTGCACAGCTTATGGCTACAACGAGAGAAAGTTAGTCACTAAATTTCTTTTCATGTTTAGTGCTGGTTCAGTATCCCCGGTCTGATTTACCTCGTCGCCGTACCTATATGGCCGCGCGCCCGTCGTTTCGGCAACGTCTACGCTTTCGCGACAGTGGACTGCCTGTACGCTCTTCTTTGGTTCACCGCATGGGTCTGTGTCGCGAGCTATGTGGCCCAGGGAAAGGCCGAAGGAAAGTCCGACAATGACAAGGACAACAAGGATAACAAAGACAAGGATAGCAATAAAAGTGGATGTGACGCCTGGAAGTATGGTAGCGCCTCCAAGTGCAACATCAGCACGGCCACTGTGATCATTGGTGTCGTGATCTTGTATGTCCCTCGAGTCTATCCTGGCAGAGATGCGACCCACGCTAACATGAATTCTTTTCGCGCAGCCTGCTCTTCGTGTTGACTTCCTTCATGTCCATTCGCAACGTGATGCACTTCCGTCGGACCGGTACTCTGCCAGACGTTGGCTCCGACCCGACCTTTGCCGCTCAGAGCAAAGCCGCCTTCTCTTCGAACCCTACCCACGAGTTCGATGAGGAAGAAGACGATTTCCGGTCTGGACGCGCGGGGATGAGCTCTGCCGCCCACGACCGCGACGAGGACTACGCCCTTTTGCATCAGAGCGAGGTGGATGACATGGGTAACCCCAACAGCCGCACCGCGCTCCAAGGCTCCTATGATCCTACCGCTTCCAATAGCGGCGGCATGATGCACGACTACAATACCAGCTATAATGGGTCAACGACGAGCTACGGCGGCGCCCATGGACAGCATTACGCGCCGCCGTCAGAGTGGGGATCGACGGGCGGCGGCTACGGACGCTGATGCGACGATCGGGCTCGCTCGCTGGACGTGTGACTTTGATAACCATGGAGCGGTGTTGCGGCGCATCCAGTGCTGTCTTCTGTGTTTTGCTTGTTGAATACCGTGATACTCGGACTTGCATGTGATGGTTACTTTATTGGGGCAACGACTGTACGCTATCCTCGTTCGGTCCTACGGGACGTGCTTTGCTTGATGATTTTGACGACATTTCTCTTTGCGCTTATCTTGAGATACTCCATGGATGGATCATCAGTTGTTGATTTGATGATTTTGATATCACCTAGACTATGTGGATTGTACTGTGATACTGTTTAGTATGAAAATAGCGAGTACTTTTGTTCGTGAAATCTGCATGTTCAAATCGGTAGAGTTGTGATCTGATGCAAGGGACATACATGCCTCAAGCAGATACTTGTTCTGCCACCGCCTTCCCGACTTTAGGACAGCTTGCGGTCTGGGCTTCCTCCGCATCAACATACTCCGTCCTCCTGCCCTTCACTACCTACCTCATTGTGTAACTCCAGTCATCAATCCATTGTTTACGAGTTTCCAAGGCCAAAGAAAATTGTCAGCTCCCCGACTCCTCCTACTGAGTCCCACTAACCCTCCAGACCAAAGCGCCGCTCAACGTCCAACACAACAAACACCCAGTCTCCAAAAAAGCCACGAGCAAGGTCACCCAAAATGGCGAGCAGCGTCGACCTCTTCAACCAATACCCGCTCCACCTGGACCCGGCCAGCAAAGCCATCTCGCTCGACTCCTCGTCCTCGCAATCCAGCACTGAAGCCGCCGCCATCAACGCGGAACTCCAAGAACTGAACCAGCTCCACCGCGCCCTCATCAGCCTCGACCCCCCCAACATCCCGCCGCCCCCGCTTCCCATCAACCCCAAGCGCAGCGCGCAGATCACCAAGCTGCGCGAGTCCGCAAACACCGCCTTCCGCAAGAACAACTACGCCGAGGCCGTGCGACTGTACACCTACGCCATCGACATGGCCTTCGGCCGCCCCGGCTGGGAGCCCGTCACTCTCACCCGCGACGAGCTGTCGGGTCTGTACTCCAACCGCGCGCAGGCGTACATGGCGCAGCAGGCGTGGCCGGAGGGTATGCTTGACGCGAAGTGCGCCGTCGAGAGCAAGCCTATGGGTAACCCTAAGGCGTGGTGGCGTGCGGGTAAGTGTTTGGCGGAGATGGGGCGCTGGGATGAAGCGCAGAAGCTGCTTGAGAAGGGGCTTGAGGTCGAAGGGAAGGCGAGTGATGGCGCCAAGGAGCTGACGGCGCTTTTGGAAGAGGTTCACGAGGGTATTAAGCGGTCTACGTAGGTGTTTGGTGGGATTTGGACCTGTGGATTGTGATTTACCCGGTTTGGGCAATAAGCTATGTCGTCTGGTTGAAAGCAGATGCGGATCGATCTGGTGCTATTATGATTACCCCTTGAGTTTGCAGATATGGAGTTGGGCGTTGTCCTTTTGTGTCATAGCATGGCAATTGATGTCTTTATCATAGACAATATAGTATACGTGGTGTATCAAATGAGAGGGACATGATATGAACGGGGATTTAGTGCCAAGGAAGGAACGCATATGCTATGTGTATGGATGGATGGGTGTTTGAGTAAAAAAAACTCATAAAAAAAATATCAAAAGGAAATGCTTCCGATGCGGGGAATCGAACCCCGAGCTGCTGTGTGAGAGACAGCGATGTTAGCCATTACACCACATCGGATGTTCTCGTTGAAGGACCGCTTCAATTATGGCCCCATAATCTGGGTCAAATTTATATACTAATATGGACTTATCTGCGCGTCTATGGCCACCCACCTGCAGCGGTGGGCGGGTAGATATTTTATAAAGGTTCACTTATATTTTGCCTGAGAACCCATACCTTCAAGGATATCTGTAGGCGCTTCTAGCTCAGAATTCCTGGCTCAGAAGAGAAATAACGACATGTCTCTTTTGCTTACGAAAAGAACTGGGAGCAATGCCTGCCTAACATATGGTGATCCAGGTATTTTTGAATGACTATGAGCTGTCTGCTCAATACGCCATGGTTTGGATCCGAGTGGTTACTAGGTGCAAGCATTGTGGTGCATTCGAGGAACTCTGCATGCTTAGATCGGCCGTATGACTCTGACAAGCACATACGGCAGGTAGTCCTTCGATTCTCCAGTGACTCCTTGAGCCATGATCAGCCTTGTCCTCTTCTCGGTACCCGCTCCTTTGAGCTTGAGTCTGCAATGGCGGCGTTATCTGCGCACAGATACTGCATGTGTGGATCCATTCTTCGCCCAGGTCATTTGGTCAATGACTGTCCCAGAGGGATACAAGAGATAAAGACTGCTTTTGCCGGCTATTGGCATTTTTGTGACGTAGTATTTCGACATAGACCTGATCTGAGTGAATGCGTCCTGGACTCCGGCACACGCAGGCCCGGGCTGGGTGATGGCAATGCTACCATTTGGTGGCCGACGTTTGCAGGTCTTCTGGGGCTAGTAGGCCAGTGGCGGCACCCCGGGTGTGGATTTGAAGCGGGTATGCAAACCAATCTCCATAGGTTGATAAAATGATTGATGTTGTATACCTAGAATTAATACACTGTCTCCGCTTCTGTCGACGCACATATATATATCATACTCACGCGAACACATTTTCTAAATCAAAGGCGGGTGAACTGCCAGATGCTTTTCTTTAATAGTGGACATGAATATGGTTGAATGCAACCGCGAAAGGATCAAAGACTAACAGTTTGATAGTCTCGACAATACCAAGAAGTCTGCCTTTCTCGATGAGAATGTACTAAATACTAGCCCTGTCTGATAGTACAAAAGATTGCACGGTTCTTCAACAAGAATCCGATGTGGTGTAATGGCTAACATCGCTGTCTCTCACACAGCAGCTCGGGGTTCGATTCCCCGCATCGGAAGCATTTTTTTTTTGATTTTTTTGATCCGCTTCCATCTTACCACTAATTTTGTCACAGTAGAAAGAAAGACCCGTCCTTTTTAATTTATACGCGCATACAAAGACAGCCGAGGAATCAGATCAACACCTCATCTACTGTTTTGCCTTTCCCGCTGACCTCATTGAAGGTGCCAACGGAAACACCTGCACCCCATGGGAAGCTTCTCCTGCGTATAAACTATCCCATTTACGACGCAGCGCACCCGGTATTTCCCAAGCATTCTCCGGATCTCGCAACCACAGGCGGAGGAGATGTCGCCTATACAACATGAGCTGCTGCATTCCATTGCTTGACAAGGGACTCACCGCTGCTCGGGACTGTCCGTATAGCTCCTTCTCGCATGTAACACGCTCAAATTATTGACGAATTGCATGTCGCCCTTGCGAAGATCCATGGCAATGTGAAAGCGTTCAGCCAGGAAATGGAGCGCGTCCATTGCTTCGGCTTGCTTGACAGACAGTGCATTCGAATGTGACCACGCTCCGAACCCCGAAAACGACCGCCGGGAGAAATGGATTAGGATACCATCTGGGGATGTAGCGGATGGGTTCAGACGGAAAATGAGCGGCCGACGTATGATGAGACCCTCATTCTTGGAACTAGTTGACCTCAGCGTGAGCCCTAAGTCAACACCCGTGGTCTGAGAACCAACCTGGGAATTGGCCAGTCGCTGGCTAGTGCCTCAACCAAGTCCGGTCTTGTTTTCGCCAGCTCATTATACACTCGCCAGCCGCTGGCAAGAAGACTCTCTCCGCCACTTGCGGGCTCTTCCAACGCAAACAGAGAGACGATGTCACCGGTGTCAGTGTGGAAGATTACCTCGCCATCGGTGTACGCCGGGAGCGTTACGGAGCGTGAATCTGCAGAGGTACTAAAGTCCGTGATGTGCGCGATCATGACATCCGCTGGATCCCCGTTGTATTGGTGATCCTGACGGCCACGGATGCGGCCTATGTGCGACGAGAGACCAACGTAGATGATCACGTTGTCCTCGCGAGAGTACTGATCTACCGGGATGCCGCGCACCAGTGAGAATCCCGTCCCTCGGTGGATATTGTTTGATATAACCCGAAGGAAAGGGTGGAGAGATGGAAGGGGAAAGGCGGCTGGATCGAGTGACCCAAGAGGCTTGTTGAGGGCTGTCATTGGATTTCAGTGGGTATCGTTTATCGCAGACGTGAGAACCATGAATGGGCTCTTACATTTGAAAGTCTCTAGGGCGTCATGAATCTCATCTAGCTGCTCTTTGCTCAGCTGCAGGATGTATCTCTCATCATTCACGAAACCACGCTCATCAAGGGAGATACTGTGGCTGTCCCATACCATTTCCGAGGATAATTGAGCGGGGAATCCCTCAGGAAGAGACGCTTCCGCGGTCCTATCCTTGAATATCGCTTGTTGAGCTTCATACTTGGCCCGATCGGGAACATACAAGATCTTCTCAACCCACTCGCCCATATTATCGGTTTCTATCAATAGAAATGGGAGAATGTAGTATCAATGCCCTATGGCCGCAACAGAACGTTTCTTGTGCAAGACGCACGATTTGTTCCCGCAGCACCACAAGTTCGAAGCATAAACTGCATATGACAAGTCACCTTGCATGAGTCTTACCCCGAGGAGTTGTTCTTCTCTCTTAGTGAACAAATGAGTGGCCTAATATCACCACGAGTCAGACACCAGAGAATGATTGGAGCGGACACGCGAGAGGGATCTCCTCATCCCGCAATTCTGAGATCGAACCAGTTGTCTCGTCTCCATATGTAGACGATCAGTGGAGACACGATTTGAATCGCGCCCAAATCCACCCTGTGGACCAAAGCCTGCCCGCGAACTCACCGCATGTTCTTCTGCAGGTAATATGCAGCTAGTCCCATGCTGATCAATACGCACAATCTTATTCTCCGACCTCTGGTTGGCAGTTTACGATCTGACCATACGTACCTAATCTCTGGAGGAAACCCACTGCCGCTTGACCGTTTGGACAGATCAATATTGATATATTGCATTTTGTGCCTACGACACAACATCTATCCTCCGTACCAATCGGGGTTTGTCATAGTGCTGAATATAGTTATAAAGAACTCTGCAGAGGCTATCACACAAAAACATTGACAAGAAAACTGGACCTCCAAATATGACGATTGACACCACACGCGAGGCGGCCTGCTTCGAAACAACGAGACGCTTACTGACCTGTCTGATTAACGAGGGCCTGGTTGATGGTTTTGTCCAGGAAGCCAAAGGAGAGACTGACAGACGTCTATATTTGCGAAAAAATGGCAGCTCATGCGAGGATGACAGTATTGTGGTGCATACCACGCTGGGGGCGTTGATTGAAGATCGCAATGGTGAGGTGTTGCCGACGATACAACCGGGCATGCTATGGCCTCCTGTTACTGTAAAATGCATGGCGGTGGAAAAGAAGACTGCAGATCCAGGAGAGATCTTCTCGCTCATAAGCCCATGGTTCAAGGACCTGGCTAGCCAGTCGTGCTCGAAGAGATTTCACGCAACTTGAAAAGCTCCGGCCTAAACCAAGGTCAGATATCACCAGATTATTAGGATATATTTATTGACAGAGGATAGAAATATGGACGCGGATGGCTGCAGGCCGCCGGCTGCCGAGCTTGCAGGCCCCGTCCATTGCCTGGGAAAGGACCATGACATACGGCCATCCCACTCATCCAGTATGTACCTTGAATAATGTCTGCGTGCATGTCTGACGCTTAGTGACAGTTTCATCGTACCTGTGACGCAAAGCCACCGCTAAAGCCCGTCCAGCCAGAAGACATCCCGGCAATGCTGACACCAGGGATAACATTTCTATCTCTTCCCCATAGCGACCTGTCTGTCGCTGGTCCGTTTAATCATCTGCTACAACCACTTCTCCAAACACTCGAAGTGCCCGAAGCCTCGGAAGGCCGGACCGTTGTGCGCTGCCTCACGCAGCAGCTGCCCTCAATCATGCAGCGCTTCCCCCGAGCCACCATCCTCAAATCTGTGGCTGACTGCGCGGACGCCCAAGCTTCTCTCCGAACGCTTACCGTTCGACCAGAGCTAAAGTTCCCATTTCATCTGAAGCTCTCCCTAGCTTGTCAGATCACCTCTGCCCTCCGAACCATTACACCTTGGTCCGCACAAGGCGAGCCCATTGTGACCGAGATATTGGACCGGTTCTTCGAGTCCAATCTGTGGACATTCAAAGAGATAGCCTCGGTGACAGGTAGCCAGCCGAACTTTGACGATGCAAAGCATCTCTCCTGTATCTTGCGAGACGACCTAGAGCAGCGGGCGCGGACCAACAACGAGGTTCTCATCCTAGCAGCCGCACTGACACAGTCGCCGCATGGGACATCCCAGCCCTATGCGGAAATTCTGTTCAACCTGCGCACTTTATCCGAAAAACAGAAATGGTTCCGAGAGTAAGTTCCTCCCCCAACCCATGGATGTACTGAATCTTAATCTGGCAAACATCCAGGTACGTTGAATGTCTGCTTGATCTCATACTTCCACCCCTTGTCAACCACGGCATCGGGCTCGAAGCCCACGGCCAAAATATCCTCGCACGGGTCTGCCGCGAGACGGGAAAGACCAAGGGATTTGACGTGCGTGACTTTGGCGGCATCCGCTTGCACACGCCAACCCTCCGCGCTCAAGGCGTTAGCTTTGACGGCATGTTCCCTGGCTGGGCGGTGATGACGAAGAGTATGAATGACGTGTGGGGAAAAGTGCATCATTCACTACTGCAGAACCACATTGGATTCTTGTTGAATGCTCTGGATCTGCAAAGACATCGTGGGTGGGGGATTGTGCGTGATGTATTGGAGGGGGCTTTGAAGGGACTCCCGGATAATGGACTGTATGAGTTTTGTATGAAGGACACTATACCGCTGAAGTGTTTTCTACGGATGAGAATGGAGGGGAAGTATCGTGATGTAAGTCTTCCTGCCCTGAGAAGAGCTGACGGTGCGTTTCTGACCGTCTGTAGTATGTGGAAAGGGAGGTGCCGAATGTCTTGTTGATGGGCTCGGAGAAGTGGGAGGCCGTTCTGGCAAGTTATGTGCCTTCTTTGCATTGGACTTGATGGTTCTGAGAAAGAGATGCGACATTGAACCCTAGCCATAGCAGTAAATCTGCCTTGTTCCATAAGCCACTTGCATGATGCTAGACCAGAACACACAAGCTGCTGTCTGGACCAGCAAGGCTGAAATACCTAGCCACTTCACAGCGCGGCGTCCAATCGCAAATTACCAACAGGGATAGAAGTGCCAAGACGAGGCTGTGTAGAGAGTCTTCCCATCGCGACTCCGACGATGATCGAAGATATGTTGTTCTTCTTCTGTGTGCTGGGAACTCCCAGTGTCTACACGTGAACCCCTATCAGTGACCGAAAGGCGCCGCAAGTTTTCAAAAACCTATCTTACACCTTCCTACCAAGTTACCAACCCGCAGCCCTAAACCCTTCCCATCTCTTGATTTGGTCGCTGGCCTGGAAAGACACCCGAAATTTTTTTCCCTTGCTATTGACTGTCTCGTGAGCCCATGGCCAACGTGGTTGCCCGCGTCTCGACACTCAAGCCCGTTGTCCGCCTCTCTCAGGCTGTATCTGACTTCCAAGCCAGTATACCGCAGGAGGAAAAGTCCAAGTTCCAGAAATGGACGCTTTCCCTTAGTACCGAGCCTCCCGAGGCCTGGGACGTTCCCAAACTGACAAGCGAGATCGATCGGCACGTCAGCGGAAAGACGCGACGGTGTTATGGTCCACGCTTCATGAACGTTCTCCAGGCTGTGCAGCAGTATGCTTCACTGGGGGACATCGTGATAGGTGGCTCTCAGAATCTAGCAGCTTGTGGTGTATGGGCAGTGGTATGCTTGACACTGACCGTTAGTGCCTCCCAGAGTCAGACCCATTGAAGAGTCAATATAAGAGAGATCTAATGAATGTAGATGCTATCACGGGGGACCGCCTACCTGGAAAACCTATCTCTACTGTTTATGGAAGCCGGACGAAATGCACCCCGGTATCAGGACATGGCGCTGCTCTATCCCCGTTCTCGAACGCTCCAGGACGCCCTTTGCGAATACTTCATAGTCGTGGTCCGCATATGTCAGCATGCCGTCCAGTTTGTCAAAAAGTCCACACTCTCTCGAATCTCATCGGCGGTGTTTGACTCGGCCCTCCCCCAGTTCCAGACAGACATAAATAAATGGGCAACCGTGATCCGAGACGAAGTTACCTGGTTAAATAGCCAGGTGGTTGTGGATGAAAGCAAACAAAATTCTGCATTTCGCAAGATGGTTACCAAGTTCAAGGATTCCAGTGGACGCCATTACCAGCTCGAGGCCAAACTCCGATTACTAGACGCATGCTCCACACTTGATTACCAAACACCCTGGAAGCAAGCTCGTAAGAAAGGCGTTGCCACATGGTTCACCACTGCCCCTGCGTATCAGCAATGGCAACAGCAAAGCCTATCCGGTACCCTGTTGTGTTCCGGCAAACTGGGGTCTGGCAAGACAACACTCATGGCAAGCATGGTCGATGACCTGGTATCAACCTCCGGAAAGGGTAATTTGGTGTACTTTTTCTGCCGTTATGATATCGCCGAGTCGCTGACGGCAAGAGCAATATTCGGTTCACTTACTCGGCAGTTGCTTTGCCAGCAGACCATTGAACTTACACGGTTACAGCAGGACTATGCCAGCCAGATAACTCTTGGCTGTGACATGATGTTGGAAGTCTTGCAGACACTTCTTTCCCGCAACCAAAATTACTACATCCTGATCGATGGACTTGATGAATGCCCGCAGAGCGCAGTCGAGATTATATTCGGATTACTTCAAAACCTTCAACGAACTCTAGACACCCTCATTTGCATCTCATATAGAGAAGAGGCACGGAGCCCTGTTGAGAGGTTGTCAAAGGATTTGCCAGACTACAGACATTGAAAGCCCCGGATATGAACCCAGACATTGAAGCATACATCGATTCAGAGCTTCAAGAACGGCTCCAGTCTGATAAGTTGTCCATTGGAGACCCTACAATAGTATTATCTATCCAGGAGGCCTTACTGAAAGGAGCGCAAGGAATGTCCGTCAATCTTTACTGCACATATTGGACTTAAGACATCGCGGGCTAATTAAATCTATAGGTTTCTATGGGTAGCACTGCTCATAGACTGTGTTTGTGCCGAGCAGACGGACGAGGCGATCCTCCGCGTACTGCATGATCTACCCCATGATCTTTCAGAAGTTTTTAGGCGAGCACTTAAAAATTCGACATCGGAGAATTCAAGATATCTGCGACAGATTGTGAAAATTGTCATGGCCGCCCGGCGTCCACTGACGATACATGAGTTTCGCGAAGCTCTCAGCGTTATTCCAGGCGATACGGACTGGAACCCGGGGCTCTTGATTAACGACATTCGCACGACGCTGGGATGCTGCGGGAGCTTGGTCATTATCGATGAGGAAGAGCTTACCGTGCGTTTTGCTCACCATAGTATTAAGCTTTTCTTCACAGAGCCCCATGGGGACGAGCCAATAAGTTTTCAAGACGCAGACGACAACATGGGAGCGATCATATCAACCTACTTGAACTATGGAGTTTTCGATACTCATGTCTCGCGTATTGTCGCACCAAACATTCCGGCATCAGAAACAGCATCTGCAGTCATTAGTTCAACCTTCGGAAGACCTTCTCGAAGTGCGAAACGTATTGCCAGCGCCCTACTTCGATCCAGAAAGCAGGTAACACATGACGTTGGGAAAAAGTTGACGGCGGTAGCCCTTTCCTCTTCCCGGTATCGCTCGCCGGAGGCTTTCCACTTCGTCAGTTATGTACGGGAGTACTACCCTCATCACATACAAGAACGCCTGATCACGAATGAGTCTATGGAGAATCTATGGCATCGGTTTCTTATGCGGGACAACTCCGATGTAAGCTGACTCAGGTGTGTGCATTTAATGAACACAAAAATTCTAACAGTCTTATAGTTTCGCCTGACTCCCTGGTTGCGGTCCCAAATTCAACAGTCCAGACTCAAAGCTCTAAACGGTTGGTTTGTCCCCTCTGATGCCGTGGAACAAGTCGTCTCTTTCCAAGTTTTAGAGAAGATTCTTCGAGAATCTGGAATTGTAAGCAACAAAGACACCGAATGGATTTATCAGAGCAGAAGACGATGGGTCATGGCATTGGTGTGTAGCCAAATGACGGAATTGCTACCTCTGCTGTTGGACCAGGTGACATATGACCCCGATAAGCCTCACTGGAGCGAAGAAAATCTTTTTGATATATTTGCGCATATCGCATCATCAACATCCCCTCCGAGGGATAGATTTGACCGTCAGCTTTCATGGTGAGATGAGACCAGAACGTATTCTGTGGAGGGGTGGAAGACTGGGTCCACTTCCTCCTGACGGGATATTACAGCTGGAGCTCCCAGATCCTGATTTTTCCTCCGATGATTACATAGCCACGCGACGGGCGACGTCACCATGCTCTGCTGGGTATACCTAGCCTTCTCAGCATGTTTTATACTGGGATGGACAGATATTCAGACCTTGCTTATTGACCTGGACAGTTGCATTCACGAAGCAACAACTTTTCCTTGGGAGAATGTATTCCTAAAGCAAGAACGGCTCGAAAGATGACTGTCAAAGCTCAAAGAAGAGCCCAAGCGCGCTTTGATCCTATATGGCGTGATCTCCTCTATTTCAGTTGGATTCCGTAGTGCCATGCCGTACACTGCATGCGAATTGGAGATTGATATGAGGAGAGCCGCGCATGTTGGCAAACTGTTATTGAAGAATCAAAGCCCTCGAGAGTCTATACACCGGTTGCAACGCGGGCAATGGACGGTGGAGTGAAAGAAGAAGGTATTGATATGAAGGCTTGAAGGTGCCAAGGACAACAGCTTCATGAATAAGATATCTTTTGGAAAGAAAGTTCCGATCGAGCAATCCAGTCTTTGTTAGCCCATTGCTGTTGTCAGTTCGATTTGACAGTCTCGAGACCAAAAACAATAAGAGAGTCCAAAAGGGTGGTATTATTGGAGTCATGGGTTACTGTTGATCAATCTAAGTAGATAAGAAGTGTGACCAAACCACAATAAATAGAGTTCCTGTAACTAACTATAGACTAGTATTAGCTAACGATAATATGGCTGTGCCGTACTTTGTAGGACATCCTGCAGACATACGCGTCCAATATCAAACTGGCAGAAGGTATAGTATGAGAAGAAAAGCGGTAGTAAAGTTTGATTCTGTATTAAGGCGTGTACCCGCGTTCTATATAGTTAGACCCTGATAGAACGCGGTATGAAGAATATACGACTCGCCCAAGACCCAAGATCAATGATCCATGCAGAGGTTCAAGACATTCTATTTCGTAGATTAATTTCATAGAGACAGCATATACCCCATTATGAGCAAAGCATCACTCATATACACCATTCTCAGAATTCTCCGGCTTCTCCGCACTGATAGCCACACTTGCAACCGTCACCCCTGCCATCACCACCGCCGCCACAGCAAACGGTAGCCCCATCCATACCCAACCGCGCATAAGACCCTCCACCAGCAGTGTGTTCGCCACTGGGCCTGCCACACTCGAGACCACAATGCTCAGCATGAGCGCGGCGCTATACACGGTACTCACCTGGTGCGGCTGCACGGCGCCTCCGAGCAGGCTCATCAACAGCCCCGTCGTGCAGCTCCCACCCGCCACCAATAGCAGCCCGGCCGCCTCGACCGCCAGACCCGGTGCCGCCGCAATCACCATCAGTCCGGAAGCGGTCAAGGCAACAGACCAGATGGCGTACCGGCGGTCGCGCGCCCAGGGCGTCCATCCGCGCGGGTCCGCGACGCACCGCGTGATGAAGGGAAGGAGCACGAGGACGACCAGTCCCTGGGCGCCCTGAAAGATGGAGAGAAGCACGTTGCCCCGGCTGTAGGGCAGGGTGAACTTGGCGCGGGAGTATTGCAGGCCGACCATGGTGAAGAGGTCTCGCGCGGCGGTTTGCGGGGCGAAAACCCCGAGGAGCAACAGCGCTTGTCGGTTTGAGGTTAGCACGCTCAGGGCAGTCAGGGCAGGAGCGAGAGCGCGAGAGATGCGGTCCCAGAGGGTGGAGGAGGTGGGTTTAGTGGGTTCCGAGGATGGATGTAGTGTGGGAGACGCTGTGGCCCTGAGGCCTAAGGTTTCGGGAATGAATGGCGTCAGCAGGAAGGTGCCGGCAAAGAGCGCGGCGGCAGCCAGCAGCAGCACCGTCCATGTGTGGCCCTTCTCCATCAACGCGGCGCTGATGGCGGGCCCGCAGAAGCCGGCGAGCACGTCGGCCGCATGGAGGAACAGGAAGATCTGCGCCCGGTCCGCAGGGCCCGTCGCGTCGGTGACCATGATATGTACGAGGCTGGAGGTGACGGCGTCGCCGCCCCCGACGAAGAGAAGGGCGCCGGACAGCCACACCCAGCGCACGCTCGCAAACCGCCAGAAACACACGGCCAGCACCCAGGCCAGCGCGGCGCAGACACCCGCGCCGCTCAGGACGAGCACGCGCTTGCGCCCGATGCGCTCCGCCAGGAGACCGTACGGCACTGTGCACACCAGCGCGGCAAAGACGGGCACCAGCTGCTGGTAGCCGCGCACCTGCGCCAGCTCTTTCTGCACGTCGTGCGCCTTGCACCGATCCGGTGTCGACGCGGGAAGAACCCCGGCCGCGGAGAAGTACATCGTGTAGTAGTCATCGCAGATGGCGTCCTCCATGACTTGCGTCAGCGCTGCGGGCTGTAAGTTGTCACCCAGCATCATTGTAAACGCAAAAATGCAGAGGAGGACGGTGACGCGCCGCTGCAGCCTGGACGGAATGCGCCCATTCTGAGCATGATTGGACAGGAGGGGGGTGGACTCGGAGGCGTTGTCGATGCCGACACCTTCCATTGAGGTCATGATATTGCTGGCGCCAGGTCGACAAGGAGCCCGCGAGGGATGATGATGATGATGATGATGAAGATGATGATGGACGAAAGGGCAAGGGAGGGTCACGTGGCCACTGCTGTGCAGGCCTCCTCCGTATGCACGTAAGCTGAGGTATGGACCATTTGCGCAATAATAGAAAGACTCCGACAGTAGCCGTGTGCTGGCAATATCGTGATGAAAGTAGGCCAGGATGGCGCGACACTACTCCTAGATAGCGTACTCCGTACTCTAAGTAGGTAGATCAGGGATGGCGGGAGAAGCCGCTATTTGCCTTGCTGGCAATAAGGTCCCCACTCGTAGCGCCGTTAGGGCTCGACATTTAGTGTATATAGGGGGCACATATAGGGATTTGAGGCGTTTTCGGGCATGTCCGGCGCTGCTCCACCATGCACGGTCGAGGCGAGACTCCGGTGGAAGAATGCAGTCTCATTTGGAGAGATGTCAATTCGATACATCCCCTGTCTAATAACGTAATAGAATGATCAACGCCAGCACGGACAGGCTCCGAAACCTGTTACTCCGTACAAAAGTTTAGCAAAGCTTGTAGAGCTTGTCTATCTTGGCCATCCACAACTGGGCTGGTAGACACGTCAATTCACAGGTGAAGTCTGTTAGATCTTCTAGCGGCTGTACACTACGACTGACAACTATCAAAGATAATATGTTGCTGTAAATCAGCTCTTGAAAATAGCCGTCAGCGCCCGCATCCGCCGCGGCCGAACAATCGCCAGGAACGGCGCAGGCAACGCAACCAGCAGCACAAACCCCAGCAGCGAGTTGCCCCAGCCGTACCCCAGCCGAGCGTACATGTACGGCGCTGCCACCGGCATGAAGGCGCCGCCCACGTAGCGGAGAGGCAGCACGGCGGCCACCGCAGACGCCGACCGGTCACCAAAGATGTCCACCAGGAAGTTCATGATTGGGGTGGTGCTACTGGAGAGGGAGAACCCACACAGCAAGGTAGCGAGAGCTGGTACGATCCAATGCAACCGCTCCTCCACCGACCATCCGTACAGGAAGAGGCCGACGGGAAAGGCGATCATCGCCGGGAGGATGGGAATTAGCCGGTTCTCCGGGCGCGGTGGGACTCCATGGTCGGGCTGTTTGAAGGAGAGCCCGCGAAACAGGAAGTAGTCGAGTGTAAATCGGCACATGAGGGCACCACTCAAGGTCCCGATCGCTGGGAGGTCAGATGGCGGCCAATTGAAGGGAAACACTGGAGAGAGATATCACTTACTCATGGCGATGTAGATCAGGCCCGACTGGCTCTCCGAGAAGCCGTAGGCTTCTTGGAAGACGGTGGCCAGCGTCGCCGCGAGGAGGGAAATGTAGGCAAAGAGGAGGGCGAGGTACAATCCCATCAGCACGGCGATTCGAGATTGGCTCAGTATGACAAAGGGGCGTACCGCGAGGAGGACCAGCGCCTTGACCGTTGCCATGCTCCACCCTTGAAGGTACTTTTGCCCCGATCTGACAACTTCCTGGTCCGAGTTCATCTTCCTGAGTGCCTTTCGGCGGATAACGGGAACGTAAGATTCCTTCAGGACGGCGGCCATGATGAACGCAAGAGTGGCGCTGACGATGGCCATCAGCCAGAATGTCCAGCGCCAATTGAGGTACTGTGTGATATAACCGCCCACAATGGGGCCCACGGCAGTGCCGAGGATGGGGATTAGACTCGTCAGCGACATGGCGGATCCCCGCTCTTCTATGGTGAACAAATCACCTGTGATGGCTGGGTTCAAGCAGATCGACGAGACGGAGGCCCCCGCGAGGAACCTGAACACAATGACCATGGCGAAGCTGTTACTGAAGCCGGCAATCATGGTAAAGATGAGGAACGCGAGGTTGAAGAAATGGCAGACAGGCACGCGCCCCAGACGCTCCGACAGCGGGCCAATATAGAGAGGAGCGATGATTTCCCCGAGGTTGGGCACAGTAATGAAGAACACCGACAGAAAGCCGTCGTAATTGTTGAACTCTTGAGAAATTGCAGAGCTGGCCGGAGAGCAGATGACCAGAGACATGTTCCTGTGAGCTTGACATCAATAACCACTTCCTCTTCCAGGTACAGGGACGAAGGAACTTACACCATCAGGGACATCAAGGACAGAACAATCAGAATGAGCCATTTCCGCGTCTTTGTCCAGTTCTGTGGCAGCGAGGGATCGGTGGCCTCCATCTCTTGAATCCCCGGGCTTGCTTCTTTTTCGACCGCCATCGTCGGCGGCAGTGTGTTAGTGGTGTCACTAGAGGGCTGGCCGGATGTCATGACGGTCTTGGTCAGACTGATTTTGCCGGATCAGAAGGATAGAGGGAGAAAACTGGGAAGCCGGAGTAAAGACTAGAAGCCCAAGAAACATAGCCTTCAGTAAGACATATTTCCGTGGTAGCAACGCCATGCCTTACTTCTCCGGGTAAAGCCATCGTCCTAGGCTCACTGGGACTGACTGTCAGTCAGACTTTAGCCCCGGACTGATTCCAGAGTTACATTCGGAGTGGGCCAAGCTTCTGTGCCTAGATACTTGGCATATGCCTTTCTCAGATCTAGTCCATCGGCTGTCCGTCCAGCTACGCGGCTCAAGGCCACTGGGTATCACGATAGTGCATCGGAGCTGTGCGGATCCATACATCTAGCCAGCGGAAAGATTGCCCCAAAGCGGCCCGGCCCCTCAGGCCCCTGGCGGGTCATCCTTCCGCGCAAGCACGAGAACTTCAAGGTCCCCCGAGCCTATTGCTACCGTCCTATGTGGACCCCTTGGCATGTACTAGACAGAGCCCTGTCCACAGTGCGTCTCGTGCTATTCCGCTGTAGATACACACCATTGTGCTATACTCCTCGGCTTACGTCGGAGTAAGTCCCTGAGAGCTCGTGGAACCAACACGCTGGCACGAGCCAGAGCAACGACTGGCTGAGCTACCGCTTGGCGGTGGCTTTGGAGATGGCCCAGTATCCATATTTCCTGCGAATTGAGGTTGACACTTCAAAACTGAGTAAGCTGGCGTGTTTCACGCATGATGGGTACCCCCATCGTCCGGGGTCTCTTCCTTCTGGTGGATATCGTGGCCCATACTGGACCGGTCCTTTCGTTTGGCCACACACAGATGCATACGAGGCAGGTGCTACGGAGCAGGTATGGTGCAATGAAAGAAACCGCCACTGAAGAGTCGCGTCGAACCAAAGTTGTGTCAATGTTTTCAACGGGGTAGGCAAGTTGGCAGAAGGCACCAGTGGCCACTTTTGGGCGAATGTTATATATAGTAGTGCTCTTCACACCGAGAATTTGACAGAAAAGTCCCCATCGTACCAAATAGCAAGACCAGAGGGCGCTCATCTGTCATTATGATTGTATTGCCGCAAGCGACTGGCCTGGCAGAACCCATCTCTGCGATCTCACACGCAACTTTTCCCAACAACCCATCACGGAACTACTATGTCTCGGCAAGCCCAAGCCCAGAAAAGCCCAAAGAGAGGGTTTGCATCTTCAATGAGCCTATCCCGGAACTGGGCCCTGGGATCTCAGCACAGGCTCATGTCTGCGCAGCATTGGCTATCCTCCTGGCTTCGCACGGATGTGCAGCCCAGCTGAGCATAATCGCTCCAATATCTGGGGAACCCAATAATTCTATCTACGTGCCTGTTCACTGGAGCTCTCATCTTGGGGATCTAATCGATGAAATCCAAAACAAGCTTGCGGAGTGTGTTCCAAATACAGCCGAGGAGGAGCAAGAGCACGAGATGGCTTGTCTGATCCCCATCACTCGAGAGCAACCTCTCAATGGGAGGATTCTGCTCGAATGTCAGTTGAAAGAGAAGATAGTTCGCCTTAACACTGTCGGTCACCACAGCCCCGCAGATAGAGCATTTTCCATTCAGCTCATGAGACAATACGAGTCCCTCCTTCACGAAGTCTGCTTACCGGAAAGCACTGGAAGACCACTTGTGGATCTCAAAGTCATCTCAGTCCAAGACCTCAAGCAGATATGGATATGGAACGCCCGCCTTCCGCCGAGCATTGATGTCTGTATTCACGAAGCTTTTATGAAACGAGCACAGCAGCATCCTAGCCTCATGGCCGTCTCAGCCCACGACGGCGACCTGACATATCGCGAGCTAGATGACCTCTCCACCCGTCTCGCCCAGCTGCTCATTCAAGATGGCATCCAGCCCAACAGCACCATCTTGATCCTGATTGAAAAGTCCCAATGGGTCCCCGTGGCCCAACTGGCGGTCATGAAAAGCGGGTGCGCTTCGACAGTGCTCGATGCGTCCCTCCCGTTCCAGCGCCACCTGTCCATTGCCCAGCTGACCCAGCCCTCTGCCATCCTGACCTCACCCGCGTGTGAAGAAAAAGCCAATGCGTTGGCTGTGGGCTGCGCTCAGTTCGTTCTGCACGAGAGCTCGAGCCAACATTGGCCCAGCGCCCAGCCCGATTCCCTCCCTTCTGTCAGCCCTTCTGCATGGCTGTATGTCGTTTTCACCTCCGGGAGCACTGGAACTCCGAAGGGTGCCATTATAAGCCATGCCAACTATGCCAGTGCGATTGCTCACCAGCAAAAGGGGCTTGATTTCCGAGAATTCGATCGTGTATTTGACTTTGCATCGTACGCCTTTGATGCGGCCTGGTGTAACATGATCCATGCTATGATGATTGGAGGGTGCCTGTGCATTCCATCCGAGGAGGAACGAAAGGCGGACGTAGCTGCGGCGCTCCGCAAGTACGAAGTCAACTACGCCGTCCTGACCCCCTCGGTGGCATGGTTTAGCGCCGCAGAGCTACCGGACAGTCTCCGAACATTCCACTTTGGCGGAGAGCCGCTGAAACCCGCCCTGGTTAGGGAATTGTCGACCCGGTCAACGGTCATCAACGCCTACGGCCCTGCCGAATGCTCTACTGTTAGCACGGCCATTGTCGCGGACCCGAACGATCCGAACGACCCTACAATCGGCATGGGTCTTGGTGCCCGTACCTGGGTCGTGAAAGCGGATGGAACCGATCTGGTGCCGATTGGAGAGATAGGGGAGTTGTGGCTGGAGGGTCCCATTGTCGGCCAAGGTTATCTGGGCAACCCGGAAAAGACTGCAACCGCGTTTGTTGATAGCCCACCATGGCTGCTCCGGGGCTGTCCCAATCTTCCCGGTATGAAGGGGCACACCGGTCGCCGTGGACGTCTCTACCGCACTGGAGACCTTGTTCGATACAGGAAGGACGGCAACCTTGAGTTTGTAGGTCGCAAAGACTCTCAGGTGAAGATCCGTGGCCAACGTGTGGAGCTGGGAGAGATTGAATACCACCTGCAGCGTGCTTTACCCGAGGAGGCAAAGGCCCAGAATGTCCAAATCATTGCGGAAGTGATCAAGCCGGATGGGAGCGACATTCCAACACTTGTATCTTTCCTTTTCCTACATATCAATTCAAGAGCGGCGTCGCCTGATGCCGAGTCTATTCTCCATGGCTCGCTCGGAGGAATAGAGGACAGGCTCTCTTCTGCAGTGCCACCCTACATGATTCCGTCGGCTTTTTTTATCATTGAAAAAGTGCCCATGACGCCTACCGGCAAGGTGGACCGTCGACGCCTCCGTGAAGATGGTGCGAAGTTGTATTGGCAACAGCTGAATTCACAATCCCAACCGGACACGAAAGAAGAGTCCGAAATGGAGGGAAAACTCCGGAAGATCTGGAGTGAGGTACTTAACCTGCCACTTGCGAAGATTGGCCTGGATGCGAAATTCACACGTCTCGGGGGAGACTCTATCACAGCCATGCAGATAGCTTCGCGCTGCCGCTCACAGAATGTTTCCATCCGAGTCGCTGATGTCTTGAAGCTCCAGACTATCCGACAGCTTGCTCAAGCTAGCAAACCCATCCGAGAGAAGGTGTCCGGACACGAGATAGCGGTGCATGATGGCAAGGCCTGGTCTTTGACGCCTATTCAAGAGATCTTCTTTGCCAATAACCCGGATGGGTTGAACCATTACACCCTCAGCTACATTGTCAAGCTGATGAGATACACGACCCATCGGGAGTTACTTGATGCACTATTAGCTATCACTACCCGTCATAGCATGCTTCGTGCCCGGTTTCGCAAGGTCGTTGGCGGATCGACATGGGAACAGTATACGGCACCCCCAGGGCCCAATGAATTCCTCCTCCAAGAGCATGCTTTTGTGAGCCGCTCAGCCATGCAATTTGTCGTCAACGAGCGACAAGCCAGTCTGGACCTTATCAATGGTCCTGTTTTTGCGGTGGACATTTTCAATGCCCCGAATGAGGCACAGACACTCCTGATGAGCGCGCACCATGTCATAATGGATCTCGTTTCCTGGCGTATTGTTTGGCATGAATTAGGCCAGTACTTATCAGGCACAACGGATATGCCATCGCCTGCATTACCCTTCCGACACTGGTGCAGACTGCAACAGGAGGAAGGCGAGAAGCTTGATCCAGCTGCTGTTCTGCCCTTCAATGTCCCCGCTCCCGACTTCGACTACTGGTGTGTGCGGCCAGACGAGCTGTACTTCAGGGATTCGTCCTTGAATATCTCCATTGTTGACACCGAATCAACCGCACTGCTTCTCGGCCCAAGTAATGATGCATTACGAACCGAGATCCTCGATATCCTCGTGGGGACGCTCATCTTCTCCTTTGCTCAGGTCTTTCCGGATCGTCGCCCACCCCCGGTATTCCTTGAAGGCCATGGTCGAGAGCCCGTCACTGGAATGGATGATTTGGATCTGTCAGAGGTAGTTGGCTGGTTTACATCAATCCACCCGGTTGACCTTGGAGGGAGATCTGACAATATCTTTGATCTCATCAGGCTTGCCAAGGACGTCCGCCGGAAAGTGCCTGGCAAGGGACGTCCTTACTTTGCCTGTCGCTTCTATAGTGCCACGGGAAGGAAAGCTTTCGAAACGCACAAGCATGTCGAGCTGATCTTCAATTATCGAGGCTCGTTTCAGCAGCTGGAAGATACCAGGTCGATGTTCAAGATTGAGGACAGAAAGGATCGTGACGTGTCAATTCCGGGTGACGGCCCTGACTACCTGCGACCATCGCTAGTGGATATGAATCTAGTTGTCCAGGAGGGTAAGTTGCAAGTGTGGACAAGATCCCATCGGCCTATGCGAAATCACGAAGCAGTCGTCCGCTGGGTGAGCCTTTGCGCCACGACTCTCAGCAGTGTCGCGCATGAACTCGCTAGCCTGTCTCCCAGCTTTACCCTTGCCGATTTTCCGCTACTGGATATCTCGTATGGTGGCCTCCGGAGACTCCTGTCTGAGCAGCTTGCAAACAATGGGATTGAAGAAAGTGGTGTGCGGGATATATATCCTTGCGCGCCTGTCCAAGAGGGTATCCTGATGAGCCGCAGCATTGGGGCAGCCTCCTACCATAGTACCTCTATCTGGCAGGCATCCTCGACCGGATCTACAGTAAGTGCCTCACGCCTCGCAGCAGCCTGGGAGGCAGTGGCACATATGCATCCGGTTTTCTCCACGGTCTTTGCTACCAACCCCGAGACCGGTCGATTTGTACAGGTCGTGCTGAACGAACATAACAAAGCCTATGTTTACCATGCTTCCGAATTCGAAACTGCTGTCGGCAGTTTACAGAAGATGCCGAGCATTAAAGGGTTGCCTTCGCAATCTGAATGCTTCTTTACAATATGTGAGGATGACAAAGGAGAAGTTGCATGTCGGCTTGATATAACACATGCGCTTATGGATGCCCTGTCCCTGCCCGTCATAGTACGGGATCTTGAGCAGGTGTACGCCAGACAGGTAATGACATCGCGTACACCATTCCGAGACTATATTGAGCACCTTCAACACACATCAGCTTCGGACCGAATGCGCTACTGGAAAGGATACCTCGCGAACGTCGAGCCTTGCCTCATGCCGGGCGATATGCCATTAAAGCATTCAACGCCCGAGTACAATGCGCAGTACGCATGGATCACCCTCCCGGCTGCTGCGACAGCTCCGATTTCTAAAATATGTCGAGAAAAGGGACTGACTCGTTCCGCATTTCTTCATATGGCCTGGTCGCTCGTGCTTGGGTATTTCACGGGGAAGCGACAGGTCTGCTTTGGCTATATTTCGTCTGGCCGTGACTATCCGATTGACGGCATCGGCGAAATTGTTGGACCACTCATCAATATGCTTGTTGCACGAGTTGATCTAGACCAGCCTCTGTCTATGACAGTGGAAAATATCAACAGTTACCACATCGAGCATCTCGAGAACCAGCACGTCTCCCTCGCAGATCTTCAACACGAGACATCCACCAAGCAGTTATTCAACACAAACATAACTGTGCGAGAAGCCCGCCGCAGGTCCACTATAGATGATGGGGGTATGCAGCTTGTCGAATTAGTAGAGGAAGACCGTCATGAGGTAGGTTTTTGTCCACTAAATTTCCCGAGAAGAACATTGGTGTCTGATTGATATAGTACGATATCGTCTTGGCTGCCACCATTAACGATGCCGACACCGAAGTGAGCATCCAGTATCGCACAGATTTTGTGAGCTTGGGGAATGCCCAAGAAATCCAAGATACTTTACAAAGTGCGATCGAGTTTCTCGGTTCAACGCAGGACTGTTGCGGGCCATCTGGCCCCGCAGCCCTTTCTGGCTCATTATATGATGCATACTTCAATAGCACATTCGGCATGGATGAAAGCTCCGCTCTTGAGAGATGGAATGCGCACTTTAAGGGTGTTGAAGCTGGTGTTCACTTCCCCCCTCACCCCAATGCCTCGCACAAAGCCAAAGCCACTTCCTTAACGTCATACGAGATTGAGACATTGGAATGGCGACGTGACTACGATATGGCAACGCAAGTATTCGCAACATGGGCCATATTACAAGTATGCCATGAGAACTCAACCGATGCCTTGCTCGGTGTCTTTTGTTTGCCTGCTGCCTATGGAGATATACACACCAGAGGCCCCATGCCAATGCGGATCAATGTTGCCCTTGATCAAACCCTTTCCTCGTACCTCGATTCCGTGAAGTCAGCTATCAGGGCATGGTCAAAGATACCGCGGCTTTCTATCCACAAGTTACGAAGTCTTAGCACAGCTTCGGCACTTGCATGCGATTTTCAAACCGTATTAAGCGTACAGGAGAATCCAGTGAGCCTTGACGAACTGGTGCCAAATGCCAACATCTCTGAGACCCGAGCCCTTTCTCTTCATATAGCTATTCACGGCTCTAAATGTCAGCTAGCGGCGCAGTTTGATGATCGGATTATCAGTACCGAGGAAGTGACACGACTCTTTTCGCGGTTCGAGATCGTGCTCCGCCAGGTTATCTCACCAGTCAACTATACCTCAACACTAACGGTCATTGATGTCGTTAGTGGAGAAGAAAGCAGAAGAATCTCCTCTTGGAATCAAACGAGTTATGAAGGTGTTCAAGCTCTAGTTCATGAGATTATTTCTCGAAGAACTCGGGAACGGCCAGACTCCCCTGCTATATCTGCCTGGGACGGAGACCTTACATACCGCCAGCTCGATCAGCTATCAAATCGGTTAGCCTACCAGTTGGTCGAAATTGGCATCGGGCCGGATGTCGTTGTGCCTCTCTACTTTGAAAAGTCCATGTGGATGCCAGTCTCCGTAGTAGCGGTGATGAAGGCTGGCGGCGCAGGTGTGATGATAGACAGCACACAGCCGATCGAGCGAGTTCGCAGCATGATTAGCCAAGTGAAAGCAAAGATTATTCTCGTTTCGAGAGATAACGCACACCACGCCACTCAATTTGAAGGGGTCAAACACCTTGTTGTGGATCAGGCATCTGTAGACGCCTTACCGAAATTGGAGGCGGCCATTTCTCTACAAAATGCAGTTCAGCCTTCAAACACCGTCTATGTGTCCTTTTCTTCAGGTAGCACCGGAAAACCGAAAGGTGCTTTGGTCACGCATTCGTGCTTTGCATCCGCTATCCGGCACCAACAGTCATCTCATGGCTTCGGACCTGGTCAGAGAGTCTTTGACTTTGCCTCCTACGCGTTCGACGTTAGCTGGTCCAACCTGTTGCACTCGCTTACCTCAGGCAGCTGCCTGTGTATTCCTTCGGAGTATCAAAGACGAAATACGCTCCTAGACTCTCTTCGGGAGAGTAAGGCTACTTTGCTCGATGCGACTCCTTCCGTCCTACGCCATCTCGACCCCGAGAAGCTCCCTGACTTGGAGTATGTCATTATGAGCGGAGAACCTTGGTCCGAAGAGGACTTTGGAAATTGGATTGATAAGAAGAAGGTGATGAACAGCTATGGACCACAGGAGTGTACCATAAAAGCCAGCCTGGTTCGCGTTGTACGGGGCATGGTCCCTAACTCCATTGGCGTGGGATTAGGGCTGAACACGTGGGTGGTGAGGACGGATGGCAGCGATCTCCTTGCGCCGATAGGCTCCGTTGGCGAGCTTTGGCTTGAAGGGCCGCAGGTGGCTCGTGGGTATATCGCAGATGAGGCACGGAGCGCGGCTTCGTTCGTGACCAGGCCAAAGTGGACGCAGCCTAGTGGCCAGCCATGCAGGTTTTACCGGACTGGCGATCTAGTTCGGTACGAGCCCAGTGGAGGTTTGGTTTTTGTCGGCCGCAGGGACTCACAAGTTAAGATCCGTGGGCAGCGCACGGAGCTTGGAGAAGTCGAGTACTACATCCAGAGAGCTCTCCTTGCGGGCGATCTCCGCGCTCAAGTCGTGGCGGAAGTGTTTAAGCCCCAGAAAAGTGGCAATGCAATCCTGGTCGCATTCTTGAAAGCGGAGAGAGACGAGACCTGGCATAAGCTTGCTGGCATAAATGAGCGGCTCGCAAACCTGATCCCCGAGTATATGATACCGATGGTCTACATCTCGATCGACGAGTTTCCTATGACTGCCACCGGAAAGATACACCGCATGTGTCTTCGCGAGACCTACGCGGAGAAGACGTTAGAGCAGCTGATTGCACTTGACGTACTTCATATGTCTTGCCATCGAGCTCCGACGAGTGCCTCCGAAAGGATCCTGCAGGAGCTGTGGGCCGAGATTTTGGGAATTGACCCAGAAGCCATATCAGCCGAAGATAGCTTTCTCCGAGTTGGAGGTGATTCATTGGGAGCAATGCGGCTTGTCGGCGCGCTGCGAACACGAGGGTTCGGTCTTACCTTCGCTGATATTTTCCAGCAGCCCAAGCTCAGTGCTCTTGCGAGACTCATGGAACAGGAACAACCTTCCCCGGAGACTACTGACTCCTCACTGGAGCCTTTCTCGCTGATTGAGGGGAAACTCGCACGAGACGAAGCTATAGAACAAGCTGCACGCCTTTGTAGCTTGGAGCCCGCAGCTATCGAGGACATATTCCCTTGTACGCCATTGCAGGCTGGGCTTCTAGCTGAGACTGTTAGACGCCCCGGGAGCAATGTTCTTCCAGAGACATGGGTACTCAAAAAGGATATTGATCCGTGCCGTCTTCGTTCCGCATGGCAGAGGGTGATCCAAGCGCACCCTATCCTACGGACCAGAATCGTCGATATGGGTAAGCAAGGCCTTGTCCAGGTTGTTGTCCGTTCTGGGTATGGGTCCCAGGAGATTGAGAAAGCTGTATCGGAGGCAGAATTTGGCCTTGGAACGCCTCTCCTCTTGTATGAGATCTCCGCGACTTGCTTCTCATGGAAGATCCATCACGCTCTTTATGACGGATGGTCTATGCCGCTTATATTCAACGCCCTCTCCAAGAGCTACGAGTCAGGAGCCATTTCCGATGCTCCTCCCTTTCAGGCTTTTATAAAATTCATCGATTGCCGCAGTCAGGTGGAGGCTGAAAACTTCTGGAGGGCTCAGTTTGCTGCCTTCGATGCACAGAATTTCCCCGTCCTTCCTTCAAAGACCTATAAGCCGAAATGCAATGAGAATTTAGAGCTTGAAATCAAGAACATTACCTTTGACGGAGATTACACGACATCAACCAGGATTAGGACCGCATGGGCAATACTTCTATCGACGATCACAAACGCTTCAGATGCATCATTCGGCGCAACTGTGTCGGGTAGACAAGCAGATGTACATGGCATAGAGAAGATGACTGGACCTACAATGGCCACTGTGCCATTGAGAGTGGCGACCGACCGCACCAAGACAGTTGATGACCTGCTTCAGCAGGTGCAATTACAAGCAGCCGAGATGATGCCATTCGAACAAGTTGGCATCCAGCAGATTCGGCGTCTCAGCGAAGATTGTGATCTCGGCTGCCAGTTCGGGTCTCATATGGTCATTCAGCATGGAGGCCAGCAAGATGGGAAGGATAAACTGTTCGAATCAGCATTTGTGACAACAGCGAGTGACATAGATCCTTTCAAGCTCTACGCTATCTGTCTCGAATTCGTGCTTGAACCAGACAGCGTTCGTCTTCACGCCAGTTTTGACTCTGCTGTCATTCCTCCGATCCACTTCTCCCGGCTCATAGCTCGATTCGAGAACGTCTTGAGACAGCTTTCCTCCCCAGAGGTCCTGAGGAGGCCACTTGCACTCCTCGATACAAGCAGCTCGAGGGATCGACAGCAGATTTGGAGTTGGAACGACATCGTTCTAGAGGAATCGCGCGAAACAATCCACGAAATCTTTGGAAGAGTAGCTGCAAAAGAGCCTGAGGCACCAGCAGTATGCTCTTGGGACGGTGACTTTACGTTTGCCCAGGTGGATGGTTTGTCCACCCGAATAGCCCATGAACTGCTCCGAGCCGGTCTTCCACAGAGCGGCCAGCGCATCGTGCCATTGTTCTTCGAAAAATCAAAATGGACATCCGTCTGTCAATTTGCGGTCATGAAAGCCAATGGAACCACACTTGCGCTTGACGTGACACTTCCTGATGGCCGTTTGAAGACGGTCCTAGAATTGGCTAAGCCTCAGATTGTGCTCGCCTCTGCTGCCCAGGAATCCCGAGCCCGACAATTGGCTCCTTCGACAGCTCAAATCATTGTAGTGAGCGACGCTCATGTGTCGCGTTTGCAGCTCCCTCAAGACGTTGGTCTCCCGGTGGTCGACCCAAACGCTTCGCTATATGTGGTCTTCACGTCTGGTTCGACAGGTGTACCAAAAGGTGCCACCATCAGCCATTCAAACTTTGCCAGTGCGCTCATGCATGGGCAAAGTGCGCTCCAATTTGGCCCTCACACGCGTGCATATGACTTTGTGTCCTATGCTTTTGATGTGTCATGGCTCAATGTGCTGTACACTCTTTGCGCTGGGGGTTGCCTGTGCGTGCCTTCTCAGTACGAGATCAGGAATGAACCGAAGGAGGCAATTTCTCGCCGGCGTGCAAACACCGCATTCATCACCCCTACGGTTGGCAGACTCTTACATGGCGCCGAGCTCAAGGTCATCAATTACGGTGGCGAGAACTTGCCTCGTGATGAGATCGATTATTGGAAAGATCGCGCGCAGATTATACACTCGTATGGCCCATCGGAATGCACGCCGATCTCGGTCTCTCACTTGCTCGACCCTACCCGCAGCCGGGTGATTATTGGAAAAGGCCTCGGCGTACGAACGTGGGTCATCGAGCCAGAGGATGGCAGGTCCCTAGTGGCCATTGGCGATGTTGGTGAACTCTGGCTGGAAGGGCCCCTTGTTGGCCAGGGATACATGAACGATGCGGAAAGAACAGAAGCATCATTCATAAACAATCCTGAATGGCTCATGCAGGGAGCCCCAGGCTTTCCCGGCCGCCCAGGACGTCTGTACCGCACGGGTGATTTGGTCCGGTATGAAGAAGATGGTAATTTGGAATTCATTGGGCGTAAAGATGCACAGATCAAGATCCGTGGACAGCGGGTGGAGCTTGAGGAGATTGAACATCACGTTCTCGCTGCAATCGGAGACGATATTGCAGCCCAGGCCATCGTGGATATCGTCACACCCGCTGGCTCATCTGGGCCTGCGTTGGTCGCCTTTATCCAACTCGCCAGCCAAAGTATAGCTTCTGGCACGCCACAAGCACAAGAATGCGCGCGCGAACTTGCAGCCTCCTGTAAAAACCACTTATCCGCTGCAATACCAAGCTACATGATTCCGAACGCCTATCTCATCGTCGATAGCATTCCTGCTACGACCTCGGGGAAGGTCGACCGCAGCAAGCTCCGCCAAGCGGCCATGTCAATCTCAAAAGAAGAGCTTCTCCAGACACACAAGGTTGACAGGCGCGCTCCTATCACCATGGAAGAATCGAAGCTCCACAGTCTCATCGCGCAAGTACTCTCTTGGGACGAGAAGACCTTCGGAATGGACGATAACTTCATACAACTTGGCGGAGACTCAATTAGCGCTATGAGATTGGCTGCGCTGGCCCGGGAAGAAGGTCTTGCCTTGACGGTGAAGGACATCCTAATGCAAGACCGGATATCTGACCTGCTCGCATCGGATCACGACTTAGAGCCAGAGGCTGCGTTCCAATGTTCGCGCTTCGCTCTACTGCCAGCCGCGGATCCTAGCACTTTCGTTGAGAAAGAGGTGCTGCCACAGATTGCACAACGTAGTCAAGGTCGCCTCATTGATGTTCTGCCGGTAACAGACATGCAAGCGGCCTACCTCCGGGACAACATTTGCGAGCCTCGACGCTCGTGGTTCTACAGTTATATTGACTTTTCCGGGGTGGATGAGAAACGCCTCGCCTGGAGCTGCGAGCAACTAGTTGTGCACTGCGAGATCTATCGCACTGCCTTTGTTGAATTTTCTGGTTCGTACTTGCAGGTAATTTTTGAGTCGTGGAGGCCCAGGATCGATATAGTTGACGACGTCGAATGCATTGAGAAGGCATTCCATCAGCTCGTGGACGACGGGGTCAAGTCACCTGCATCTCTGAATGCACCTCTGGTGCACTTCAAGATCATTCGCCACCGTGATGCACAAGCGAGACTCGTCTTTAGCATGTCCCATGCCGTCTACGACGCGATCAGCTTTGGCAAGTCTCTCGAGATCTTGTCCAGTATTTACAACGACACTCCCAGACTGAACACTGGAAGCTTCAGCCGGTACCTCGGCCACATTCAGCACTCCAAGGCAGACAGTTACCCCTACTGGCAGAGGGTTCTTGGGGGTTCCTCCATCACTCGGATACCAGGCATGTCGGCCGGGGCGCTTCAGGATGGGCCTCCTACCGTGCATGTACGCACGATTCCGATGCCGACCGCCCCATTTGGCATCACACATGCTACCCTGTTCACTTTGGCTTGTGCATCTACCCTTAGTCAGATGACTGGCTCCCTGGACGTTGTCTTGGGCCGCGTCGTGTCCGGCCGCGCTGGGGTTCCCGGCGCTCTACAAGACACTGTTGGTCCGTGTCTTAATCGCGTACCGGTACGTGTCCAATTCACTGCCGACCAAGCCAGAACAGAGTGTTTGGCAACCCTTCAGCGGCAGCAGGCGGAGAGTTTGGCGCATGAGACGGTTGGACTTCACGACATCGTGGCGCATTGCACTGACTGGGCTCGCGACACGAAGGACTTTGGCTGTTGGATCCAATACCAGAATGTAGATGAGCAGCCCAGACTTGATATTCCGAGCGCAGTTGGGGCACTGGGAAGCAAGGAGATGTGGGAGATTCCCGTCGCGGCGGATTTCTTGGAGGTTTTTGCGATTCCTGGTGCTGACGGCACGCTTACTGTCCGGGTCATTGGGGGCCCTGGTTATGACATCAATATCAAGGCCAGGATGCTCGAGAAGGTTTGCTCCGAACTGGGTTGTCCGTGTTGATACGATTGAACGAGTGGAGCAATCAAGTTGCCGATAGACAGAGGTTCTGAGCTGAAATATGATATTTATCCTCAATCTGCCCATAACAAGCTGTTTCAGACAAATAATGTCGCCTCCTGGTCACTACTAGCAACCACTAGCCCTGCACAGCTCTCCAAGGTGAGGCTGAATGCTTTTCCTTTCTCAAATCTTGATCGGTGCAAGTAGTCTCTGGTCATAGCACCATTCGACTGTGTGGAAACGAATGTAGACTTTGGTTCTAAACAGGGAAGAACTAGATTAGCCCTCACATGTGAACGGCTTCTTGATATCTAGTTGAACGTTGCTTTTCTATCCGTACCGAGGCGAATCGTTGGAATTTGATCAGAGACCAACCACCTCATGAACGTCTACCTCATGTACGTTCGAGTAACAGTAATGTAGATCCAAATCGGCACGCAACACCCAGCTTGAGCCGGAATGAGTGGTATGTGGAACTATAGACTTTCCTCAGTCTCTAACCCACTCTTCCTGATCCAGTTCGCTGTGCTTCGCAACGATCCAGCTTTAGACGAGGCCAACAGCGGTAGGGCCATAATGCTCAGCCTCAATGCCCGGTGAAACTGACTGCATACTCCGTGAGTGCGATTCACGGCACCTGAGGTCCCAGCATCAGTTTCATCGTGGTCTGTGCACGGCTCCTCCACGGCGGTCGTTGGAAGTGTAGTTTTACGGAATCTGTTGACAAAGGCTAGAAGCCCCAGTTCTTGAGCCGTGCGAATCTGCAATAGATGTACAGTACTCATCCAAGCACATGTGCTTTGTGCCTAATGAGTCGAGATCCCACATTGTCGAGAACGATAAGCTAAAGAACGCCGGTAGAATTTTCATGACCTCTTCATCATGGGAGACTAATCTAGGAGCAGATTAATACAAGAAATGGGGAGGCACAGAGCCGTGTGGCGGAAAATACGTCTCCAGATTTATGGCTCCAGCTCTTCCGTCGGCACGTCGTCCAAGTCCTTTCCAACAATCGCATCCGCAACCTTCCACACTTGCAACAAGTTGTCTTCCGCCGCAGAACACAGAACCCATGGGTCGTTCAAATTCCAGCTGAAATCAGAGATACGGTTGGTGTGGCCACCATGCATGAAGAGACTAGAAGTCAGTTAGCTGAGATCATCCTCAATGATCAATAAATACGGAATAGGGACATACAGCTCTGGTGGTCCATCCTGTGCATCTTCAGGGGTCTGTTCTTCGCCAGCGCGACTGAGATCCCAGAACATGATCTTACGGTCATAGCTGGCGCTGGCCAACACCGCTTCCTCGAACGGATGCCAAGAGAGCGACGTGACCGAGTCACTGTGGCACTCCAAAGCGTGGAGTTTGGTCTTCAAGTTACGCAGATCCCAAAGGCCAATCGACTTGTCGGCTGATCCAGTTGCCAAGACCGTTTCTGCAGCAGGGTTGAAAGCAATGGCGTTGATGGCATCGCGGTGTTGACCTTCGGCAGATGCTGCGGCGCGGGTGGTCTCCGCCTGTCGAATATCGAGAATCTGAAGCGTGATGTCATCGGAGACGGTTCCGATGAGCGAAGAGTGAAGAGGATGGTACTGAACATCGTTTACAATGGATGAGTGATGGGTGTAAGTCCGAACTGGCTTTAGGGCCTTGTTGCCCTTGGTGTAAGTCGTCAAATCCCTGCACAAGCGGTTAGTGCATGGACGTAAGAGTTTGTTATACGGGCACGTACCAGAGCCGCACAGTCTTATCCTCACTACCTGTGACGAGATGGCCCTGAGAGTGAGGACTCCAACTAAGGCCGAAACCTTCCTTTGTGTGACCAAGAAGCTCCATTTGCGGATTCACGGTGCCGGTGGGCAGACTAGGGTGTTTTGAACGATCCCAAATCATCACACGGCCATCCGTACACATCGTAGCAATCACATTCGGGTTTTGAGGCTGGTACCGGGCCTTGTTGACCTCGCCCTTGTGGTCAATCTTCTGAACGATATTGAATTTGATCTCCATCGGGGCCTTCTTGGAGCTGCCGCCATAGCCGCCGATCTCTCCTCGCTCCTCATCATAATCATCCGGGTTCGGGGCAGTAGGATTCGGGAGCTGGACGTGGGCAATCTGCAGGTAGTTTTGCGCATCGCTGGAGGTGTGTGTGCCGATCAATAGACGGTGAGTCGAATAGGGCTTATCAGGCACTCTGCGGCAAGTTAGGTTCCTATCTCGGAAGTTTTCAAGCATTGCTGATAGTGACAAGGACTTACTCCTGCTTATCAGGTAGCCATTGTGTTGTGAGAGTCGGCCATTCCAGCGCCGTGCTGAGGATCATGTCATAAAGAAAAGGCGCATTCTTCTTCCATGTTTTGTACTCTGGCGTTCGGGTCAGCCTCTTCCTCCAAGAGGGAGCTGCAAAAATCAGATGAATGGCGTTGTATTACCTTCGTTAATGATCTTTTCCTCTGTGCGTTCCTCCTCCTGCTCTTCCTGCTCCTCGATGAAACCTAAGGTGAAAGCGGGTTAGAAAGATCACCGCGCAAGCAGGCGTGAAGGAGATCATACCATCTTCGTAAGGCTCAGCCATGGTGAAGAGGAGAGATGCAATTGAGAAGGGCGATTAATGGATATGAAAGGGTATGTGACGAGAGACTGAGAATGACAGTGAACGGAGGAGCTTCGCATTTCGCGCGCGACTTTCTCGAGCGCGTTAATTGGGGGCGCTAGTCCAAATGAGGTAATCATCATGAGTTCCTACAAGAGGAAGGCGGTGGAACTCTTAGTCATAACCCAAGCTGTTCCTCGACTCATCCAACTTCATTCAGTCATCGTCATTTCTCCATCTCTTCCTACTCTACAGCTTCCACCTATATTTTCCCTCAACTTTCCCTCGCCGGCGCTTGCGTCGCCTTTTCCTTTATACCGCTTATGTTTATGACTCTCCTTTCCTGAGCCATTTTTCTCATACAGCTTAGTTGTCGTTTTCTGTCTTTGTTCAACGACCGCTCTGCCTGTCATTGCCGCCTCCTCAACCGTACTACTCTTGTCTTGACGACTGCGACGACACGAACATTTCTCACGGAATATTCCTGTTTCTTATTCTAATCTTCAGTACAGCCCCTACGTGATTAACCATGGGTGTTCCCAAGTTCTTCCGCTGGCTGAGCGAGCGGTATCCCGCCATCTCCATGCTGATCGCAGAGAACCGCATCCCGGAGTTCGATAATCTCTACCTCGATATGAACGGTATCATTCATAACTGCACGCATAAGGATAGCGATTCGCCCACATTCCGCATGACCGAGGATAAGATGTTCATCGCCATTTTCAACTATATCGAGCATTTGTATGGCAAGATTAAACCGAAGAAACTCTTCTTCATGGCTGTGGACGGTGTCGCGCCTCGTGCCAAGATGAACCAGCAGCGTGCGCGACGATTCCGAACCGCTCTTGACGCGGAGGTTGCGAAGGAGAAGGCTATCGCCCAGGGCGTTGAGATGCCGAAGGAGGATGCGTTTGACAGCAATTGCATTACCCCCGGTACCGAATTCATGGCGAAATTGACTGAACAGCTGAAGTACTTCATCAGCAAAAAAATCTCAGAGGACAAGGATTGGCAAGGGGTCGAGATTGTGCTCTCAGGCCATGAGGTCCCTGGAGAGGGTGAACACAAGATTATGGAATACATCCGACATGCGAAAGCTCAGCCGGGTTACGATCCCAACGTGCGCCACTGTCTGTATGGTCTGGATGCTGATCTCATCATGCTGGGGCTGCTCAGTCATGATCCCCACTTCTGCCTCCTCCGTGAGGAGGTGACCTTCGGCCGACAAGTCCAGAAGAAGCCCAAGGAGCTTGAGCACCAAAATTTCTTTCTGTTACATCTATCAATGGTCCGAGAGTACTTGGAATTGGAGTTTCAGGAGTTAGAACAGGAAGGCGCCTTGAAGTTTCCTTTCGATATGGAGAGAGTGATTGACGACTTCATCCTAATGGCTTTCTTTGTCGGAAACGATTTCCTACCGAACTTGCCGAACTTACATATCAACGAAGGCGCGTTGGCCCTGATGTTCAAGATCTACAAGGAGATCTTACCAAAGATGGGCGGTTACATCAACGAGCAGGGTGTCATCAACCTCGAGCGATTGGGTGTCCTGCTTGATGGACTCAGCGATGTGGAGTTTCGCTTCTTCGAGGCTGAATACTCGGATGCCCGTTGGATCAAAGCCAAGAAAAATGGAACCGAGACGATGGAGCTTCAAGAGAAGCCGAAGGGTCTCACGGTGACGCCGGCTCAGAAAGATCTGTTTAAGGATGTCAAGAAATACGTTCTTAACAGACCCGGGAAAGCAGCCGACACTAAGCCATTAGACTTCCCATCCAATTTACCTGCTCGTGATCGCAAGTTCGTGGAACAGCTTGCTGATGATCTTCGGTTGCCATGGACAACTGTCTCTGATGAGCACGGTGAACGTTTTATCCGGGTTCAGTTCCCGGAAATTCCAGGCGATGATAGCGATGATGAAGAAGATGAAGAAGCCTCTATGGCTGTGCAGCGCGTGATTCGGAAGTATGACAATGCCAAGGTCCAAGAGGTGTCCGCCGAGGAAGCCCAAATGGCTGCGGAGAAGAAGTACGAAGAGAAATTCCAGGAATGGAAGGATAAGTACTATACTAGCAAGTTCGACTGGGGCTTGGAAAATGCCGAAGAAATGAGGAAACTCACGGAAAACTATGTGCAGGGCCTCCAGTGGGTTCTATTCTATTATTATCGAGGCATTGCCTCCTGGCCGTGGTTCTTTGGTTACCATTATGCACCCATGATCTCTGGTAAGTTTGACTCACAGTGATACTCGCACACACAGCTTACCTTTTTAAAGATGTGAAGAAGGGTCTGAAGGCCGATATGAATTTCCGCCTGGGGCAACCATTCCGGCCTTACGAGCAGCTGATGGGTGTCTTGCCCGATCGAAGCAAGACCATTGTTCCTCCTGCTTATAGGGACCTTATGACTTCGCCAGAATCACCCATCATTGACTTCTATCCCCGTGACTTCGAACTGGACATGAATGGAAAGAAGATGGAGTGGGAAGCTGTTGTCAAGATCCCATTCATTGATGAAAAGCGTTTGCTGGACGCTCTCAAGACGAGAGAACACCTGCTGACACCGGAGGAGAAAGCACGGAATGGGTTCGGTGCATCCCTCAAGTTCACTTACTCGCCTGAGGTGCAATACGTCTACCCATCGTCTCTTCCCGGCGTCTTCCCTGACATCCCTAATTGCCACTGCATCGAGAATATCTTTGACTTGCCGACAATGGATGGTCTGGAGCCTTACATTGGGCTGGTAGATGGTGTGCAGCTTGGTGCATCTGCACTGGCCGGTTTCCCGAGCTTGAAAACTCTGCCTCATGTCGGCCAATTGGGTTTCCATGGTGTATGCGTGTTTCAGCAGGAAAGTCGCAACGAAAGCATGGTGGTTACAATCCTGGAGCCTGGAATGAGGTCAAGTGTTGAACTAGCCAAAGCGAAGCTGGGGCAAAGAGTCTATGTTGGGTACCCGTTCCTGCAAGAAGCCCTTGTTGTTCGAGTGTCTGATGAGTTGTTTGATTACGTCAAACCCGAAGGACAACAGCACATCGCTTCCATTCCTCATACTGAGAGTCAAATCGACCAGTGGAAGAAGAAGGCGGATAAGATTGAAGGAATCTATAGCAGGAGACTTGGCATGATTATCGGCTCGGTCGAGTCGATGGTACATGTCCAACCTCTTAAAGGGTTGCTCAAGACTGATGAGGGTGCCACCGTGAAAGAATTCGCGGATATCCCGGGACAGGAAACTGATTATGCACTCCAAACGGTTGTCGACGAAGTAATCAACCCCGATGAACGTTTCATCGAGCGTGACGCTCTCCCCATCGAGAAAGAATTCCCTGAAGGTTCTCGTGCGTTCTTCTTGGGAGACTTTAACTATGGGCGCCCTGTGCACATTACTGGGCATGACGATGGTAAAGTGAACGGATTGATTGCGGCGGTGAAAGGCCGGGAGCCGGAATTTGGTAAGGAGCGTGCTCGAAATGCCGAGAAGCTGAGCCCATACATGCCCTCTTACGCTATTGCTCGGAGCTTGCGTCTAAACCCCCTGGTGCTGGCCAAAATTACCTCCTCTTTCTCCGTGGATATCGAGGGACAGCGCGTCAACCTGGGTCTCAACCTGAAGTTCGAGGCCAAGAAGCAAAAGGTTCTTGGTTATTCGCGCCGGGGCGAGTCGGGCTGGGAGTTTAGCAGCAAGGCTGTGGACTTACTCCAGCAATATATGATCCGGTTCCCCGACTTTATTGCGGGCATCCAACGTAACCCTCAAAAAGACCGGTACACGCCGACTGACTTCTACCCCGAAGACATTGCCATGGTGAAGATAAAGGAGATTCGGGATTGGCTCAAATCAATTGAAGCCAAAAACTTCGAGAGGGTTCCTCTTGAAGCCGAGCAACTGGATTCGGATGTTGTCAAATTGATTGAGCAGGACGCCGACCAGCTCAACCAGAATATGCCCCCGATGCAACCCAAGAAGATCCGGGGTGTTCCCCGCGGTGCTCTCCTTCGCCCGGCGGACGTTGAGCACAGGCTGGGCAACCAAACTTTCAAGCTTGGTGACCGTGTGGTCTATGCCCAGGACTCTGGAAAGGTCCCTATTGCGACTCGAGGAACAGTGATTGGTCTTACTCGGACTTCCCGTGCCGTTCTGCTGGATGTCGTCTTCGACGCTTCGTTCATGAGTGGCACTACATTAGGTGACCGTTGCTCGCCGTTCCGGGGACAGACTGTTTTGGCGTCTTCTGTCCTTAATGTTTCATATCGACAACTCATTGCCAGTACTCGGGCGGCTACTAGCCACCAACAGCAAACACAGCCTTCCCCTTGGACGGTGGCAGGATATGGTGAGCCTCTTGGACCCGGTGGAACGGGACAGCTGAAAGATGCTCCGACCCCTCCGCCGCTTTCTCACTCGTATCGTGGCGCTGTCTCTGGCGTACAGGCCAACGGTCGCGGTGGTGGTTCCAGAGGCCGTGGTGGACGCGGAGCCTCCAACGGGGTTGGCGCGCAGACCACCCTGCCATTCCGGCCCCATCCCAATGGCGGAGATCAGCAAACGAATGGATCATCGCGCGGGGGCCGCGGCCGTGGAGGCCGTGGAGGCATAGGTCGCACTCGAGGCGGCTATGTTGCGGTAGACCCCAACCCTGATGTAGGCGTCATGCAGCATAACCCGAACTTCCGGCCTCAAAATTATTCCCAGGTGCCGCCTCCAAAGGCCCTGGACCGACGCGGGGGACGAGGCGGCCGAGGTAATAGTCGCGGATCCGAGCGAGGATCTCGAGCCCCTAGAGGCCGGGGTCGCGGAGCTGCTGTGACAGAAACAAGTTAAGTCTGCCGCTTGTTTGCGTGTTTTAGGCGGAATTGGAGACGTCTTGAAGATCTGGTTGTCACGGATTGGGATTGATGATTGCATCGGGTATAGAGGAGACTTGGGATTGTGTTTGTCCTCATTGTTATCTCAGGTGTATATAGCTGTACCATTACTCTCATCGGCAATGCCCAGCAGTGACAATCAGTGCGGTTGATGCTTGTTTCCCCGCATTTCGGCATGGAAATGCGGAGAAGGATAAATATCCGGGATTCTCCCGGCTTCATATACTCCCACCCTTCCACATTTGTCGCATTCACAAACTATCTCCAACAATAGGAAACATGACGAAGACACAACCGCCATCCTTCGACAGCCTCACCCTCGACCCCAAGGGACCTCCTGGCAACACCTGGGGTCTCTTCGGTCCAAACAACGATCTAGGCATGCTCAACCTCCTCACGCCGGAAACGGTACGACAAGCTGCAACTGAAGAGATTCGTGACGGTGTCCGATTCTCCCTGGACCTCCCATTAGATAGACTAAAGTACCCGAGTTTCGGTCGTAACCCGTTCCAGCACCAGCTGGTGAACAAGGCCCCTCGGATCGTCAACGACGACATCCTCACGTTCAACACGCAGACCAGCACGCAGTGGGATGGATTCAGACACTACGGTAGCATCGTTCCTGCAGATATGCTCCGCCGACACTAACGGGAGATAGGAAACCAAAAGCACAAGTGCTACTTCAACGGCCACACTTTGGAGGATCTTCAGATCTCTCCCGTCATCGGAATTGACTGTACGCTCCCCACCCATACCCCGCAGACAGTATCAACTAATTGAAAAACGTAGCATGGGTGAACAACGGCGGCATCGTCGGCCGCGGAATCCTCCTCGACTACGCCGCCTGGGCCGCCGCACACTCCATCCCCCTCACACCCTTCGAAACGAGCTCTATCCCGCTTCCGATAATCAAGCAGCTCCTGGCAGAAACAGGGGTACAGACACGCCCCGGCGACATCCTCTTTGTGCGCACGGGCTTTACCGCTGAATACAACAAGCTCTCTCCAGCCGAGGAGGAGGCGATTGCGCGGCGCGCCGAACCGGCCTTTGCGGGCGTCGAAAACGGTGAGGCCACCCTGCGCTGGCTGTGGGAGAACCAGTTTGCGGCTATTGCGAGCGATGCCCCGGCGTTTGAGCCCGCACCAATCCTGCACCCGGGGGCTCCGGTCGATTTTACGCTGCACCAGTGGTGTCTCGCGGGATGGGGCATGCCCATTGGGGAGTACTTTGATCTTGAAAAGGTGGCGGCGTATTGTCGGGAGAAGGGAAGGAGTACGTTCTTCGTGTCGAGCGTTCCGCTTAAGGTATGTCTATCGTGCTGAGGTGTGGTTGTGTGGTAGTGCTAATGGATTACGTAGGTTCCCGGGGGTGTGGCCAGTCCACCTAATGCCGTAGCTATCTTCTGAAGTATCTCTTTGCACTACGCCACTATGTTGAGTAGGCAAATACAAACCAACTATCAATCCAACCGCCCAAATCTCACCAATTATCAAAATCAAAGTCAGATCTTCGCTTCTCTCCTACGAATCAAAACCTTGGTCCACATAGACGGCATGATCTGCTCCCCAAAGCGAAGGTTCGCTGGTCTTTCCTGATGCTCTCTCTCAAAGCGCATGTCGTACTCCGCGATGAACCGACTCAGCACCGCCTTCATGGTGTTCGAAGAGAAGAAGCGGCCAGGACAAGCAAGACGTCCGTATCCGAAATGGAAGTTGGTCGTGCTGATGGTCACTAGTTTCTTGTTGGTGGCCTCAGGATCACGGCACCAACGGAACGCATCATAGAGATGGGCGTCCGGAAGGAGGGCCGGGTCGCGCGCGACAGGACCAGAAGGGAAACAAATCTGCACGTCGTCGGGGATGGTGAAGCCGTCGCTTAAGGTGAACTTCTCCTTTGCGATACGTTGCGTAGAGACTTTCTTCTGTTAGTTTAAAGCCATGGTGCACGTGCAGAGCGCAAGAGAAAGAAGACATACCTTCAGCGGGGGGGTTGAGGCGCAAACTCTCTCTCAAAACACTATCGAGCTTCTCCTGCGCTGCGAACGCCGCGACTGTCGCGTTGATCCAGCCCTGCGGCAGAGTTTCCTTGATCTCCTGACGGAGAAGGTCGAAGCATTCCGGGTGGGAGAGAAGATCGTACAATGCATGGGTGATCAGCATGGTGCTGGTGTGCATCATGCCGACGGAAGTGACGATGAGCAACGACTGCGCGATGTTGGGCGGGTCACGGTCGATGTCGTTCGCCGCGATGTCCATCATCCACTGGAGGAAATCATCAGGCTTCTGGGCGTCCGGGTTAGCATCTTGTGTTGCGCGACGGGCCGTGACAATGGGCACGATCAGTTCGTCTTGCACCCAGCGGAGCTGTTGCTTGAGACGCCTGACGCTGGGAATGAAGCAGGAGACCAGGGGACGCAGGAACTCGGGCGTGGGGGGGGGCAGAAAGACGATGGTGGGACCCAGGTTGTCAGAGTAGCTGATCAGGGTGTTGATCCATCTCTCGTTGCGGCAGGTCTCGTCGCTGAAGACTACGCTGGCGGCCACGCGGGCGACTAGACGCAGGATCACGCTGTACGGGTTGATGGATACCCAGTCATCGTTGCAGGGGGGCACTTCGACGTCGAAAGCGTGCTGAAGTTCCTGCATGGTACGTGGGAGAATGCGGTCTGTCGTGGCCAGTTAGTTTGTTTCCTGTAGACGCGGGATGAATGGGAGTTTATACTCATAGCGGGAGTCAGCTTTCTGAGAACGGTAGTGCCGGCCAGTTCGCTGTTCTTTAGGATGTTGGTGTAGTCTCCAAGGATGTTCTGCCATGCCGATGTTACTACGTGACTTCTAGACCTGGGGTAAAAGGTACATACATTGTATTCCGCTTCGATTAAATTGAGTCTTGCAGAGGGGACCTGGCGAATCTCTGCCAGATAACGAGCAGGCAGGACAAGAAGATTATGGTCTGGTCTGAGAACGAGGAAGGGCATGTTGTTGTACTTGTCGTACCCATACTGGATCTGAGCCGGTGCGTTGAGGAAAAAGATGCGGCGGTTGACCCAGTCAGGGAGGAACAAACTATGCTTTACCGTAGGGATGTTGTTCTTGGTCTTCCTAGAGATGTTCAGTGCATGGAGGAGAACCAGAACGTAGCCCAGGAGCACAGGCAAGAGGAGGAAGAGAGAATCTGGTCCCATCCTGAACGGTAGATTTTAAAGCGTAGGAGAATGATGATAAGAACCGCGGGGAGGATATTGAAGAGGGTAAGAAAACGAAACCATGTTGTGGCTGTAGCAAAGGTTTTATATAGTGGGCGGTTGACGATGCCATTCACGGACTGTAGTTGCACTGTATGGCTGGCATCGGCGTGAATACAGCAAAGGTGCGGGAACTTGCGCAAATTCAAGTTTCATTCACGTTTAGAGCCCAAAGAAACCAAGATTTCGGGATACTTTCATTATTATCACAATTCTTGATGTATATACATCATGTCTATCAGCATACCACAAGACTTAAAATCCCAAACTTTTGCGACACCTTATCCTCAGGTATACCAGGTCATCAAACGCCAGACGCAAATGCGAGGGTAGAAGAACAAGAAAGTGCGTATAATTACAGCAAAACATCTCATCATTCCAGGCCAATCCAATCTTCTTCACCGTCGTCCGCTGCATCGTCCATAGCTTCGTCTGCAGCGCCGTTGCTCTCGATCAACTCCAGAGTCATACCCTTCGGTTCCTTGGAGCCAAGAACAGGCTGGGAGAGCAGATAGCTGAGATTGTAGGTGTTCCTCTCCGTAAGACGCTTCAGGTTCTCGCGAATGTCATCGACGGCGCGCTGGACAGCACGGAGTTCGGGGGCGAAGGTGCCCGAATTTTCCTTGAAGTATCGGCCATGGCTACTCAGCATGGATTCGATCCAGAGAAGGTTGAACTCAAGATGGGGCGTTTCTTCGGCAGCGTGGGCGACAAAGCGCAGAAGACGGGGGAGATAGACAGTCGGGACATTGCGGACCACGTGAGGGATGTCGGACGGAGGGATGGATTCATGGACGGCACGCAGGAGTTTGTGTTCATTGAGCCGGAAGGCCATGATCAAGGCCTTCAGGAAGGTGTTCTCGTCATCTGCCATGCCCTTGGCATAGGCCGCCTTCGCGGCTTCCAGGGTAGCAAGAATGCTCGAGGGAGTGATAGAAATGTCGAGATCGAATGGGTCGAACACGAAATCAGTGTCGAGACTGTAGATGAGAAGGCCTTCAGTGGAAGCGGCACAGAACGAGCGTCCAGCCGGGGAGAAATCGACAGACATGACTCGCACATCAGGTCGAGTGGTGCGAGCACCAGCATCGCCACGCTTCGCACCAGGTAGATTACGGTCGACACGTTCATCATGGTCAGATGCCTCTCCCGTCTCATCAATCATACCTCTAGGCCCAGCTTCGGTCAGGTCGCGACTGTTGAGGAACTCCTGAGTACCATCGAGGGAGGTGTTGACCGAGACGGTATACTTCTTCACCAGCGAACCTGTTCGTACATCGTACAGACAGATATACTTGCTGTTACCGCCTGCCAGGATGCAACTGCCATCAGCACTGTAGGTAATGCAGTTAAAGGCTTTGTTGCCCGCGGCATTAGCAGCGGTCGTACGATCTGAGACCTTGCGGCCGCCAGAGACGTCACGGCGACCGTCGATGCCGGCTTCCTGGACAGCATCCTCCACAGCCCAGAATGTGAGCTGACCGTCCAGAGTCGATGCAGCAACCTGCCTGCCATCCGGCCGGAAAGCCACATTCAGAACATCCGAGACAAGTTGCAGGGGCTCGCTGGTTTGTGTTCTTCCAAAAATGCTCCATAGGCGGACAGTGCGGTCCCAACTACCGCTAGCCAGGTGGTTACCATCGGCAGCGAAAGCCAGAGCAGAGACAGGTCCTTCGTGGCCGGACAGTTGGTCAAGTAGCTGACCTGTTTGCACTGACCATACATGAATATCGAACGAATCCGGGGATCCTGCGCAGACCACCTCACCACTCGGATCGACTGCAAGGCACGAGAAAGAGAGACGGGAAGGAGCAGTAAATGTTCGGAAATTGCGATACCGGATCAGATCCCATGCTCGTACGGATCCGTCCAGCGATGATGTAAACAGAACACTTCCCTTCTTTGCGAACTGGCAAGCAGTAACACCACTCGTGTGCTCGGTGAACGTCACAATACAGAAACCGGATTTCACATCCCAGACCTTGACCTTTCCGTCGTCGCTCGTAGTCACAATCTTCTGACCATCGGGGGAATATACGAGAGAGTTCATGGAATCCAGATGGCCTTGCTGTTTGAGAATATACGATTCAGATTGCCATTCCCAGACCAGCAGTTGGCCATGTTTCGAGGAGCCGAAGGCCAGCCATTCACCGGATTTATTGACGGTAACGTTATCGATGTTGCTCTGCGATACACTATGAAGCGTTAGCACTGTGCTCAACAGATATTGAGGAGAGGGAGAAGTCATACCTTAGCAGATGAATCATGTTGAACTCTGGCAGATCATAGAGCCCGAACAAGCCATTGGAGAATCCAACAACCAAAAGGTTCGTTGGGGCGTGGAAGGCTGCGCAGTTGACTTTCGCATCATTCTGCATGAAGTAGTCCTTCTTGACAATTCTCCACCGGGGTTCCGCAACGTCCTCCATCGTATCGGGGTCCTTCTTGGACACATATTCCCACCGGAAAAGAGCACCGTCGGAGCTAACAGTGTAGATCTGGGACCTGGTCAGATGAGAATCTAGGTGCATGCGAAACTATACTCACAGATTCTTGATCAGCGGAGAAGTATGCCCCCTTGACACCTTGACGGTGTCCCGCCAGCGTTGTTGGCTCGAAGCCGTCTTCGGGATCCAGACTCCATACTCGCGCGGTAAGGTCCTTCGAGGCGGAGAGGAGAAAACGGGAATCACTGGACCATTCGAGGTGCTGAATCACATCGAAATGACCGGCAAGGTCACGGTGCAAGACGAATGGCGCAAATTCGAGCTCTCCATTGTTATCCGTACCGGGCGTCGACGGGGTGTGCCAAAACTGCAAGCGACGACCGACGCCGACGGCGAAGAATCGACCAGAGGGAGAAAACTTGAGCGCGGAGACACGGCCTTTGAAGGAAAAGTGGTGAATGACAATTCGGCGGTGGAAATTAGTCAAAATGGCACGGCCATTTTCGTCAACGGTCAACAGCAGATTTCCGCGGGGAGAAAGATCCAGACGGTCGATGTTGGTGCGATGCGCAAAGGGAAGGGTGTATGAGGTATTGCTGTCGTCGTATAAGCAAAATCTATTCACGGGAGACAATAAAGGCGAATAAAACATACTGGACGAGGTCGAACACGGTGACCCGGTTGCCTACGGGGGAGAGCAAGCAGGAGCCATCGGGAGTGAAGAGGAGGTTTCCTTTGCGATAGACGGTCCCGAGGAGATTGGAAAACTGTGCCGATATGGTGAGAAACAGTAAACGACGAAGACATTGAGGGATACATACCTTGAAATCGGTCTTCATGGTCGGCAGGCCGCGAACAGGTCCCAGGCGCAGTCCGATATGCTTTCTCGTTGGAAGCATCAAAAAAATCCCAAACGGGACAAGATAAGAGCGGGAGTTAATCCGCGCCGAGAGAGCTAGTCTCGATTTGGACGGGGATGTTTGCACCGTTTGTCTACAGCATCCCCCTGCTGAGTCAGCGATTCAGGGGCAGCTTCCCTCAACCTCCTCCATCTTCTCCATACGGTACAATCCAAATATCATTTCATTCTCATTCATTCCTCCCCTTCCATTCCATTCCAGTCGATCCAGCCCATCCCCCAACGCTCTGCTGGACGGATCTGCAGTCCCCTCAATCTCTCCTCTCCGGTCCTGTCTGGTTTATTCGCGACCGCCCTCTTTTCCTTGTCGTGTTATCTGAATTGTTTTCTATCTCCGATTGACCCCTTTAACCACCATGGCCTCCACCGAGACCGCTTCTCCCATTGGTATTGCCAATGTAAGCGTTCACCTTATCTTATACTCACCTACGCCAATGGCTAACGGATTTTATCGCATTAGCTCCCCAACCAGCGGTTTGTACCAACCGATTCTCGCCTTCGGACAGCATCATCGATTCTAACGGAAGCTATACAGACACAAGATCGTCGCGAAGCGGGGTGCGGCTTTCACCATCATGGTTCGTTCAATTGATGTTTACGTGCAATTTCCAGCATTGATGCTCATACGTCGGACAGGTTGCTGGAGAGTCGGGACTGGGAAAGACCACGTTTATCAACACTCTGTTCTCCACGACTATCAAGAACTATGCCGACCACAAGCGTCGTCATCAGAAGCAAATCGATCGCACTGTTGAAATCGAAATCACCAAGGCCGAGCTGGAAGAGAAGTTTTTCAAAGGTTCATGATGGATCACCCCCGCTTTGCGGACCAGCACTGACACTAGAGCCCCTCCCATTTAGTCCGCCTGACTGTCATTGATACCCCTGGCTTCGGAGACTATGTCAACAACCGTGACTCCTGGCAACCCATCATTGAGTTCCTCGACGACCAGCATGAGTCTTACATGCTGCAGGAGCAGCAGCCCCGCCGGACGGATAAAATTGACATGCGTGTGCATGCCTGCTTGTACTTCATCCGCCCCACCGGCCACACCCTGAAACCCCTCGATATCGAAGTGATGAAGCGTCTGAGCTCCCGCGTCAACCTGATCCCCGTCATCGCCAAGGCCGATACTCTTAGCCCCGCTGATCTTGCCCGTTACAAGCAGAGAGTATGTTGTAGTCCCGGTTGTATGCAGCATGTCACTGACACTCAATTTGTTTAGGTTAAAGCCGTGATCGAAGCCCAGGGTATCAAGATCTACACTCCCCCCATTGAGGATGACGATGAGCACGCTGCCGCCCACGCCCGCACCCTGGCGGCTGCTATGCCCTTCGCTGTGATCGGATCGGAGAAGGATGTGAAGACCAGCGACAACCGCGTTGTTAAGGGCCGTCAGTACGCCTGGGGTGTTGCCGAAGTCGAGAACGAGGACCACTGCGATTTCAAGAAGCTCCGTTCGATTCTGATCCGCACCCACATGCTCGACCTCATCCACACTACGGAAGAACAGCACTACGAGGCCTACCGTGCCCAGCAGATGGAGACGCGGAAATTCGGAGAGGCACGGCCGCGGAAGTTGGACAACCCCAAGTTCAAGGAGGAGGAGGAGAACCTGCGGAAGCGATTCACCGAGCAGGTCAAGGTCGAGGAATCGCGGTTCCGACAGTGGGAGCAGAAGCTTATCTCCGAGAGAGACCGCCTCAACAAGGACCTGGAGGCCACCCATGCCGCGTATGTCTTGGATCCGTTGCCCCTAGTCTGCCGCAACTATACTTACATGAAGCAGTATCACGGCGCTCAAGGAAGAAATCGAGTCCCTGCAAGGCTCCTCGACCCGCAGCCATGGACGCCGTTAAGGTTCCATGCGGTCACCGCGATGACAGTGGTTGTTTGACAGACGGTGATAAAAGCAGAAAGACGGATTGCTATTCGACTCGACTAATATTGTTTAACATCTGACTACCCCCATTTTCTTCTATCATATTCTTTTCGGCTTTCGTTGTGCGTATTCAGAGGCATCCATCGTCGGGCACCGTGCCCAGGCTGAACCTCGACTGGTCTCCCCTTCGTGTGCTTGTTTGTTTGATTATTATTATTGTTGCTTGCTGGTAGCTAGCGATGGTTTGTCTACACTTTGATAATCACCTCTTTGAACTGCGTAGCATGTCAATACAGACTAATTGTGGATGCTGCTATGACCTCGAATGGAGTACTCCGTAGATCTACTATTGGAATGTAGATATGTAGATCGCTCTGTTTAAGGCAGGCGGTCAAGAATTTCATCATTGTCAACAATCGTCTAGTCCATTCTGTCTTTACCTTCTATCGCACTCTGTTCTTTCACAGCTTCTTGATTGTCTCCAAGCAGAGAAATTCTAAATGCCTTTGAAAAAACAATTCCCCACCACATTGACACATGTCCTCAAATCGCACAATGGTAAGCGCCGAATAAAAGATCTCTTTTCTCCGCATCAAGCCCCAAACCCTCACTCACGTACCCAGGACCGGTCAACGCTGTCACATTCTCCAGCTATCCTGGCACCTACGTGCTAAGCGGCGCTGCAGATCGCGCAGTCCACCTGTCTCGCGCGATCCCCAATAACAGCGGCTCCTCACCCACCGAGACGTCCACCCCCATCCAGAAGTACGAAGCCCACGGCTACACTGTCCTCGACATCGCCGTCGCCGCGGACAACGCGCGGTTCGCCAGCGTCGGCGGCGACCGTCAGGTCTTCCTCTGGGATGTCGAGCAAGGAATTACGGTGCGACGATGGAGCGGACACATGTCGCGGATTGAGGCGGTGGAGTTTGCGGGGGAGGGTGACTCGGTGGTTGTTTCTGGTGAGTGTCTCTACTTACTCTCCTCGCTACCTACCTGAGGATACCCTGTACGATGTGCCTTGGGCAAATCACTGATACTAAGATGCAGGCAGCGCCGACACAACCATAAACTTCTGGGACGCCCGCTCCAACACGCATAAACCCCTCCAGACTCTCTCTGAAGCCACCGATACCGTGTCCACCCTGCACGTCCATATGCCGACCTACTCCATCGCCAGCGGCAGCTACGACGGCCGCGTCCGTATCTACGACCTCCGCATGGGCCGCACTACCGTTGACGTCCTCGCCCACCCGGTCACGAGTGTGCGCTGCTCCGCTGACGGCAACGCGCTCCTCGCGTCCACCCTGGACGGACGCATCCGCATGCTGGACCGCGCGGACGGAAAATTGCTAAAGGCGTTTGGGACGGATGAATCTGCCACCGGAGCCGGAGGCCAGAGGCGATACCGGAACAGCGAGCTGCGGGTGCGGTCCGTGTTTGCACAGGGCGACGGGGTTGTGCTGAGCGGCAGCGAGGCGGATAAAGAGGGCGGATATGGCGATTCTGGCGTGTTTGCGTGGGATGTGCTTACCGGGGAGGTCGTGGGTTGTGTTCCTGCTGGGGAAGGCGTGCGAGTGGTGAGCTGCGTGGCGTGGAATGAGAAGGGGGGTTGTTGGGCTGGGGGGTGTTCTGATGGTATCTATCTCTCTTTCTTTCCCCGATTGGGTTCGATTGACTTGAAGGAGATTGCTAATATGCGCAGGGACGGTCAAAATTTACCGATAAAACGGTTAGCGCCGCGACCAAAACCGACATGAAGTGGATATACAGCAGTTCAACGAGACGTCTACACGACTACGGCGATGCAGTACGATCAAAAAACAGAAAGACGACGCCGCTATTCGTACCCAAGAAACGCAACAAAGCGGTCGCCCTCGTATGAAGATTGGCTCTGTCGCAGCTGGGGTATCATCAACCAAGCGAAGCCAAGCCAAGCATAACCTCAACACAACACAATTTTCATCCACGGTTGGAGAAACTGCACCCATCCAACCAAACTACTGACCAGCATTGCTCCCTACAGCGCCAGGGTCGCCAGACACGACGCTTAACCGAGCTTGTACCACCACATGACACAGTCACGAACCCCTCTGGAAAATGGGTCCGAGCCCGGCCACTCGCAGACTTTCTCCGTCTGGGGTAGCAAACGCCCCGGGATCTTCCCCACTTGGATGGCGGGCCAAGTTTAATTTAGCCGGAGAAGATGGCTTTTGTGGGGGAGATAGAGCAAGGGGGCTGCATTGTGGCGTGCGGTAGATATTGCGCTGGCTTTGTTTGAATGGCGTGAGGGGTGATTGTGGTTCAGACTGGAGTACAGAGTATTCCCATCAATGGAGTTGTGTTTGTTTGTCATTGTCAACTCACTTTGAATTACTTTTTTGTGCATTATGGTATTATGAAAGAGAAGGGGACATGGCAGAGTAGACTATACAGCAGAAAACCAACTGACAACATCGCTTCTGGTATCGAAAACAGCAGGAAAACATGGCATGTGGTTTGTCCATCGCCAGAACGGAACAGAAAACGAACTTTTAAATGCCCAGAAAGAAACCAAATACAGGAAACAGGAGATTGGTATCCAGTATGCGTTAGTCGTTAGAGCGCGAAACAACAGAACAAACAGACGGAAATTTTATGCCGTCGCGTGACGGACTTTAGGTCCAAGAGACGTATACTTTTAATGCACATGTCGAATGTGGAAGTTTCCGGAATTGGCCTAGATCTGAAGCTCGTCGGGTTTCTCAGGCTCATGGCCCTCAGCTTCCAATGCGTCCACGGCACGGTTCAGGTCGTGTTCGCCGACAATAATAGTCCCTGCACGTGCAGTGCTGAGGAAACTGATCTCAACCGCCTCAGCGTAGTTGTCAAGGTCGGGCTGCAGACGATGGGTGGGAGGGTTGCTAGCGCCGTTGGACTTGCGGCCGGAGTGCGAGCTCGGAGGTTTCACGGGGCCTCCTGACCCGTCGCTGGACGACAGGAACCGGTGGATGGAGCTTTCAGAATAGGAATTATCGTTGTATGAACGGGAGAGGATCGTGGAGGAATCGTCGTCCCGGGAGTGAGTGGCGTCTGCAAGGCGACTGGCGACGCCGCAGACAATACCCGAGGCTTCAAGAGGGAGCTTGCGCAGATCGAGCATGATGGGAACCAAGACTTCCTCCTTAGATCCTAGGAGGAGACTGGTTTCGTCATCGGCCTCGGCATCGGAAGTGGGTTCACTGGAGAAACGGGGAAGGAGGCGTTGTTCGAGCAGCAGCGAAGCGGCGGGGTCTGCAGCCGTGAGGGTGAGGGAAAGGAAGCGGGGTTTGTCCACGAGCAGGGTGACTGTGAGCGCATCGCGAAGAATAGCGATGGAGCTGTCATCGCTGCTGTAGCGGTGGTGGGCCGCACATTGGACCAGGCGGAGGGATCGGTCAACAGAGGGAATGATTTGGTTCTTCCGGAGGGAGGAGAAAGTTCGCGCCTGCAACTCATCCAGTGTCGATGGCGGAGGTGTTGCTGGCGGGGATCCCAGAGTGCTGGATGGTTGTGACGACACTGGGCTGAAGCAGTTATTGTACGGGACTTGGTTATTGTTGATGAAGGCTTCGGTGGACATCTCGAACTGGAAGCCGCGCTTTTCCAATGCCTCAATCACCTGAGCTTTGCTGCGAAGAGGAACAATAATGTAATCGGAGAAGTAGGTCGATATGAAGAAAATGGAGCTGTCAGATTGTTAGTGATAGTATAATTTGGTGAGAAAGCAAAAGGCACGCACATTCCCGCCATAGCCAGAGGACTGGTCAGTTCAAGCACCCGCTGGCCGGCTTCAAGACCCTCTCCGTACACCTGCATGGCGATAAAATCCTCATGACTTATGGATAGATGGCTCTGAGAGATTGTATTCGCCTCGACGAACCGATCTACCATCGGGGCGAAGTACTGATTGGCGAGATGTCGGGGGCACATGATGGAACATTCCACCGGGGTTATAGAGAGGTTCAAGAATGCTGGCTGGGCATGTACTGAAGCGCCGTTCTGGCCGTCTTCCGAGTCCTCGTGAAGTGGAGGTACCTCATGGAAGAGAACTTGCATGATCGGGTATAAGAAGTACGGATACAGGTCCAGTGGGATATGGACCAGGGCCAGTCGATCCTCCTGTATTTCAACGACTGTGGTCAGCGAAACCAGTCTCGGATGGCCAGCATCCATGGCAAGGACATCAAATCATGGGAGTAGAACTAGATGAGAATGGAAAGGGGGAGGCATGAAATTGATTCTGCATGGTAGATTGCGCGATCGACCGGGAGAAAAGAACAGCAGGCTTACCATGAACTGGACCTGGGCCGAGATGAGAGACAGTGACTGATCCATTGTCTGTTCCAGAAGAAGTGACTGGGACTGAGAGGTCCAGGCCGCGAAAAACAGCAGAGAGTAGAGTCTGAGATGGAGAGCGAGACACGGGTTGTCTTGATGCTGAAATGTATGTAGCGAGGAGAGTGAATGAGTTAATGAATCTGATGAATGAATATCTAATCACCTGCGAGAGGTTCGTCGGGACTGAGATGAATGCAAAGATTTCTTCCTAAGCTTTCTTTTCTTTTTCTGCTGGGAGGACCTGCAGTGCTGGGAACATGCCATCGTCATTGTTCTTGACGAGCTCAGTTACGCCATTGTGGAAGGATATGAGATCAAGAAATGTAAGACAGTGACGTGAGTGACAATAGAGGGAGAGTCGTAGGAGCACAATCGATTCCGAATTGACCCTGTTGTCGCCGGGGGTTTTGAGAGAGGCGATGAGGAGGAAGTTGGAGATGGTTGAGGGATGGAAACCTGGATGAGGGGGAGACGTTGTAAGGGTGGAGGAAAGCAGGTGACGTTTGTCTTCTGCCTCTTTCTTCCTCTCTTTCTGTTTTCTCTCTCTTCCTCTCTTTTTCTCTCTGTCACTCTCTCTACACTCTTGTCCTCCCTGTCTCTTCTCTCTTTTTCTCTCTCGTTGGTATGTCAATCCTCAAAGTATGACTCGAAGAATGCTCCACCGAATGAATCACAGGCTAGATAAGGCAAAGCCAGCAAGAAAAACTCGGAAAGGGTCGAGTACAAGACACGTCCCTCTGCACCAGCCGACGGAATGAACAACACACTCGTTCACGCAGACGCAGCCCCTGAGGTTCTTATCCGGCTTTAAAAGGTTACCTAATTGTCGTTTGTACTGTGGTTCGTCTCGCCGGGTTTATCTTCCTCGAGTCTCCACCGCGAAACGGAAGGGCTTATCAGCAAATCCCCTCGATCGCCCCTCCGCGCTAGGCGCCGCTACCAACTGAGTCCGGCGCACGGTTCGACTCTGTGGCAGATGCTCCCCGCACTTTGCGATGGATGGTGTGCAAGGATTGCTGGGAAGGTTGGAGTTAGTCAGGCACCACCCTGGACTGCAAATCAGCGTCGATGATTCCTCTGCACGCCGTGGCAAACCCTTCGCCGTCTGGCGACCAACCTCCTGACACAGCATCCGCCTTTTTCCGGGCCCTGAAGCGGCTGCAAATGGGAGGGAATGACGATGGTGGTGGGCAACTCTGGGACAGAGATAAGAAAGTGGACACTGGAGGGTCGCACGTTGTGAGTCAGTGGGGAACCCAAGAAAAAAAAAAAAAGGCGAAACGAGGTGAACGAACCCTTTCCACTATGTGGCTCATTCGTACTGCTGGGGATGTTACCTACCTACCTACCTTTTTTTTTTTCCTCTCTCTCTTCCTTCCAGCCAAGAACCTCCCCACGATGATGCTACCATCGTCATAGCACGTTCTGCTGCGCCCCCTTACTGCAGAATTTACAGTGAACGGCTGAATCTCAATGCGTATGCTGGTTCAGGCTACCCATCAGCTCCAATGTCCTGTCAGGATCCGAGTCAGCCTTTAACATCCAACAAGCACAGATCCAATCAAACATCGCTGAATGCACTCCAGACATCACCGTGAGCGCTTACAGCGCTCTTACAAGGAAAATGGATCATCTCTCATGACCTCGCCAGAGGTCCGTCCGTTTGGTTGGTTCCTCTGCCACATACGGTCGAAGTACAACGCAGCTAGGCATATTTCCTGCGTCATGTCATCCATTCATCTCCAGCTTAATACCCGGTTATATGGCTACCCCCCTCCTGCAGCAGCCACACCCCCTCCGAATACCATGTACGCGTCCATTTAGGATCCCAGTCGCTCAAGCAGTCATCCAATCACCCCCAGACGCCCGCCCGGGTGATCTACCCGGAGCAACCCCTGGCTCATGGGCCGTAGATAGCTGTTTTGCAACCACTCGTGTACTTGCTTGCAGCATTTCGTCCTGTTATTTTGCGAGCCCACACTCGACCTCCTCCATGGGCTGCAAAAGGATGCAGAAAGGTGGGTATTTCTCACATTTTGTGCATATCTCTCGGGTCGATCATGCCTATCACTGCCACTGATAATAGATTAATTGGGTCGTTGCGATTCGAGTCGCAGGCCAGAGATAGGAGAAAGGGAGCGGAAAGAAGCGGCATCTTGGTCGTCTTTGCTTTTCTTCCCCGAGTTCGAACCAAGAGATAAGTACAAGAAACGATGGATAACCGAAAATTCGAGGATAGACACGCAGGAGACCCTGAGTAACGATAATACTCTTAAATTAGCTTGTTCTTTGCAACCGTCACATAAGACACCATCGGTCCCATGTGAGATCGTCATCCGATTTAGCCCGCACAGCGGTACCGGCTTCACTCCGAGATCCGAGTGATACCCTCCAGCATAATCTTGGCCACTCAGACAGAGGGAGATACTGCTTCCATATGAATCTGAGAGTCTCTTCAACTTGTTCTGGACAAATACGGCAACTGAAAAACCCAAACGAGTCTTGTATTCTCAAGCTCGTTCATCCGCCTACATTATCAATCAGTAAAAACATTGCCAGTCACACCACTACACTCTCTAACCCCCCGAACTTCCATATACTATGGAAGGCTGCCCAAGAACTGAACAATGCGGCGCACTATCGACGGACGCGGCCCTGCTGACGGCTTCTTTTCGTCGATAGCTTTGGCGTTCATCCGAGTTGCGCTCCGGAGGAAGTCGTAGAGGAATTGGGCCTTCTGTCCAGCGGGACCTGCTCGCGGAGTCGCTGCCGCGCGTCGAACAGAGCGCCGATGTCCCCCTCTACCTCGATGTCGCCGGTGATATAGGCGCGACTGATTCCCAGCTCGGACATCGGGGTGCGGAGAGCGCGTGCGGTGCGGAAAATCACGCGATAGCGTGGATCGCCGGTCCCTGTGGTCATGGCCGTGCCGTCTGGTAGCTGGATTTTTCCGCATATATCGAGGCTGGCAGGACCCTGTTTCTGTGTTTATTGGATGCTGCGATTGAGTGGACTGGTGCTGTTCGAGTAGTATAAGGACATCTCTGCATATCAGACCAAAGAAAAGGGAATCATGGATCGTTAGACGATGTATGGCGCGCTCTATATTCCTCCCTAATATAGATGCTGAGCTGCTTCTCGTAGCTAACGCAGTCGAGTGTACTTCGGACCGGTTCGATTCGGGCGTCAGCCTGTATACATCATATCAACCACGAAATGCCCGCTATGCCTCAGGCTCCTCACACCCCCATGTCTGCAGTTAATTGTTTGTTCAGTGTCTCAGGGCTGTCAGGTACATTGTCGTCGTGACAGGCCCGGATTTTCCTGGTCCTGGATGGTGCAGAAGAAGCCTCGATCATTATATATTTCAAGTTGTTTCTTCTGACCAATCGTTGATAGACAGAGCTTGGCCAGAGCCAACATCCCATATCATAAGAACACATAAGACGTAACAGAAAGGTGAATGACTACTGGAAGGAGTCCCCTTGAAGGCTGATAGCATTGTATGCTGGTACTTGGGCTGTCTTTGGGTACTGGGTGGAAGCTGCTTCGTGGGTAGACAAATGCAGGAAAGCAAGCACCGTTCAGGATGGAGTGCCCGAATTCTACGATGGCCAACACATAGAGGATATTAGGGCAATGGTGTGAATCGGTAAACTACTTCATCGTGCATCAGCTCAGATAAACTATATAAGGTATGATGTACGACGACCGCGACGCCAAAACGACGCAAATACGCCAGGTCAACATTCGGCAAATCAACCGAATGCTCATGAGATCGAACCCAATTAATCGCGTGGGCTGCCTATTGAGCTAGTCCAGCTATATCTTGCCTCCAAAACATAAATGATACATATCCGCAAATACCGTGCGAACACCACCAACCGACACGAATCATAAAGGCCTAATCATCATCGACTCTCGCGCGTTTCGACCCGCGGTCGTCGCGTTCAGCTTCCTGAATACCATAGCGCTTTTGCCCTGCACCGCCGGTGACATCGGCAATCATACTGTCGATGCCAAACGGGTCGGTTGTATCTTTTTCGAACTGGACTGGACCGTCACGAGCCTATAGATATTTGCATTAGCTCACCATTCAAGAGAACCCCATAGCGTTACTATGATGCGGTTTGAAGAGAATCTTACCTCAGCATCTGCGGCTCCCCGAAACCCTTCCTTAGCCTTGCCCAAAACTTCGAATCGACTGGATTTCTGGATCTTGCTCATTTCACCCTCGGCACCGCCTTCGTCGTCATCGTCGACTTGAGCCCGGGGACGGTAAATGCTGTTGATGGCGTCCTGCGCGGCAAACAGCGGCTTATCGTAGGGGTTATCTTCGTTAAATCCAGAGTCCATTCCACTTGTCTGGTTAAACAGACGGGAGTCCCACATTGTCTCGGACGACTGGGTTGGCTTAGCCAGGCCGAGCGCGACCTTCTCAGAGATATCACGGTTCTGCTCGCGAGCCATGGTCTTGATACGACGCTCCGTACCCATGCGAGACTGACGGAGTTGACGCTCATTCTCCTGACGGCGCTCGCGACGCATGCGCTCCCGCTCCCGTGCGGCCTGCTCATCTTCACTGGGTGTGCCCGAACGGGACGAGTATGGGCTGCGGCTGACGCTGCGAGACCGGGACCGGGACCGAGAGACGGAGCGTGACACACGGCGACTGCTGCCGGCCATGCGCTCCTCGCGCGCCTTCTGGGCCAGCTGCCGGAGGTGTTCCTCTTTCTGTGCCTTCTCCTTCTCGGCCAGCTTCTGCTGCATTTGCGCGCGGAGTCGGACCTCCTCGCGTGCGTGGCGATCGGCGGTGAACAGAGCCTCAGCAAACTGAGCAAACTTGTCGTTGATCGTGACGTCCTGCAGACCGCGACCGTCGGCCGCCAGACGCTTATCCAACGGCACTGTATAACCCTTCGGATTCTTCCAGTTGGAGACAGGCGGGGGGATCTTCCAAGCCTCCTGGTCTTCGGCGGTGAGTTTCCGCGGCGGCGAGTGCATAATGGGCGGCGGCGGCGATGGCGGGCCGCGGGGAATCTTCTTGTGTTTGAATTTGGGTGGCTCCATAGGATCTTGCTGGCGCTCGACGATCTTCATAATGCGGTCATTTTTGCGGGTAGTATCGCCCATCTGGTTGGCGGGCGTGTAACGCACAAAGGTTGGCTCAGCACGCCGTCCGCCCTTGACGTTCTTTGGTTTCTGCGCCGCCACAGCGCCCTCCACCAGGTTCGCCAGTGCGTTCTTCGTCTTTTCCATCTGTGCCGCAACTTCTTCCTCTGATGGCCGATCCAAAGACACCTCACCCATATCTACCCGCTGGCGGAGCGGGATGAGATCCTTAAAGGACGCATGCACGATCCGGTTATCGCCATGACCGCGGCGCGCGATCGCGTCGTACTTCACTTTTCCTTCGGCGTCGACCTGCACCGTAAGCGCGTTCGAAGTACTGGAACTGCCCTTGCGGCCCATATCGAGCGGATACTGTGCAACGAGAATTTCGGGGAACGCGCCACCATCGCCGAAGTCTTCGGGCGCTCGGGGTCGCCATCCGGCGCGGTTCTGGTAGGGGGGAGGACCGGTCCTCTGCTACTAGATTAGCCAAATCATACCGCAAGCGTAGATGGGACGACCGTGTAATCACTCACCCTTAGTACGACCTGTGTCTCATCGAGTTGGTCGGCGCCCACGATCCGCGGACCACGAGGTTGCGCGTGTTGTGGGAGTTCCTCCTCTTCGCCGGTATATTTCGGCTTGGGGAGAGACTTGAACAGTCCCTCCGCAATGGACGCCATTGTCGGGAGTGGAACTGAAGGGGAAATTGATGGATGGGAGGGGATGTCTGGAGATAAGTTTGAATACGGCGTCACTGCTTTTTCTCTTCGGGCGGCGGCGTTATCCACGTGATCCGTGTGAGATCCGTTTACATAATCAATGCCAAGTTCACGTGACATTTAACAATCAACTAAGGCAGCCGTCGAGACCTACAACAACCTCGTAAAAGAAAACAACTTGACTATTGATTCAAACTGAATGGAAAAACAGCCAAAATTCCCTCATCTGATCCTATCAATTTACCCGTAGTCCACAGACAAGAATCAAACCCCATTTACAAATCCACTTCCACCCGCATTTGTATCAATATGAACGGAATCCATCAATCCGCATACTTCGAACAACTTCTTTGGGCCCACGTTTTCAGGCGTTCCTACAACGCCCTGGGTCTTCAGACGCTCGAACGCTGCCTTGATTCCCAAGTAGGCCGGGGCCAGCGATGCGAATGAGAAGATCATAATTCGGAACCCCATCTCTTGCGCCTCCTTCGTGGTGATCACTGGGCCCGCTCCGTTCTCGACCATGTTTAGAAGCAGGGGCCACGGAGCAAGATCCTGTACCGCCTGCCTGGCCTGTTCCTTGGATGTGAAGCCCTCGAGGAGGCCAACATCGGCACCAAGGTCCCGGGCAGCCTTCAGTCGGCGAATGCACTCATCATAACCGTGCTGTTGAAGGGCATCGGTGCGGGCAATCAAAACAATATCTGAATGCAGGCGATCTTTGGTCTGCTTAGCTGCTCGGATGCGGATGAGGTACTCATCCAGGCTCACCACAGCCTTACCGGCGAGGTGTCCACATCGCTTGTTCTGGATCTGGTCTTCAATGTGGAAGCCTGCTACACCAGCTTGAATGTACTGCTGGACGGACTTTGCCACCATGAGGGGTCCTAAGATACAGACATTAAGATCAGTCGATTAGCCAGGGACACATGGAAAGGGACGTACCGCCGTATCCCGTATCCATATCAGCAATCAACGGGGGACCGAAGGGGTCCAGGTTAGCGATCATTTCAGCATTGGTACGCATATCGTGCAACTGAGCCAGTCCGAGATCCGCCATTCCGAGTCTCGACGCCGTTGTCCCGGCTCCAGTCTGAACGCTGTATTAGACCACTGTGCAGGACCCTGTTGCAGAACAAAGTGACGCACCATATACATAGCCTTGAAGCCAAGGTTGATAGCAATGCGCGCGGATAAGCCATCATACACTCCGGGACAAACGATCAACTCATTTGACTCGCGAAGTTGCCGCCGCAGCTTAGTCGCACCCGTGAGCATGTGCACAGAGACAGAAGGCTCGTGTCTGACGCCGTTGACTTCATATATACCGTTCTTCTCCACGGTTATGGAAATTGCAATGTCGGAAGCCTTGACCGGGCCTTCTTCAACCTTCATTGTTGATATTGTGCGGAGAGATTGGAAAGCAGGGAACAAGTACGACAGAAGGAATAGTTCTTGATATTGGAACAGATATCTTCAACCCGTCTGCTCCAGACGAGCTTTATATACGTCGCCCCGGATGGAATATCACCCGTCGGAGCAGCCACCGAACAATCGAAACTCCGCTTTCCTGGGGTATTATCACCATGACGACGCTACTACCCAGATTTCTGACTCTTGATACTTTCTTACTGCGCCAAGAAGTATAATGGACTTATCTGGTAAGTTCATATTAACCGCCCTTGGCCAGTTATGGGGCGTTATGCGTCCAAGCAAACATCAGCATGCAAGTGATTGACTGCATGTGTGTTCGGTGGGAGGACGGCATATACTCTGTTCACCCCCAACATGGGGACAGCTCACTGATTGACAGTGTCATTGGTGGGATATCTAGAGACAGGGTTGTGCTTGTGGTACAGGTTCCAACACCTCGTGCACGACAAACAGACATCTGGGGTGAGATCTAGAAGATCGGCGTAGAGCGAACAACTTCGGACATTTCGGCGCCATCGAAGCCTCGACTTCATACAACATTGTCATGCTCTCGGCGCTCTCGGCATAATCTATCTCTTTCGTCACCCGCTTCAGACGAGCAGCAGACGAAGCATGCAGCGCCACATCGGAGTTGGATAAAGTACGGCTAATTTACCGTACCCTGTCTCCCCTAGGCCTGTGTTGGAACTCTCCGAAGTCCGGCGGAACGCACTACAGGGGGTGGGTATCTACGTGCAGATGTCTGTCGAATATACGTTACTTTAACCCCGTTGGGAAGTCGAAGCGCCTGTTGGGAATCTCACTCTATCTGATCCGGAGTGACCGAACCGAACACGGTCTGTGCGAGGGCAAACGAAAGAGTTTGACTTTGAGCAGCGTCCATATCTATCAAGGTTGTCACAAGGCAAACAAGGCTTCACCTGGCCGGAAGGCGTATCTGCCGAGCGTATAGCAACGCAGAATTCCACCATGTTCTGCAGTACCCAGAGTCTGGGCAAAGCGAACTTAGGCCTTGGCATCACGGGAGATCACCTCTGCTCTTTCTCCTAGTGGAACGGAGCGTGCGATTTCGGGAGATTTGTCTGATTATCCGGCAGATCAACAGCGCACGGAAGCTGACGCGATTCTTGGCATTCAACAGCCCCCTCCGATAGGAAAGGGTGGTCTCGGAGGCCGTATCGGGAGTTGCTCCGGTCTTTATGCAGAGCCAAGTGTCTTGGCTTGAAGGAGTTGGAGTCGGCTCGTGCCGGGTGGACGCCGCCAAGGTCCAAGCCGATCCCTCAGGAGATAGCAACAAATTACCCAATTGGCCCTGAAAATCTGACAGACGGTTACATTGTCACTGGCATGGAGATATTCGTCCAGGATGGGCTCGTATTGCAGGCCATGGCGCAGCTGATTGTCACATCTGTAGTCAGAAGAGGGGCATGTGGTCCCGTCTTCGGTGATTGCAGGATATGGCGTCAATATAACCACATGGGGTGGGATCTATAATCTATGTCCGCGAGCCGTCATATTCGCTCTGGGCTTCTCTGGAAAGCGTCTTCCAGCCCTCACAATGGATAGGCCTACCCCAAAGGGAAACTGGGTTGAAAGGCTGAAAACCGACATTACTCCTGCGCACGCTGACAAGCTATTATATGCGTGCTGTCTCTGTTCGGGACTGGTGGACAGTACCCTCTACAATGGTGAGAACTGTGCGCTCTACTAAGCGAAGGATAGAAGCTGACAGACGCAGCCTATAATACTTTCGTGTCGATGCAAACTGGTACCCTTTCCCCAACTGACAACCCATTCAACCACCAGCTCACCATAACTACAGGCAATACCATCTTTGTCGGTCTGGGAGCCTCCAACCAGAATCTACGGCCGTATGGCTGGGCTCGGTCCCTGACTTCTATCGGATGCTTTGTCCTCGGGTGCTTCTTGTTTGCTCGTCTGAACAGTGCCCTGGGCCCCCGACAACGCGGCACGCTAGTCCTCACCTTCTTTCTTCAGACAGCCATGCTCATAATCACAGCGGCGCTAGTCCAGAGCGGGGCAATCCCCGGTATCCATCGTCTCGCCGGAGACGGCGCGGAGACTGAGTGGAGCCAAGAAGCACCCATCGTGCTGCTGAGCATCCAGTCAGCGGGCCAGATAGTTGCTAGCCGCGCACTCGGCTACAACGAAGTGCCGACGGTGGTGATCACTAGTCTATTATGCGATCTGGTATCAGACCCTAAGCTGTTTCTTCTCCGAAACGCCAAGCGGGACCGGCGTATGGTGGCTTTTACTCTGACTCTTGTGGGAGCTATTGCAGGGGGTTGGATCACCAAGGCCACTGGAGATATATACGCTGTGATGTGGCTGGCGGCAGGTATCAAGTTTGTCATCAGTATGGCGTGGATGTTTTGGGAAGAAGATGAAAAGGTATGAAGCATGTTGTCATGTAGCCTGTTACAGTGAGTATAGAGCTGCGATATCTGGGGACTGCCCGATGGGAATCCTTCCTATGCTTGGCTTCCTTTCACAAAAGAAAGTTAGAAAACATACAAGCTCTCTTGGTTGAATTTAATTTTCACTTGTCTAGCGATGTGGCGGCGGCATCTTTGATCCTTCTGAATGCCTGCATGTATAATCGCCAAGTAGTATAGCCCCTTCCGCAAAGCGTACTGATAGTTACGCCCAACAGCCTTCTACGGGATTCCAACTCCGGTCACCGAAAGGGACCTTGTTATATGAAGGGCTCATATAATGCAGGAATGGCGGCAGTAGCGAGTAATGTTGAATAATGCATTGCTCAGGAAGAGCATCGGACATGATAGTTTGACGTCGTCTTGGGTAACATCGAGTTCACGCCACAACCGCCATAAATCCCTCGGAGAAGGCTTGACACTCGTATTCAGCCATGGCGCTGCAGATGCTACGGTGGCAGAATAAATTAATACTTTGTACTATGGTTTCTACGTGCAGAATGGATCACGAAGCAGAAATTGAGAAGGAACTTCCCGATTGGGTTGAGTATAGATCAGCCCCGAGATTTTCCTTGCAAGATGTCCTCGGACTAGCTCAAAGGGCAGAGCACATGTGTTTCGATCGAGGTCACAAGTTCGATTCCTGCGTCTGGGCTTTCCTTCGCTTGTAGTTTCTTTTTTGTCTTGCACCTAGGCGTCGGTGTATGGGTGTTTGACTGGACACGAGCCGGACTAGCTCAATTGGCAGAGTGCACGATTATTGACCTTCGGGTCTGAGTCTCGTGAAGGTTGTGAGTTCGATTCTCGCGTTCGGTCTGCATCTGTAGCCTTGTGTTTTTGCTGGTTGAGGTTGCTGCTTGTGAAGCTCCAGTTGTGGGATTCCCTTATTCGGTATACGGCGTGCCTTGAAGACTACATTCGAGAAATATCCATGAGAAGGTTACTATTGAACTAACTAAATATGCAAATTGTTATGTAAACGAGATCCATGCACTTAGACCACCAGCGTCACATCGCCTGTGGGAGTAGAGACCACCCAATAGATCGTACCGACTCATTCGGGCTGCGTTTCCACCAGGAGACCATCTCATGGACTTCCGTTTCACGTTTGTCCTTATGTAATTTCCACTTCAGCAACACAACCTGCGCTAGCCAGACCCTCAAATATTGCAAAAGAGCATCAGGACTGGATTCGTACCCTCGGCCAATCTCAAGCGCACATTGGCGCGCGTCCTCTCTCTCCAAGCGCTCCATAGCTTCTATTAGAAAAGCCTTGTCTGCAATATACGTCGGAGAGGTGGCGCATTCCTCGACCAAGGCCATCACACTGGAAGCAAACGTCTCGTGACGGGAAGGGAGGTCTGGGTAGACGCGTGGGTACGGCAGTAGCAATGTTTGGAGCTGGAGTTTGGCAGGGAGAACTGGCGGGCTGCGATGGGGATCGTTGTCCCATTCCTCGGTCCGAAGAGCATATATATCCGCTATTATCCGTTCCACGATCGGCAAAGTTTCGGCCCTCATTGTTGCCTTGGTTATGTCTAGATCTGACAGTAGGCTTTTTAGCCGGCCCAGAGAAACTTCGATGTGACCATTCAGAAATTGAAAGGGGTTGCGGACGATGATTGCCGCGCGTTGAACAATCTCCTCCGCGATAGCTTCGCGCGTTATACCGTTGGGAACCGTCAGATCTCTCTTGCGTCCGAGTTCCAATCTCAGCACAGCGACAGGCTTCGTTTTCGCATGACTGTCAAACCACTCATTCCAGTGGTGGCCTGCGTTGGTTGTTCGCCATGATCGATCTTGCTTGGTCAACTTGTCGTTGATGTGCCGGAGCTTCATACAGTCCAGATAGCTCAGAGCCCACGACCGGTGCTTGAGAAGGTACTCCCGGGGGAGGTAGGAAGAATAAAGGCTCACCACTGTTCTAAGCAGATCTGGCGCAAAAGGCCCAAAGTCTGTTACGGACAGCTCTTCAGTCGTGAGCTCAAGCCGAGAAAGGAATCGACGCATCCAAGTACTGTGTTGCCTGGTCGATTCTTCAACTAGTGGTATCAGGGTCTTGTAGGTATACTGTTCACGATACTTTGAAGGAAGTCTGTGGAAGGCTGTCCCGGTGAATATGTCGAGTAAGGGCCGTTGAGAGTCAACCCGTGGAAGCTCCGCCTGTTCTGATTGCAACCAAGGCCCTGACGCGCTATTTTCGCTGGGCCCGGCGGCGTAGGATGCCAACGATGTGAAGGTTTCGTAGGCTTCGTCAGCGTCGTCAGCATCGTCATACTCTCTTAGAACATCAAGTAGAGCCGTGCACACCGTCACTCGCACATCGATATGATTGCTGGCATAGAACAGGTCTTTCAGAGAGCAAGTCACGAAAGAAGGAGACAGGCCAAACTTGTTTTCGGCCAGCATCATACTCAGCATCTTCACGGTGGTGATCTTGATACCCGTCTTTTCGGAATTTTCTAAACGAGACTTCGGGCTTGCAGGTTCTCTCTGCTTCCGAAGCGCCTCAAATACATGCGCAGTGAAATCCTGCATGATCCGCTCTGCCGTTTCGCGGCTGAGGATTTTTCCCAGTGACGAAGGGAAGGCCGTCCGGTGCCATGAGGACGCTTTGGGGAATAGCCCCAGCGCTTTCATTCCCAGACGCGCAGCCAGTTCGGGCTTGTCGGACCGCCGCACAAGGATCAATGTTGTGAAAGCACATCGCTGAACCAATGCATATTTCGGCGACTTACTTTCAAGCTCGTCAAGAGTCTCCATGAGGGACAGTGAAAGTTCATACAGAAGGCTAGGTGGAACTAGTCTTACCAAGCCATTAAGTACAGAAATAGCAGCCGTGGCCGCTTCTCCCTGGTCACCAATGGAGGACAAAAACTCGTAGTCGAGGTGGGCCGACGGAAAACGACAAACGTCTCCATCTTCGGGGAAGGCCTTGGACAGGAATCGTGCCGAATTGTGGGTTAGGCTGTTGAGGAACAAGAGCGCGGAGGCAATGAGAGCTTCTTTGTGTTGGCATGAAAGTCTTCGAGGACCATACTTGGGCAGCCATATGTCGAATGCTTTGGACTTCGCAGTTGATTTCCATGCGTTTGGATGAGAGAAAGCCAGGATCACGGCTTCCAAAGATCCCTGCTGCTTGGTGGCAAAGAACTGATGCTGCAACAATGTCTCTTCCCAATGGTTTGATGACGAGCGGCGTGCATTCTCTGAGCGAGGCTCCCATTCAAAGCTAGGCGAGTCGCGTGACACACTCTGAAATATGTCCAGCGAGGGCAATGGAATAGGATCGATGATTCTTGCAACTTTATGCAAGCCTCTGGGTCGCAGAAAGGAGCACAGGTATTCCTGTAAGCTCTCTATATGCCCTGCAGAAGATGGAATTTTCTCCCAGTAGTGCCTCCATATTTCCAGTATGCGTGCGCCCTGTTCTTCGTCAGGCCCGTTGCCGATGTAGACGCTGATAGCAAATTTCAAGCCGTCCACGAAGGGTCCCAAGCGGTGATTCTCTTGGTCTATCTTCTGGAGGGCTATACTAGCATCGCAGAAGACAACTTCTGTGACTCTCTTCTTGATGAAGCCGTTAGCCTCTTGAGACTTCATTACCTCGACCGTCCATCGCTTCGAAGGGAACAGATACTGGAGCGGCAAGCCTCGGGGCAACCCTTCCGGGAACGATGCTGTTTGGGGGTTCCGTAGAAGACGCTGCTGGGCCCAAAGACGATCTCGTTGCTGTGCAAGCGAGTCTATAAACTTCAGCACCCCAGTTGTTGGGTTCTGCGGGCACTCCATTCCATGAAGTGGTCCAGACAATCTTCCCCAGCCAAGGGATTCGTATCCTTCCGTAATGCCCAAACTTTCATATTCTAACACCATTGGCACCAGCTTGTCGAACAGAGTGTCCACCACCTCCTTTTCGCTTCCTAGACCACGTCGACACAAGCGCTTCACCGCATTGATTCGCTTAGAAACGACGATCTCTAGCAAAGTGCCGACTCCACGATCTTGAGAGCTTTTGTACCAGGGCTCTTGGAAGACTAAAAGGGCCTGCTCCATAAGATTATGCAGTGCCGCATTGCCAATATCCACATCGGCCGCAAGGTCCGCTAAAGTTGGCGACACCACACAGGATAAGACGGATGCGACGTCTGCCTCGTAGATTCTTCTCACTAGCCACGGCCTCACGAACTAGAGATAACATATTAGCAATCAACAAATAAATTATGGGACATAGAGGATAGGCTTACCGGATCTCGCACGAAACGGGATGTCCATGACAAAACGTCCTTCAAGAATCGAACGTTTTTGCTCAACACTGCGATGCTGACTGTAAGCCGTGCCCACATTTGTCGCTCACCAGCATCGCGGGCTTTCACGGCCTTGAGTTTGATGTCGTCAATTACTGCACCGAGCAGAGATTAGTACGACTCCAGTCCACAACAAGGCTAGGGTCAACTCACATTGGCGTGTCACTGAATGATCAGCGTTGGCCTGTTCTTTGCCTACAGACTCTAAGTGAACTCGAATCATGCTCTCCACAAATGAAGAGGAGTCTCCTGCGACCGCTGGCCACTCGAACGGGATGGACGTGGTCAAGCTTTTAGCCGGCGACAGCTGTGCCGCGCGCTCAAATAGCCATCTTGCATCCTCTCCGGGAAGAGACATGAAGAATGATGAATCCCATGGCAGAAGCTGTTCCTCGTCTTTCGACGGAGGTGACTGGTCCAGATCGATCTCAAGGCCCCGCAGGTGCTTGCATACAATCTTGAGCAAGGGTAGCCTTGCCTGCGTCATGGTCTTGGGCAAGACGAGAGCAAGACACAAGCCGAGTTCGGTTTTCGGGATCGTCCCAAAGATTGTTCGGAGCATTATCTCCAACGAATCTCTGTGAGCCTTTTGCGGCCTAGACGGATGCAATCTCTCCCGGCGACGTTCAGCAGCTGCATCAGAAAACGACTCTAGATACGCCTCCGGGAAAGCGGCCATAGCCCAGAACTGTATCAAGGTGTGTATGAGGGGCCTCCATTCATGCAGCTTCCGTCCCGAATGTCCAAGGGCTGGTAGCACCTGCTCAAGAAATGCGAGGATCTCGTCGAATGGCACCTTTAAGCGCCGGGCGACGCTCAGAGTCTTGTCGATGCAGAGAACGCGGGTGTCCCAATGGACTTCGCGCGCCTTTTCGGACTCTCCACGAGTTTTGTCGATAAGATCCAAGGTGATGTTTATTGCCGGTATGCTAGCCTGCCCCCCTCGAAAAGTTTTTGATTCGTAAGGCTCATACGATGTAAGGATCGCAGAGAGATGCCTATTCAGCAACCGCCTCCGCAGCGGAGGATAGGCTGGGACCGACCCAACGGCGATGTCTCTTAAAAGTGGCATGTGAGAATTGAGCAGATGTCGCATCAAGTGGTCAATACGCTCGTCGGACCAATCTGTTGAAAATACTTCCACCACCGTGGCATTGCTGGATACGTTGAACAACGCTACCAGATCATCAACCCTTAGCAGCTGCCGCGAACCGTCAGGCCGGGTGCCGGTGGATGAGGATTTGAAGAAGTTCGGGATCAAGAGGTGAAGCAGCTCATCTACCGCTTGCGATTTGGAGGTATCGCTGGTGTCTGAACACGCGCCGATGGCTTTCGCGAGCTCCTTGGCCTCTTGGACGCTGAGCTTCTCAAAGATCTCTTTCAGACCGTTCGTGCCTCCGACCGCATCCCAGCCCTTTCCCCGCCATTGGTCTGTTCTCAAGGCGCACTTTAGGACGTTCATGCCGGCACGGCGCACACCACGCGAGGCCTCATCACGCAGGGCGCTCTGGAGGACGCCAGGGAACCTGGAATGGGCGTTGAAAAGCCATATGGCGAAGATTTTGGGAGTAATCGCTCCATTGTGGACGCATTCCAATAGATACCGGTTGGTCTCGAAGACCTCTGTTTCTAAAACATCTTCTTGGAGAAGAGAACGGAAGTACTCTGCTGCCTCCTTCGGGCCGAACCAGGGGGTGAACACCGCAGGATTGACGGCCATTTTTCACGAGAACATGGAGTAGCTGAGAGGATCCATGACGAGAATTGAGCGATGTACCCCTTAAATTTAAGCCTCCAAGTCATGCTCGGCTGATATAGCTAAAATTGTACGTGAGTCATGCGGGGTTGGGGGCGAAATCACGCCCTGAGTGCTAAGGCGAAGGTAGGAACTAATGAGAACGGGTACGATATTTGCCCGACACCCGAAGCCTCTATAGTCGTTCACTCAAGTCTTTGACAGATGTCTTTACTGGGGTAGGTAGAGCTCGGTCTATATTGTATATAGAATACAAGTATCAAGTTGCGGCAGGATATGTCGAAACATGAGTGGTGAGCGCAATGCTAGAACCAGAAACAATAGCAGAGAAACGATACAGCATCGAAAGCATCAGTCGGGCAATAAAACATCATCCGTAGAAAGAATCTGGTCAGCCAACAAGATGCGAACGCATAGGACAGGCGACACCCTCCGCGTCGGTGGCTTCCACGTAATGCTCCTTTCCATGATATCGATACCAGATCTTCAACGTCTTGGGAAGGAGAGGCGCGGGATCATGGAACCCGATGATATGGAACTGCAATCGGTTAGCCTGAGAACAAGTCATAAAAGAGCCAGAAGACAAACCTTGGTGGTGTTCGGGGGGATCACCAACTGCCCCCGATCGACCAACGCAGCCACAGGAATAGTGACATCAGCTGTCTCATAGCCCTCAATCTTGCCGCTCGTCTTCTTCTTGCTCTTCTTCAAGGGCTGCGGGACATATTCGGCTTTCGTGATGACCAGCCCATCCTGTTTCTCCTCCCGAGCCTGTCGTCGTTGTACCTGGTCTCGCATCAGCTCGATCGCTTGCTGGCTCTCCGCTCGCTTCTTCGGAATGAGCTTCTTCAGCTCCTTCTGACGGCGCGCAATAACACGCCGACGGTTCTTGCGCTCGCGCGGACGGATAAATCCGAATTCAAGCGCGCAGTACGTAACCCACGGGAAGAGAATGGCCAGTGCGGCGGAATCCGCATTGACCGCATCTATAGGACAAACAGCAATGGGAAGCCGGATCCTCTGGCCCAAGCGGCTCCACGAAACCGTCATGATGATGCCACGGGCGCCTTCAACACCGACACCAACACCCATGCGGGTGAACTCTCCCACCTGACGCGTACCCTCGATGGACCACCCAAGGGACATATCAAGACTGAGAGTGCTGCGGACCTCGACTCGAACGGAACGGGGTTCATTTGCCGGTGGCAGCGGATAATGGCCCTCTGAGCTCCATTCCGACCGCGCCGGGTCGTACGCAGCGGTGCCTGAGAAGATATTACGGGCATACATAAGAGACAAGGCGCTGCCCTGGGGCGATGCAGCCACGCCTACCTGCCACGCTTCCGCAGCCTTGTCCTCGGCGCGCTGCTGGGAGCGAACCCGCTTGTACTCGACATCCTCATCCTCTTCTTCCTCCATATGATCTACCTCGTCGTCTTCGTCATCCATGGATGCGGTATTCTTTGTTGAGCGGGGGGTCGACATGATCGCAAACGAGAACTGGCTCATTTCTGTGGGAGCCGACAGCGCCGAATCTATATCAATTCCCATGGGGATCAACGGGTTGAAGAACTCCTGCAGGGCCTCCGGCCATGTGAGAGTCCCACTCGACCAGTTACAGACAGCATGTTTCCTCTCACCAATCTGCTTTGTTAACTGGAGTCCGATCGACGGTGGACACTGGTTTAGCGATCGGTTAAAGGTCGTGCTGAGGTTGACAGTGAACGGTTTTGTTCCAGGAACAAGCGTCACAGCCTTGGCCACGTTCGTTCGCAGCGACGGCGCAGGCAAGACCCCGGCGTTCACAGACACCCCCGTATAGCTCAGGAAGGAGAACGGCCGCCAGTTGAAGATTCCCTTCTTGCTCGAGACGTCTCCAAAGATCTTGGTCACACCTGCACCCAACGCCATCTGCTCCGCAACGAGGATGGGTGGCAGCGGCAGCTTTCGCTCTTCTGTCGTTCCATCCACATGTGTTATCGTGGCCTTCTGTTTCACGCGCTTCAGCGGGCCTCCCACGCTGGCCGTGACCGTCATCTGCATCTCTTCCTCCTCCATCACGTCGCGCTTCTGCTCCTCGGCGGACCCATCGGTCGCGGCAGCCTTCTCTCCCTCCTCCTCTAGTTCCACCTCCTCATAGTCCCCTAACAGCTTCTTCAGCGTCGGTACAGGGGCTTTAAACGTGTACCCGACGCGATAGCTCGACGGCGACGGCGACGGGATGTGCAGATGTGTCTCGCCCTCCTCGGCATCATACGAGATCAAAGACGAGGCATTGATGCCAACCGTCAACGCGCCCTGCAACAGTCAACCATCACCCCAAAAACACACAAAACCTGCCAGTAGAAATAAGGGAAAACGCACCCGACTCTGCACCAAACTATTCACCGCCCTGCGCTCCCTCCTCTTCATGGACTCCAAAAACCAGCGCCGGAACTCCTCGGGGGATTGCGCCCGCACACCCAGCTGACGCTCGGCGTCGCTACCGCGGCCCATGACGCCGCCGGGGCCCCATTCCTGCCGCACGCCCTCGGCGCCCAGGAGATCGTAGACGGTCCGTTTTTTCGGGTCGATGAGGGTCTCGTAGGCGTCGCGGATGCGGGCGAAGTGGACCGCGGCCGCCTCGTGCCACTCGGCGGGCTGCTTGTCCGGGTGGAAGCTGAGCGTCAGCGTTCGGTAGGCGGACCGAATCTCCGCGTCGTTCGGCGGCGGGCTCCGCGACAGGCCCAGGAGCGCGTAGTAGTCGGCTTCGTCGGGATAGTCCATCACCATGGAGTAGTCGGCGTCGTAGTCGGGTGGGGCAGCATCGTGCGTGGTACCCCTATTATTAGTAGGGTCGCTGTCGGAAAGGTAGCGGTCGTGCTCCGGGGGCGTGCTCATGCTGGGCGCCTTTTCTCAGTCGTCCCTCTCCTCCGACCCCTGCCTGCTGCTTCGGGCGTGGAGATTGCTGGATGCGGCCTGGACGGGATGGCGGGTCGATATGGACTCTGGCTCGGTCTAGCTCACTCAATCACGATGGATATGCGCTGGATGTCAGGCCATGGTCGCGCGTGGGAGAGGGGGGGGGGGGGTGTTGTTCACGGAGGTTTGAGACGGTGTTCCGGCCACTTTCGGCCGTTCGCTTTGCTTTTCCCTCTTTTTTATGACGTCGGGAGAGGCTGTCCCACTAAGCCTTTTTTGGCAACTCATACTTCCACGGACTACCAGTCATCGCAGACTATGGTTGATTGAATTCTTACCACAGGTGGGAGGTGAACTATACACTTCTCTGACCTAGAGTAGACGCGTAACGCTACTATTATCATTAAAAAAAAGTACTGCCGTACGACTCGAACCTTTATTCCCTCAGGAAGCAAAAAAAGGAGGCCCGAGCCGCGAATTGAACGCGGAACCTCTCGCAGAGATGCTTGGGTGTTTCCCTAAGCGAGAATCATACTGTGTTTCTGTTAGTTGGTGAAGACTTTCTCAGGCACGAGAGGCTTCTTACCCATTAGACCACCCGGGCTGATTATATTTCCACGCACCTTATAAGCGACCAGGTGCTCCTCCTTAGGATTAGGCTAGGTGGAGCAGCCATTGGTCGTATGGTTATGGGCAATGTTCGTGGCAGACGTAAGCAGAGACGTGTAGCCTGTGTCTTACAATCAACAAGCCCTAGGAAGGATGCTTGAATGAGCATACTCAATAACACTCGTGTTAACAATTATAGTACAGTTAATTGATTCACCATGCATCTCCCATGTCCATCAGTCATAATCAGGGATTGCTAGAATCCGTGCCAACCGAACACAAAACAGAAATATAGATAGAAGAAAATGAACGAACCACAGGGTATACTACACAACAACAATGCCACATCTGTTTTACATTACTCATGCCACCAAAAACAGCCAAGAACTGAAGAACAAAACGAACAAGCGCATTCAGCTGGAATCGCCGATCCAGAGAATGTGCTCATCAGAAAAGGGAACATTTCCCACATCCAACGCACGGAAAAACCGCTCGCGGGGCAAGCCCCCATACATGAGGTCTTCGCTGCCTGCGAGGTCCTGTTTCTGGACGCTCGTGCGGATCTGGCTATCCAAGGACGGGCCATTCACAAGGAAAGCTACCTTGCCCTCCGCGTCCAGTGGGTGCTGAACGCACTCGACCATGGCTTCCAGCCTGTTTTCAACGAGGGATACCAGGGGAATCGAGCCGTCCCAGAAGCGACTGAGCTCTCGGACAGCCATGAGGCCATCTTTGATGAGGTTGACGCACTCGGAGAGCTCGACCATCAGCCCACCGGCGCTGAGTACATCCACGGCAGACACGATCACGTAGCCCAGGAAGGGATTCAGGAGGACGCCCTTCGGCGGGGCTGTGTCCAAGACCATCCGTGAGGACTCGTACTCCGTCGCGTGACGGAACAAGGCAAGGCAAAGCCGGAGAACTTCCACGGCGTGGCTGCGCGTGGTGTGGATGTACCGGTCAAGCATGCCGTCGGGCAGGTTCTGGTACCGAGCGTGGCGGTTCAGCTTCATCAATGTCGCATGGAATAGCATGTGAATAGAAATAAACGCATCCGCTTTCTTTGCGCGAATGCTGCGCTGCATGTTTGCGGCCGTGAAGACCAGGTCGTCGGGTAGTCTTGCGGCCCACTCGTCTGATCGCCGGACAATGGTGGAGTGGAACTCCTCGAACAGCCGACTGTATGCCTCAGCTGGGATCAACGACAGCCGGAACACGTGGTCGGACACATCGCCCCAGAGAGACAGAATGTCGATGAGGATTGCCATTGTGCTGAGGCCAGAGTATTCGTCTTCCGGTGACACGGGCAGCTGATTTAGGAAGTTTTGGAAATAAGGGACGGTGGTGTACTCCTGACGCTCGTAGACCTCTTCACGGCATGGAAGTCTCAGAAAGGCCGTTTGTGAAGAGATGAATGTCGAGGACGGGGTGTAAAAGCATGACAGACGCTGCCGTGCTCTGTCAGCGTGGTCACTTCACCAGTTGAACACCGGAGTGGAATACTTACATCCAGCAAAAAGGCGATCCAGAATGTGCGTCGCCGACATTCAATCAACGCCTGGGGATGCAACCCATACTCGCACGATTGTGTCTGCTCCACGATAACTCCGCCCGATTCGACATTGTATCGTAGCCCGCTCACTGTTCGAACCGCCGCTCCCACGGCATCCCAAGACTTGACATTCGCACCGATGGCGTAATACCAAAGACTTAAGATGACCCGACTCTGAGCCAGCTGCAAGGAAAGATTATGCTGGCTGTGTTCGACCGCGTATCGTGCAGTGCGAGAATATCTCTTCAACGCCTTCAGCCGATCTGGGCGATCGGAAAATATCGAGCCCAATGCCATCATTGAATAGAGTAGCATGTTATCGTCCAGTGACTTTTTATCGGAAGACTTCAGCCAGAGGAGGAATGGCCGTCGGGGGAAAAGGTAATAAAGTCGATCATTCACGTACGTGAAGTAGCTTTCAACGTAATGCACAGCCAGCTCTGGGTCCGCTTCGTATGGATCGATACTCCAGTCGCAGGCGAGGGGATCCTGAGGATCCAGATCTTTGATCTCCATCAAGATCTCGCTATAATCGGGGGCTGTGTTGGTTGTAAGATTTCTGGATAGTCCCTCGGCCCCGGTCGACACGCGGCCAAAGCTTTGTGTTCGGGGCTTGTATGGATAGTCAGACTCTCCTAAACTCTCCTGCGTGCTATCCATCGCAGAAGGTGTGAGCATAGAGCCATCGGAAATAGGGGACTGGGAATTAGTCCCGGGTAGAGACGTCGCACTTTCTGATGCCCGTGGCAGAGTATACAATGAGTTGGAGGAAACGGAGAAGTTGTAGCTTCCAGAGGACAGGCTGTCTCGGCGGTCAGTCCGATTGGACATGTGAGATGCTTTCAGGGCTCGATGGCCTCGAGGTCTAGCGCAATATTAGAACAATGACCGATGCCAGAACGAATCTCACGACACTTACGCGCTCTCAAATCGACACTCCCGACCGGACTTCTGGCACTGGTCACATTTGGGAAGGTTCGGCTGGCACTTGATCTTCTTTTCCCTGCAGGTCAGACATGCTTGTGCTAGTCTCTTTCTTGGTTTGCCGGCCTTGGTGATCCCCCAGTTGGCGTTCACCGGGACGCCGTCGATCACTTTTGGGCAATGAGACCCGTCCGCATAGATGTAGCACAAGCCTTCTCCTTCTATAAATCGCTCGTCCACAACGTGCGGGCGAACTTTTGCCTGTTTGTTTCGATTTGATGATGGTTCTCCGGGATCTGCGGTCTCCATTGGGTCTGACTCCCTCTCAAGGGATCTGAACGCATGGCTTGGGTTCGCGCCGTATTGTAAATGTTGCACTGCATAGCCTGCCTGACTAGCGTGATTGGACTGTCCCTCGCGCGCAAGGCCTAGCGTAGATATTTGAGACAGTGGTGGTAGAGTCCCGGTCTGGGAACCGAGATCTGATGGGACGCGAGAGAGATCATGCACTCCATTTCGGCGAAGGACGGGTGATGGTCCCGTGTCGTTATGGAGAGGAGGTTGCGGGGAGTCCTTGGTGCCGTTGGGAGAAGTGTAGAAACCGAAGGCAGTGGGATTGTATGGGGATGGCGGGCGGCTGTCAATGGGCGCGGGAGTTAACAGCTGGCTCACGGAGGGAAGTTGTTCACCCTTCGAGCTGCTAGGCAGAAGGCCTCCGGGGCCGTTCCGTTCTCCTGAGGTCCGCTGGTGTAGAAATGGGTCCGATCCAAATTGTAAAGATGAAGAGGTGCGAGGCGGCGGGAGCTGGTATGGATGAGATCCAGGGACTGGTAAGTTAGTGGAATGATCGGGTTCTCGCTCGAGAGGTCCGCCGCTTAGAGGTAACATACGCCCAAAAGGTCCCACGTAGTAGTTCGACATGTCGGGTGGGTGCCGTTGTAGGTCGAGAGAAACTGCCAGGATGACTATGGTGCAAGGGCCAGTAGCATAACCGCCAATTCCAGGAGTTCCCGAGAAAGGATTCAGCCAAAAGAAGGACAAGAAAAGTAGCTGTTCGAGAGAGCAGGCTTAGTATTGCGAAATGGGTATGTCCGTCAATACATCCACACCTCTCCCTGCAACACAGTGAAGCGAAAGTTTGGCAACCTCAAGCAGATATAGTTGATGAGTAGATGGTCACAAACGGCCTGATGTAGCCGATCTCCGGTTGTCCAGCACAACTTGCCAGCCACAGATGGGCTCACGGAGCGACAGGGTGAAAGTTCCGGACGAGGAAGAATCAAACGGTGTATGAATGCAGGTTAGACTTCGAAGTGTCTCTCTTCAGAAGACAAATGATGCACGATTTTCTGCGTGGAGAATACCGACGGAGCGCCACGGCGTCTGAGTTCAACGCTTCCCATGCACTCGCAGACTGCAAGTAAGAATGTACGACGGAAAGGCAGCGGATGGGTCTAAAAGGCCACAGTCATGGTGCAAACGAGTTTGAAACCCTTTCTTTTCGGAACGAGCTCTCCATCCCAGGGGGGGCTGCAGGATCCCAGTTGATCGTCCGGAGCATCCAACAACGAATGAATGGCGATAGAGAAAGATTGCAACCGGATCGCTTCCACCGGGATCATGCCCAAACCAACAACGAACCAGGAGGGAGTTCTTCTGGACAAGGAAGAAACAGCGAGCGTGTTGTCCGACTGCAGATTGCGGTAAGGTCAGAAAACGAGGGTGCAATGAAGAGGACTAGGAAGTTGAAAATAAAATAAGATCGATAAAAAAAAATAAAAAATAAAAAAAAATGGAAAATAACACATGAAAGGAACAGGCCGTTTGTCGACAACAGACGGGACTCCGTGTCCAGGTAGGACAATCAACAACCCAGGAGGATTTCTTTCTTTGTTCCTTTCTAGTAATCCTGTCTCGGTAGTCTTTTGGCCTTTTTCATTTATCCTGTCTAACAGGGAGGGAAAATATTCTGATACGCCTGTTGGGCAACACCCATAAAGTCCTCGGGACCGCATGTACGTACCTAGTGGCTTCGTCTGGCTTGGGAGAGTTGCCGTGAACCAAGAGCAATCAACCCGAGAAGGTTTGCGTTCGGGGGCAAGGCCTGAACCGACCAAGTTAAGAACGCGAGAGGATGATTTGCTCGCTAGTAGGAAAGGGATTTTTGCCGGCCAAGTGTCCTCGAAGCTGAGGATGTACGCTTGTTCCGAGATCCCTGTAGGAGGGACCAGGGCGAAGTGGAGAATGGGAGGCAGAAAGAAGACCGGGCTTGACGGGGAAAAGGAGAGGGAGAAGGACGCCCCGGAGGATAAAAGAAGTCCGGGAATGGAGCGAGCGATGACACCGGCAGTTGGGAGAGTCGGCAAAGAAGAGGAAGAGAAGGAAGGAAAAGAAGCAATGCTGGGAGGCAGACGAGAAAGAGGGGGCTGTCGAGAGAGACTGAACAATAACGATCGAACAGAATCAAAAGAAAAAAATCCCAACCCTCATTGTAGGTACTAAAATAGGGTTGACAAAAATAAATGGCGATATTATACATGTTTATATGGATCATTCCTGGTAATAATAATAATTCTTATTATCATCATCCTCACTGTCTACGTACGGACGGAGTACCTAGGTAGGTCCTACCTGGTCAGCCCCATTCCGGAGGGAATCAATCCCAAGCATACTAAACAATCCTGAGGATGATCATATGGAAAGGGTTCATTCCTTCATTATTCATGTCTGAGAAACCCGGCTAGTGCGACTCCTCTGGTTCTCTCAAAAGTCAGGACCGAATCCACCACCGGTGGACTAACGGTTCTCAGCCCGCATCCTCCGGACGAGCTATATCGACCGTCGACCCATCCAGTCGTGCTGGATCGATGCTCTCGAGCCTTCAGGATCTCACGATGACCGAACGGAACGCCACAGTGTCAATGCTCACCAACGGTCTAGAAGTCATCAGATCTACTACCACAATGGTTGACACGGTAGTTCAGATCATCAGCATCAGCCAGAGGGAATACTCGTCTCGCAAAGGAGCTCCAGCAGCGTGCCACACCCTCTCTCTCCGGCTAGAACCACTTTCTTCGCAAGGACTAGCCAACTTAATATCGTCGGCCCAAATCATGCCATGGGAGAGATGGACAGGATGGAGACGTTATCCTTTAGTTCGGGTGGATCCTCGCCCAGAGCCGAACTGAGTCTTTTTCTCCTGTGTTTCTGAATTTTTTTTTTCTGTTATGATTTTTTTTTCTGATGAGTTTGACTCTATCAACGATCCTCTTAATTAAGTTAGGTTTTTCTCTTTCCAACGCAGGCCCCGCAGGGATATCCGCTTTGGTCGACGGTGTTCGGAAAGATCCTGTCCCATCTCCATACCAGGTAATCAACCACCTATGAAACATGGAAAGCGAAAGGGGAGAAGGATATCCTCGGGACGGCAGTTGAAAAATAACCTTGTTTCGATGCACAAGGAATCCTCAATCAACGTCCTTTCATTTCCAGGGAGATCACATGGGGCTCCTCCGGCTTCCAGGAGTGATCCGCCCAATTCAGTCAGCAGTAGGCAGGGAACGGTTTCAGAAGACCCAAAGAGGCATTGACAGTTGAGTAGCTGCGTGATATGGTTGAGCTCAGGGAGAATCCTCGTGTGTCTCATTGATGGTTCTCACATGGGAATTGGAGGAGAGTAGCATTGTATGCGATCCACCTCATCAAACCCCATGTCAGTTATTTAGTTATTCTCACGGTAAGAGAACAATTGTATTCATTCAAACCATCTCGATCACAAGCTTCCACCCCCTTATGGACAGAGCCTGCCTGCGGCAGCCCAATGCAGAATCCTTCGGCCGATGCTGCTCTCCACGCAGGACGACTCGGACAAATTCCTTGCGTGTAGTGTCGGCGGACACTCCCCACGGTGTCCACATCTCTCTATCTGCGATTGAGAACAAAACTAACTATAGTAACAATGATAATAATAATAATCACCCTGAGCCTAGGCACGATCCGGGTCGAGGCAAAAGCTGCACGAGTTCCTCCGTCTATCGAGGATCGTTGGCCTGCCATTCGCGGGGTCTCGGCACCAAGTGGGCTGGGCGCCGACGCAAAAGAGGGTCCCATCGGTTTAGTTTCGTTTGCAATAATACTATTCCTGTGTCGTGCGGTGGGCGTGGATGATCCTCTTCGTAACGGTGCGGATACCGGACAACGCCCGTGTGTCGTCGTTATTAGTAGTGATTACCTAGTTTGTACCTAGGTAGCGAGTTGACTAGTGACCGTCCGACTGTCTCAAGTCTGGCGATCCGATCTGCAAGCCGTCCATGCTCGGATACCGTTGTCTCCTATACTCCGTACAATTTATTCCTAAGAAAAGCCGACTTGTATAAAACCATGTGGATTGATAAATGTCTCGTTTCGTCATTGTTATCTCATGGATCGACAACTCCATCACTTGGACAGATATGTGGGCATCATACGATCAGATCTTCCAAATATCATCGTCGGGAAAAAGTCCCACGGATCGATCTCCATCTGCCGAACCACAAAAGGAGAGAAGTCAAACGAAAGCGAGAAAGTTTAAAAGAAAAAAAAAAGACCAAGAAAGAAAAAAAGAAAAAAAGAAAGAAAAATAACCCGTGGCTGATCATTGGCGCGATCAACTCAGATCGTTATTTTTTCCGAACATCTGCCGAGACTTTGAGGGCTCCTGTACCATCAATAGTACCTAGTAATAATGCACAGCACGCATGTGTACCTGGTACCTAGGTCCGGCCCACCCGCAGGCATTCAGAGTAGTAGATAGTACGTACGGAGTACAGCAAATTCCACGGACAGGCATCCGCCATGAACATCATCATTATACCACCCCTGTCGCGGTACGAACCATCCATCAGCCTCAAACGCCAGCTGTAACGAGACGATCCTGTTCTCCCGTGCATCAGGACTTGTCCGGTAAGAGGTAAATCTCACCACTACCGAGCTTCGGTATCTACGTCCGGAGGGAGGTCCGTCTTGAGATAGGTACCGTGATCCTAGGATGGGAAGAGAGTGTGTGTGTGTGAGAGGGAAAAAAGGGGCAGTCGTCGAACGCAATATAATTCCAATCCGCCCCCTTCATGGTTCAGATTCCGATAGGATCACTTAGCGCCAGCCAGTCTGAAACATAATATATACTGGCGGAACCCCGGGCCCCTCGACGAGGATGCGAGCCTTGACATGCTTTGTCCATTGCACATCATGTATGCACGCTCTGGATGGCGAAGGTAACTACTACTAGTTAGGGACCTCCCTCGCTAGCCGACCTGGGTTCGGGGCGCCGGCAAAGAGGGATCATCCCTGCACAGACTCCCTGACCAGCCCCTCGTAACCAACACACGGAGAAAGAAAGAAAGCCTGCGATGCGACCATGGCTGCAGATCACCGCGCAACCGACACACGAGTGACAGGTGGAAGACAGGACGGAGTGGTCCCTAGTAGGAAATCGAGCTCGGCTCCGGAAGTTACATCCAGGGGGGTCAGGGAGTTATCGGCCGCGATCAATTCGATAGTTTGAAAGCTTATAAGCGCCAACCCATTGTGTACGGAGTAAGTGGAAAGGGTGGGGTATTTCGGGCTTTGAAAGGAAAGGTACGGAGGAGGTATCCAGTTGAGGCCCTCCACGGACCAGAGATGTCCTCCGTAGATACCTCGGTAAGTCGTGTGCGAGAGGACACTTGGTATCTTGCCTTCTTTGTAGGCTGAGATGTGTCCCCTCCGATCATTTTAGATGCTGGATGGATGTCAGAGATTAAGCAAAGGATTGCCGCCACTCCAGGCAATTCCGTCGTCCATCATTGGAGAATGCCGACGGCTGAAGGACGGGAGGAAGGGCCACCTCGGCTGATTCCTGTGATCATCATCATCATCATCATCACACTGGACCTACGGAGGATGTCACTGCTGAGTAACTACTACCTAGTCACTTGGTAGGAGACAAAGAGACGCGGTACCTGACTATCCATACGGAGTAGGTCCATCGCCATCGTGTCCGTCACTTTGTATAGTAAGCATCGACGTGCTTAGAGTTCGACCAGCCCGATCCTATCGGCAACCAGCTCTAACCGAATGAATTGAGTTTGACAGTCGTGACACGGACGGTTGAGAATAATTTCCGTGGTTCCAGCCCCAGGAACTGGGATCAGGCCGATCATCTTCTTTGCGTTGGCGGAAGACACCGCGAGTTCCTCCGTCCGATTGCACCAGCATCGACCTATCCGGACGGCGGTTGATGATCTCTCGTCGCCAGGGTCCATTCCGTTCAACCGAGTTCAGGGCCAGTCGCCCTGGATCTCCATTCGGCGAGCTAGCGATGTCAAAATTTGGCAATATATGACCAAAAAATACTACCTTGCCCTGAAGCAAGCTCGTGAACTTCATATGATGCCGCCGGGACAAAGTGGATCGAGTCCACCACGTTCGCGTCGCTGATCTGGTCCGCTAGTACGTACTCAAGTCTTGGCATTTGTCTCGGAGCGCGTGGAGCTTAGGGTTGGTTCTTTTGCGGTTCGATTCTGATTGCCGTTGGAGGTGCCAAATGCCGACTTACTGCTTTGGGTAATTGTCCTGAGGATGATGGACGTCCTGCGATCCTCCGTGGGCCCTACTATGTACCGGTATAGATCAGATCACCTCCAGCTCATCAGTACAGAGTGTAATGAGTTCATCCCTGGCCTCACCACCGATGTAAGCCCAGACCTAAGCACCGAACCCAAGAACGTGAAAGCCTCACAACCCAAGACAAGAAAGAACCAACCCAAAGTCATTACGTACGCGACAAATAAATTACCTCAAAAGCCCAATTTACCCGGAGCCAACGAGCAAGCGCAACAAAAGAACGAGACTAAACCCATCTGCGCAAATGCAGCGCAGGCGAGAAGGATGCAAGTCTCGCAACTGACCGGGTTTCACGATACCAATCCTTCGGAGCCGACATCCTGGAAATGTTGGTCTGTCCATCCGTCGATGACTGGACGGCCACCCTGGCACCACCCTAGGGACCCTCTTACCGCACAGCCGGAGGGGGATGGTACGTACCCCGTGCTGTATCTATCCGGGCTTGTGCTGCCAAGTGAACCGGGCGCTGCTATCCCAGTTCGAGCCGTCAGTAAGCCTTAGCTGCATTTTTCTGGCGTTGGGTTTCGGCCTATGCTGCCGACGTCGCCCCCTGGACGGGGGTTATGGGCGTGTGTGTCCGTGTTGGGTTAACGGACGGAACGGGGGCGGCCGACATGGGCGATATGCACGTAATTCTCCGCGCAGCTTAGGTAGACGGAAGTCGAAGGAGAGTTTGCTCGAAAGGGATAGGTGGTTGCCTCCGCGGGCTGGTCGACGCGAGGCCGGCGTCGTGGTGCCTGAGGATTGCCGCGCAGGGTTGCAGTGCACATGCAGATGTATATTAATCGGCCGCGACGGGCGTTGAGGCGCAACCCCTGTTGAGCCCGTCCTTAAGCGATGCGATATGTGGCCGGATCCCTATGGAACGGGTTCGCCAGGCGACCCTGGTTGATTTGGAGGAGCTATTTGTAGCGGTGGCGTTCTGGATTTAATATGCTTAATATTGCGCTAGAGTATGACAGCTCATGCTCAATATCGCTTGCATGTTTAGTTCCTGTTAGTTCGGAGACCGGTGGTATCCTCAGAGCACTCCTACCGGAGAGGATCCCTACCGTTGTGATCTACTACAACTACAACAAATGCAAAATGCTTGGACATTACTAATTCGTATTATCATCACGGGTATTGCAAACCGTATTCATTTGCTGTGCTACCTTTTTAACCAGTGAAACTCATATCAAACCCAATTCGTCACTCCCAATCTAAGCCTCGTAGAGAGTGTTGAGGAACTCCTTGGAAGCAGCCTCAGGCTTACCCTGCTCGAGGGTCTTCTGGCCGAGCTTCTCCTTCGAGAAAGCAGCAGCGTAAGGGTTGAGACGGAGCATGACCTGCTTGTTGCGGAGAGGGTTCTTCTTCTGGACATTGCCGCGCTTGGTACGGGCCTCGCCCTTGGGGGCACGGAGGACGGACTGGATTTCAGAAGAGTTGATGAGGCGGGCCAGATCGGCGTTGGCGACAACATTCTGGGGCAGGGTGTAGTCCTTCTTGAGGGCGGCAGGGGTGGTGGTGCTGCCGTAGACCTGGTCAAGGGCCTGGAAAGCGGCCGAAGACCAGACGATGAAGCGACCGAGGTGACCACCAGGGGCGAGCTGGAGGAGGTTCAGGGAGAAGACGGAGGAGGTCTCGACACCGGGGATGTTGCGGAAAGCGCGGACGAGCTCCTTGCCGTCAACCTCGGGGTTGTAGACAACCAGAGGACCACGGCGCTGGCGGAAGCGGCGGTTTCTCAGCTTACCCTTACCGGCACGCATCTTGCGGGACTTCTGGACCTTGACGAGCTCAGAGCCGGCACCGAGGGCCTGGAGGAGGGCAATGGCGGCCTTGGTCTTGGTGACGGCAGCACCCTCGAAGGTCTTGGAGTCAACAACGAGAGGGACCTCGGGGATGTTGGCGACGCGGTGACCGCGGGCGAACAGAAGGGCAGGGACGGAGGAAGCGGCCAGAGCAGAGGCGGTAGCGAAGCGTCTGCCGTTGGTGTTAGTTTTCCCGCTCAGTTTCATCACAACAATCCCAATTGAGTTCAGCTAATCCATACCTCTGTCCAACGTTGACCTTCTGGTGCCACTTGCGCCAGACCTTGGTGGGAGCGAACATGCGACCAGAGCGGCACTGGTTACCGAAAGCAGCCTGACCAGCACGGTGAGTACCACCACCGGAGACACGGGGGATACGAGCGACAGCGCGACCTGTAGGCAGAATTTTCCATCAGCCATTCCATCCCGACCCTTGAAGTGTTTTTTTTTTTTTTTTTTTTTTTTTTTTGGCGTCCAATTTCACATACCAGTACCCCAGGACTCAGCAGAGGTCTGTTCACCAGCCTTCTCGCTCACGGCATAAGGCTGTCTCTTGTTCTTGGCCATACCGGTGTGAACCTGCCTATAATGAACCGGTCAGCCATCGCATTCCTCCCCTGTAACTCTTTCGCACGACGGTCGAACATACTGGACGATATCAGGACGAATGGGCGCAGTGAAAACGGCAGGCAGGGGGAGGGTGGCCCCGCTGGCCTTGCCCTCAGCCGTGGCGATAGTGACGGTAGGACGAGACGCCATTGTTGTCGACGATGAGGTTGGTCGGTGTCGGTCGGTCGAAGTTGGAGATCAAGACTCTGTCCAAAGTGCTGGCGGAATTTTCGCTTAGTTGGCCCGCTGCGGGTGGTGGGTTTGGGGAGCCCTAAGCCCTAGGTGATTCTGTTTTAGGAATAGTATCCGCCCTACCTCGCAGTACTCCGTCTCTACCAACTCCACCATAACTACTCCATACTCAAAGGCTTAGTCTAGACATTAGACTGTTGTTAGATATATGGGATGCCGAGTAAATCATTCGACAGGCTCTATAGCCTTTCAAATATCTCTTTCGTCAATTGCTGTGTGATTATCAGCCCAACTTTCTGGATGCTGACAAAGAACGACGTCACGTGTGACTAGTCACATGTCTGGATGATGTCAACAACAACAACAACAACAAACGTACAGTTTCACCTTCATCCCTGCCAGAATAGGATATTCTGTCCAGATGTCGATCTGCTTGCTCTGTCATTCAATCGAATATATCAATCCTTATCAATGATCTGCGCAGCGTACTTTTTTCACTCTATCATGAGTGAAAACAGGAAATGATCCTGTCTGATTCGCTTTCAAAGCCCTGGGAATGCTCTTCTGCACATTCTTGGTGAAGGAGTTGCTAGATTAACTTGCTTGATGTATCAGTACTATTTTGACGGTTTGTTTGCAGAGTATCCTAGACATTGAATGACGCCTTTGTATTTCGATCATACTTGTTGGTGAAAATATATATCAACAGCGGCAACCCTTAGTTTGTAAGAGGACCTGACATCTCTCATCCAGTTCCTCTTCCAATTATCTCAACACTCTTGATGTGTCTATTATGGGCCTATGATATCTATATCTATTTACTTTCTATACCATAACGGCTGTCGCACTACATGAATGGAGGCCCTATATTGCAACCTTGCTCAGACTGGGTCACTTCATCTTATACACACTTGAGTCTTCATGACTTCTCAGTGCTTTACATACTTGGTGAATCTGATTGACGAGAATGGTATTCTGGGATGCTAACTGCGGCTAGCAGTCTGGGTCTATTCATACTCCTCATATTCAATGCCTTCTGGAGCCAGAATGAACAGAGCCCGTAACATGGGGTATTGATGTGTGCAAAGCTCATTACAGACAGAAACACCGCCGTATTTGGACTACCAAACAGGATAAGCAGGACCACTAGCGGGCCACTGTAACCTGGCGAGATCACTGTTAATATCTAAGATTCGGGTGAGATCTTTGACAACTGCTCATCAGTGGACGAAGATGGAGAGGAGAACAAGCACGCGGATACAGAGATGTTCTAATCACCGAGACAACAGTCTTCGACCACTATCTGCAGGCACATCCAGAGCGTTGGATGGCCTAGAGTAGATGGATCTTCGTGAAATTCGATATCTTTACGCACTCCGGCATTGATAATAGCTCTATTCCAAGGCAAAAACGCCTAGTCAGCCCCTCAAGAGGAGACCACTCGAATCCCGGAGCACTGGCTCTTCGGCTCGTGAGGGCACGGCCAAATATATACCCTCGTTCGAAGCTCTTCACACTTTCCTGTGGCATTGCGACAAGGCTGATCCGGGCTTACGGAGAGAGGGCTGAGTGTGCTCTCAGGAATATCGAATCTTCTTCCTAGCATGCCACAGATTATTGTGAATACTCGTGGGATATTTGCGGACACAGTGAGGTCCTTGCCTCCAGTCTCACCGTGACCTACTCGTGGACCGCAAACTGGACAGGATCTCGCAATGATCTCGAAAAACGGCACGCGCAACACCCGTCATTCGAATTTTACGTGGCAAGTGTGAGCTCTCACATCTCCCGTTGTCCAATGTTTATTACCTGTTTTTATCATTATACATACGACGCCTAACCTACGCCTGTCCATCTCGAATCAGCAGAGGATACAAATGGTAGGACCACGCGGGAGGAAGAAGCTAACAGATACCATTGAGAAAGGCTACGATGCCGTCTCATAAGGATGCAAGATCCAGAGTCCTAACCGACGGACATATGCGGTATCGCTGGGAAATTGTTCGGAATGAGTGTCGGCTCTCATTTCATACTAATGAATGACTCAAAGATTTTTCACGTCAGGGCAAACTAAAGGCAGATACCCGCGCCGGAGCTCCCTTATTCAATGATCCAATTGGTGTGCATACACAAAGAGAACTTGCAAAGCGTGAGGACCTCGCTGTCCTTACACGTGGTGGTCTTTGGGCCCGAATCTCACAGTGGGTGAAGTTGTTTGACACATTGATCCAAGTCCTCTTAATATCCTCATCGTAGATGACAACAAGCAGTTGTGGACGCTGACTTTACCTGCGAGGCAGATGCAGAATGGTCTGCTTCGACATTCGACCGTCTGATCAACAAGGGCTGCCGTAAGGCCCTATTGAATGTCTCATATAGGTCCCACAGGATACTATATCAACCGACCTCAGTGGCCAATTCTGAAGCCTTGAATCTATTGGCAGGGTTGGCCGCGTGCAGCTTGATCGCTACCTGTCAATGCAACATGGCAATCGGCCAGTGAATGCGAGATAAATGTCTAAGGTATGTGGCAGTAGGTTGATATCTGCGTTTGTGCGCCTATAATGATAACAGTCGGACATGTTGAAATTGGCGTCCTGGGCGGCACTTCAGCTTCAAGCTCACTCAACAGCTCGAGGAAAGCACGGAACGCAACTACACCTCAGAGCCTCCACGAGCAGGACCAGCCGCATTGACTGAGGTGTGCTACGTGTGCTGAGCCTCATCTCGTTCAAGCCGCGACTCTACAAGCTGGTGAAGATGGCGGCGCCCCAGGGCCCTCAGGACGAGACGGCCGCTTTGAATGTGCGCACCGAGTTGACCGGCACAACAAGGGACTGTCCTTTATTTTCTTTTTACCACCACCCGGCGAAAGATCCCGCCCACCTTATCATGCTGGATTGTGCGGAAGTCGCCTTCTACCTACATACAATTATCTGGTAGAGGAACAGCAAGGCTTTTGACACGCTGTTTGGCATGGGAGCTTTGGATGGCGTGTCCCACTCCCTCCCCCCGGCCATAAGGATGATGATAAGGATGATGAGGATCTAGATCATTCTAGTGAGGTTTGTCTTATGCAGACCTGAGTCCTTGGATACATTTTACTCGAGTGGTAGTAGTAGTTAGTACAAGGAACCCTCGACGTTGTTACTGCGGTGAGGAGGTTGGCTTTCTGGTCCGCAGCGGAGCATCCGTGTAACCTCCTTGCATACCAACCAACAGTCAGTTGAATGATACCTGACGGCAATTTTCCCAAGGTGACCGAGAATATAAAGGATAATTCTCAAGACTACTTCTACGGAGTACAGAGTATAGAAAGAAAGAAAAGTGCAACATGCAATCTACATTTTGGATCCATTCTCCCAAGTACATACAAGAAGATAAAGCTCAGTCAACGACTCCGCCACCCAAACGCAACGCAACGCAACCAAACGCACCCACAAAGAAAAAGCACGACTCTGCCAGCAAAGTCTAAGCGTGGACGTGGGCGTGAGCATGGCCGTTGTGCGCGCGACGGGTGTAGCGCATGGAGTTCAGCATGCGCGGCTGGAGGGTCGACTCGATGGCAAAGTTCTGCGACTGGCCGGCGTTGCACTTGGTGCCGGCGGCCATGGGCTGGGACTCGCTCCACTGGCCGTTGGCGCAGCGCTGGAAGGCGGCGCCGCCGATGCAGTTCCACAGGCCCTCGGGGCTGCAGGCACCGGTCAGGGCGCCGAGGTCCGAGCCGTCCGAGCCGGAGCCGTCAGAGCCAGAGGCAGGGGCGGTGGCCGACGGGGCGGGGATGGGCTCGGCGCTGCTGGTGGGGACGAAGATGCCCGGGGCGGAGGAAATGGAGGGCAGCGGGTCGGCGGTGGCAGTGGGCACGGTCAGGGAGACGGAGACGGTGACGCCGACGCTGGCGGTGGGCTCGGGGGCGGCAGAGGAGGAAGAGCCAGAGCCGGAGCCAGAGCCAGAACCGGAGCCGGAGCTGCCAGAGCCAGAGTTGCCAGCACCGCCAAAGGTGGGAGTGCCGCTGCAGGCGGTGGAGCCCTCGGGGGCGAGGTTGGCGGCGTTACCCAGGTACTCGACGTTGTCACCGGGCTGGGGGAAGCGGATGTCGATGCCCTCCTGGGTGGTGCAGCCGTTGACGTTGGCGACGAACATGGGGGGGAAGCTGGAGGAGCGCTTGGCGAAGGCGTTCTCGTCACGCTTGGAGGCAGAGCCGCCGGTGACGGAGATGGGGGCGCAGTTCATGTACATCTCGCGGTTGCCGATGCGGTTGAACCAGGTCCAGGCGAGAGTGTACTTGCCGGGCTCAATGCCCTCGGGGATGGTGTAGGTGAGGTCGGAGGGGACGCTCATGGAGGCGCCGCCGGAGAGGTTGCCGTCGGCGTTGGCGGGGCAGCCACCCTCGAAGGACTTGATGACCATCCACTCGGAGTCCTTGGTGGGCTGGAGGTCCTTGGTCAGGGAGATCTGGCAGGAACCGCCACCGTGGACGGCGCTGCCCTGGAGCTTGAGCGGCATGGACTGGCCGATGGCGGCGGTGGTGATCTGGGAGGGCTCATCAAAGACGCCGGAGCGCAGCTTGCAGGGGAAATCACTGCCATCGGCGGCGAGGGGGGAGTTGTTGAGGCTGTCGGCACCATAGGGAGTGGGCTCGGTCATGAGGACGTGAGCGTTGACGGCGGAGCCCAGGAGGGCGGCCACAATAGCGGACTTGGAGAACATTTTTGAAAGTGATTGGAGATCTGGAGATCTGGAAATCTGATGTAGAAGGAGTGGGAGATGTTTGACCGTGCCAGACGAATCAAACGATGCAGAAGCTGGTAGAGTTAGCACAACCCGAGAGAAGGACGAGTTGAGCAAAGAAAGCAGTCGGCCACAGGCACAACTAAGCAGAAGAAAGGAATGAAGACAGGAACTGGCCTGTTGGAAAGCGGACGAAAGAGTAAGGACAGAAGCGCGCTGCGTGTTGACGAGAGGAGGGAAGAGGAAGCGAAGCGAAGAGCAGTAGGGGATTTTATAGAGAGAATTGCCGACGGTGAGGGTTGCAGTGGGGGACGCGAGGGATCAAGCCGGGCGGGTCTGCTGGGGGGCGATCTGAAACGAGCAGTTAGGGGATTTCAGGTCTTTGTTCTGTTCTGTTTCTCTATTCGGTTCTCATCTACGGAGCACCTACTGTTACTTTGGTGATGATGATTTACCTCAGGATGTGGTAGTTGATACATCATCTTGCACGCTTTCTGTTCATCTATACAATAATTCTACTATGTGTCCATTCGATTCTATCTACTCTATCTATCCGCTCTTCTTTATTCTGTACAATATTCTATTCTACGTACCTATATTATTGTATTCTCCTATTGCTCCGTAGATCCACTGTCGCACCATCACGTAGTGGCCCTTTAGATTGGCTGTTGCCACCACGGTTGGCGCCCACCTGGCCTATCAGCTCGTTTAGACAGGGCAGTGTTCGTACCGTATTATTTTGAAAATCATATTATATTATATCCCATTATTATTATTATTATTATTATTATTATTATCCTTATTATTACTATGTAGAATACTACCTAGGTAGTATTCCTATTTCATAATACTGTAAGAAGAAAACTTGAATGAAAGAAACTTGCCTAGGCTTCCACTGTTCCAATGAGATTCTCTCAGCCCAGTCAGTTTCAGAGTCAGCCTCAGCTTAGCTGTATTCTGTACGGGAGAAACTCAGCTGAATCCTGCTGCAGGAACAGGCAGCCGCATCAAGGGAGACGAGACGATCTTTAACCCGTACCGACCCGTGGACCAGCCTCCTCCTCCTCTTCCTCCTCTCCTGGTCGGCCCATGGTTCACATGCGGAGGACAAGTCGGTTCCAGAGTTGATAGATACTACCTTAATATCGAATTTAATATCAAATGGAATCCTACCTAATAACGAGTCAATACCCGGCATCGTTTCACATTGATAGTCCCCGCGATCCCTCCCCTCGTAAATGAACCCTCCCCGATCCACCCGCGACTCGTCAATGCCGACTGATCAACCATGGCCGCAGAGTTTTCCATCACCGCCACTCACCAGGGACCTTCGGTGGAGTAGGACTTAGTCGTACGTTGGAGGCAAGGTAGTAGTACTTAGGTAAAGGCCGTTACTGGTCGACTCACTCTGCCTCAGCGCTTCCACCGACCCCCACCGTCCACCACCAGGAATCCGCAGCGCCAAATAATGGCAATCTCGCCTGTCGTGTCCGGCGCAACACCAACCACGCCACACATCGTCAGGTCCCGTCCACGTCACCCGTCGTCTTTGGGTCTGACTCGCTCGCTGGCTCTCGGGGGGGGGGGGCAGCGGCTGTCTCTCCCGCGGAACATGTCGAGTCTGCCCGGTTGGTGTCCCGATGTATCATGCGGTGGTCAAGCTTTGGCACGAGGTGTGATTGGTGAGGTTACGAGAATTCTGAAACATGTGATAGATCTTGACTTGATCTTGGTGTCGACGGAGTACTACGTTTGTTGCACTACCCTACAGGACTTTGCTACAGGTTCAATTGCTACCTAGGTATCTAAGTAGTATTCTGTCAGCTATGTACAGCACTATTCACGCTCCAGAAGATAGAAGGTAACAAAAGGAAACCCATACCCATAATATACCTAGAAGAGGATTCACTTCTTCCCCTTCTTCTTCTCATTACTCTGCACAAATCCCCCCCTCACCAACGCATCCCGCCCAACCGCATTGATAATGCGAAACCGATCCGGCCCCAACAACATCCCCCCATACCACCTCGTCACCACAACCACCACATCCCACACATCCATCAACTGCATCAGATGCAGCAGTCGCCCGCCCGCCGCCGTCTCCCCATCATCATCACAATCCTGCACAATCATCTCCCCCTTCCCTCCCCCGTCTGCAGCCCTATCCTGCCTAATCCGCCACGCACTAATATTATGCGTCGCAGCCGCAACCTTCTTCTCCGTCGCAAGCAGGTAATCTAGAAACCCGCGCGCCTGCGCCAGGCTCGTCACCCGCGCCGCCCGCCCCACAAACACCGACTTCTTCTCCGTTACCACCTCCGACAGAACCCACTCGGGCGGATGCTCGATGCCGAACGCGTCTCGGAGGGAGAGCCGGGCTATATCGGTCTGGTCTACTTCCGACTCCTTGGGTGTCGTTGCATCTTGGGATGCTGGTTCTGTGGTGGTGCCGCCGATGTTCAGCTCGTGGAAGGCTTCGACCGCCTCGCTGAGCACGTCGAAGAGACACACCGCGCCGGGCTGGTGTGTGCGTTGCACGATGTCTTCGAGCACGTCGACAGCGAGCTTGCCCTCCCCGCGCGCGGCTGTCGACGCTGTGCCCACGATCTGGGGCCGGGTGTCGGGGTAGGAGGCTTCGAAGCGTAGGATGAAGGAGAGGTGTGGGTGTTCGGGGATTTGGAGGGTGATTGTTGTTGTGGGTGTGGAGGAGGAGGATGAGGTGGTGGTGGTGGTGGTGGCGCCCAGGTCTAGGGTTGGTGCGGTGGGCGCCCCCGTCCCTGTGACGGTTATCGTATCCGGATCGTAGATGGCATTGATTGCTTCGATTTCCTCGGCGAGGTCGGTGTTTTGGAGGGAGAGGTCGGGCATGGTGAGGTGGTGGTGGTGGTGGGATGCGGTACGGATGCGATGGCGGTGGGGTGGATTCCGATGTCATCGGTTCCGTTATGTAACATGTAGCATTCCTTCGATCTTGAAGACCAACCGAAGAGCGTAAAAAGCAAATAAGGTATAAAGTATGTAAACTAAAAAAACTATATCGCAAGTGAGGTATAGGCTATGTTTGCTAACACCCCGTCCCTAGCAAATTCCCCGACTGCGCCGCATACATCTCCTCCCCCTCCAGACCGTCCAGGTCCTTGCGCTGCCAGAACGCCCGGAACCCGTCGACCAGTCGCTCGGTCACGCCCTTGACCTCCTCGGCCGGCATGGCGGCGAAGCACAGTCGTTGATACTGCCACGCGCGGTCGGCGACCGTCGGCGTGGGCGCGAACATCGTGCCTGGGCCCAGCAGACACCGGTACGGAGCCTGCGTCAGGTGCACCCACAGCGCCCGGGAGAGCCGGTCGGCCGCGTACTTCCCGTACAGCGGATGCGTCTCCAGGCAGATCCTGATCCAGACGAACATCCCGCCCGTCGGCCACGAGAACTCGAACATCTGCCGCTTGTCAACGACTTCCCATGCCTCCTCGTCGGCCACCCACGCGTCCGCGTCGACGAAGAACCGCGATTCCTCCAGAACAGTGCACATGTCCTGCATGCGTCTCTCGTACCCCCCGCGCAGACCCTCCAGCCACCGCACCCAGCCGTCCATCTGCCAGCCCCTGTCGGCTTCGGCGCCCTTGTTCCGCGCGGCGGATGCATCATCAACTTGCTGTCCCAGAAGCAGCTCCGCGACCATGGCCTGCACGAACCCCGACGGCGCCTGCGTCGACGTCTCGGTAATCCGCGCCAGCCGCTCAATCACCGCCGGCTGCGCCGTCACCCATCCGAGTCGACAACCCGGCGCGATGGTCTTGGAAAAGGTATCCAGCCGGACGACGCGACCGTCCGTGTCGACGGAGAGATACGACGGCACCAGCGAGTCGAGGAACTCGTACCCGGAGGATTTTCCATGCGCGTTGTAGTTGCGACGCGCGGAGGCTGTATTCGAACCACTACCGCGGTACTGCGCTTCCAGCGCCGCGGCCGACGGATACTGCAGGTTCCAGTAGGGGTCGTCCTCGATGATGATAATGTCGTACTGCCTACACAGGGCGTAGATTTCCCTGCGCCGGTCGACAGACAGTGTGCCGCCCGTAGGGTTCTGGCCGATACTGCGGGAAAGCCAATGTCAGCCGGATAAGGTTTAACGGTTGGGCCCACGCATAAACGTGCATACCGGCCCTCCCTCTGCATTCCACACGTCATCCGAGAGACAACTTACGTGATGGTGTACATCAAGTGCGGGCGTTTTCCGTTGCGCAAATCCCAGTTCCTCAGCACGTCAGCGAGGCCGCCGGTGCCGTGCGCGCGCATGCCCTGGGCATCCATCGCCACGGGCACCACGTTCAGCCCGCGCGGCTTGACCGTCGCGATGGCGTTCATGTAGACGAATTCCTCGCAGAGAATGCCCTCGCGCTGACTGGGCCCGTCGCGGGCCGGGTCCCACGGGTTGGTGAAGGCCTCGATGGTCTTGCAAAAGCCGTCGGTGGAGCCGCAGGTGAGGAGGGTGTCAGGTCCGCGGGCGTAGGGCACGTTGGGATGCAGGTGGCGGCGGGTGAATTGGCGGACGAAGGTGGCCATGGCCGGGAGGCCGTCGGCGGTGACATACTGCAGCGCGGTGGTGAGGTCGATTTTCTTCTGGAGATCGGTGGACGCGCTTTCTTTCGGGATGAGGACGCGGGTCGAGGTGGAGGAGGGAGAGGGTGATGCGGAGGGCTCGAAGCGATGGGGCCGAGCGACAGCGGCTTCGAGGGTGTCGTATGGGAAATAGGAGGCGTTGGGTAGGCCTATTCAAAGTCTGTGAGGATTCGGATGCGTGGATTGACTGTATTATGAAGATATACCTCCGGCTAGATTGGCAATGCCTGGGATCAGAAAGTACTTGTACAAGTCCTTGATACTGCTGGCTTCGCGCCGTTTAGTGATGGTGGAGAAATGATGCGATAGGTCCCTCGGGGGAGGGAGAGATACGGTGCGAACCATGGTAGTAGTCTGTTCACTATACAAGAGAGAATGGAAGTGGAGGAGATAAAGAGAGACGATGGATGGGCCTCATCATCTTAAAACCAGCGTTATCGGGTTGCTTGATAAGCAGAACCACCTCAAATGGGGATCCAACGGTTAACCTGGAGCCTCCACTGGGACTGTGCACTCCTTATCCGACAAATCCGGAGGTGAGCCCAGATACTGTCTGTCCGGGGATTGGATGGAGCACCAGGATTGATATGGCTGCTGTCTGGGGATGTTCCGTCCAGACTGTTTCTTACTAGGTAGGTAGTTCATCAGTTCATCAGATTCTGAATGTCCTCGTATTGATCGCCTGTCATTGATAGAGCCCATTGTAATCTGGCTCGGATAGAAATGGGTCATCGTCTCCACGGGGTTCGTGGTGCAACCCAGCAGATGACATGCTGTTTCATGTTTGTTCTTGTTGATCAAGATCCTGAACAGGAATTTCAAATGCATATAGAGTGATATAGAACTGTCAAAGTAAAATAAACGGTATAGAGAATGGAGTAGGTTTGTGCCTGACAGACTGCATAATGGCATAATTGCATAATTAAGTAACGATCGCCACATACACCTTACCTAAGCATCACCGCCACCGCTGCCTCAACCACAGCCCCCCGATTCTTGGAAGCCTCAGGTCTCCTCTCCCTCATCTCCTTCATTCCATCAACAACCTTCATTCTTTCGACGGTCGGTCATTCCTCTGATTTACATCATTCCTTGTCTTCTCCCAGGCATTCGTGGATATCTATCTCTCCACTGGTTTGTGAGAGCCCGTAAGATCCGCTTTCGGATCTAGAACCTGCATCAGCCCCCACTCTGCGCCATCTACTTCTCTCTCTCTCACATTCGGTCTCTCTCTCTCCATCATTTCTCCCTTCATCAAACTCATCCACTCCATCGCTGGCTCGATTTTCCCTCTTCTTAGGTCCTAAAATAGGATGATCGGTGAAGGCCCTGAAGATGGTTCTCGGGTCTATATCCCGCCGCTCTTAGATGACGATGATCCCTCGGCTGATCCCGACGCTTCCGATCTTTTGCGTCCGCAGGATGAAGAAACCGGTGAGACTTACCTTCCCGTCTGGCTACGGGAGTCGTCGAAGTCGTTTCGCTGGGGATGGATTCCCTTACCCCTACGCAAAGTCGGTCGGGCCACCGCAAACTGGGTCAAGGGCCCAAATCCACCCCATGATCTGCTGTTGAAGCCCTTGTTTCCCCGCTTTCAAGAGCTTCCCGTTCGGTACCTGGAGCGCTTCTTCCCCAAGCGGAAGTACAAGATCGCTCTGCTGTCAGTCTTCTATCTCGCCTGGTTTCTTCCGTGGATCATTATTTTGCTGCACTCGCGATCCGCCGGTTTCATCGAGGGATATGGTCGCCCGCAGACCCTCTCATGCTCGACAACGCTCTGGTAAGTCCGATGCCGCTCCCTCCCTCGGCCAGACCATCTAACCCGACCACAGGTCCTACGGAAACGAGTGTGGCTTGAATGGAAACGACTGTCGACCTTTCTCAGCGTCGGTTCTCCCCTTCCGTTGCCCTGCGAACTGTCGGGATGCGAAGTTGGCCAACCCTCACATGGTCGGAAACCACACCTACAGCTACCAAGGCCTGGTGGTTGGAGGACCACACCCCGGATCGGACGATCCGCCCATCTACCGCGCGGATAGCTTCATTTGTCAATCGGCCATCCATGCGGGGGTCATCACAAACACTGTCGGAGGCTGCGGCGTCCTGAAGCTGGAGGGAGCCGCCCACTCGTTCCCGGCTTCCAAGCAAAATGGCATCAGCTCAGTCGGCTTTCCGTCCACCTTCCCGAAAGCGTTCAGCTTCGTGAAGTTGCCATCGTCCGAAGAGGCTTGCCCTCAAGATCCTCGCTGGCCACTGTTGGGCATCACCATCGCTGCGTTGGGTGTTTTGTGGCTCTTCTGCACTTCACCGCCAGTTCTGTTCTTCACCACCTTTTTCATGATTTTCTGCCAGACCGGCTTGGTATCGGACCCACCTCCGATCACTCAGCTGGCAGATTTGGTGTCGACGTTGCTTTCACGACTGTTACCGGCATCATTCGTGGCATATGTGTTGTTTAAATACTGCGCACGTCCATTGTTGACCCCGCTTTCTCCACCTATCTACCAGATGACCAAAGCGTTTCTGTACTTGCCGCCAGTGTTCATTGGCGCACTGAATAACTACACTTTCGCGCGGTTGATCCCGCTTGAACGGCTCACACCGCATGATATCCAGAAACAACCTGGTGCCAAGCTGGCGTTGGCGATGGTGATCCCCACGGTCATCACCATCATTCTTACCCAGGCCTGGAAAATCCGACAGGGCGGACTCATGCCGCATTACCTTAAGGTATATTGCACCATGGGCCTTATCTTGTTGATTTTGCTTCCCTTGCCTGGCCTTCGCCTTCGGATCCATCATTACATCCTGGCAATCCTGCTCATGCCTGGTACGGCCATTCCGACTCGTCCGTCATTGATCTATCAGGGTCTTCTTCTTGGGCTCTTCATCAATGGCGTGGCTCGCTGGGGTTTTGCATCTATCATTGAGACTCCCGCTGCTTTGGGAGAGCAAGCTCCGGGTCCCGGTGGAGCCCACGGCTGGTGGGGAGGCACGTATCCCAACATCACGAATGCATCCGTGCAGATTTCCCTCCCCCCGGACGGGTCCAACGAAGTTTATCACGGCAATGGCAACATCACTTTCTCCCTGTGGGAGGATCGCATGAACGAACTAGGCGTTGACGGCGTGTCTGTTTTGGTCAACGACGTCGAGCGGTGGAGAGGCTATCTCGACGAGGAAATTGGCAAGTTTACGTGGCATCGACACGGTCACAGCGGCCTGGAACTCCAACACCGCCCAACCATTGAAAGTGATCAGTTGGAAACTGATTGGATAGACGCGGCGGACGATGACGACAACAAACCCGAGGACCTCTTTTTCCGCTTCGCGTTCCTCCGGGGCGCCGAAGCGGGCAAGTACGGAGGAGCTGGCGTTTGGTTGAAAGATGGGGACTGGATCCCTCCTCCGCCTCCGAAGGATTAGATGATTTTGGGTTTGTTTTAAGAAAGACTATATAACTTATACCCTGCAGCGCGGGTGATGGGATTTTGAAGACTAGGGAAGGCGTTGTTATCGGTAGACCGTTTGATGATTATGAATGACGATTTAGGGGATTTATCACAACAGAACAGACAATCAATGGACGAAGACAAATCAATTTGCACTTATACACAACTATCTTTGACATGTCTAGGAATACTCTTACCCAATGTAGTTTCAGCAGTCACGGCCGTCGTGTTCAAAGGAGCAACGCCAGATATCTCTCAGCACATTCCTCAATCACCATTCACCTCTTCTTCTCTTCCTTCCCCGTAGTCCATCGTTGTTCTCTTCAGACGATCCCCCAGAGCAATGGTAATCCTGAATCGGCTCCAACACCGTCTCGGCTAATTTCTTCGCAATGGGTGACGGGAAAGCATTCATCACATCCTCGTATTGTCGATCAATGCAGCCGAGAAACACGAATCTGTCATCGAATCCTTGGATTCGAGCAAGCTCCCGAACGCTCAATGGGTCACCGCGATCTGGTCTTATTAGCTCGCCCACATGACAATGAAAGATAGACATACCAGGGGTGGATAGTACGATGTATGTTCGTCATATCAATTGTGTCTCCCAGCGGCTGTGGCTCGGGATGAGATGTGCGGAGGCCGGTGGAGTGGTTGTACACATCTGCCTTTGCAGAGGGATGCTTGCAATTGAACGAAGATTCTGTCCTTGGATGTGTGAAGTTCAAGTCCTTGATTTTTTCGAGAGCACTGGTTTTGACGTCCTGGACGAACGTGTCTGTCCCTAGAATCAATAAACCCTATGTCGTCTGGTGGGACATCGTTTGAGCCGTCAGCTAGAATTCGATTTGAGTTGGCGGATTCTTCAAAGCGGGGCTTGAAACCGTCGGGGAGATCGAATGTTCCGATGATTATATCATGCCTGTGAGTGTTTTAGCAAAAGCGCTTAGGGAGATCCATCTGGAACAAACCAGATCCGGTAGATCTCGCGGAATGCATCTAGTGGTGTCCATCCTCTGACTTGGAAAGGAAGTGTTTTGAGCGGCAGGGATGAGGTTTCTGAGGAATATTTGTCCAAGGCCTCATGCAACATGGCATATCGGGATCCGAGTGGACGTGGATTCGACGTGCTTTCTTGTGTGGGTTGTGACAGAGCCATTTTGGCTTCTAGTCACGCAATGTCGGGAGGAGTGAAAGAAGACGCGAGGTACATGTCAGTGGTGTGGCCGAGGCTCAGATTGGGGAGTGGATTAGAAGAGGGGTGGGCGAGGAAAGAAGAGTGATGGAAGAGAAGAGAGGCAGGGAAAGGGAAAGAGTGGGCGAGAGTATAAGTGAAAGAACGTGGGTGTTTGAAGTGAATGCTACCAGATACAAGAGCACAAGCATAGATCAAATATGCAAAAAAAGCCCATGTAACTGCAAGAGTAAGAAGACTCAGAACCAAATGAGCCTGTCACCGCAGCACAACAATCTCTTCAACGTCCTCCCCTGCTGTTTCATCCTATACTCCAAGACAAATCACCTAATCTGTACTGAGGATAATTTGTTAAATAGTCAAATAATCCGGCTCCGTGCATATTTGTCATAGGCTCGACAAGCTTGTCATAGCAATAGATTGGTTACTTACTGTAAAGTGAGGATAGAGAAACGGTAGTCAAAACCGTCAAGGTAATATAATTCATCAATCCATTGCTTATGAGGTATCCAAACGTTACATCCGATAAACCACGACTGAAAACAAAAATTGTGTTGGATCAAAGAGAGCATGACCGAACCGGATTTTTCCAGCGGCATTCATTGACTATCTAACAGGACTCATCCCGGCTCTCATCAAGAGAAGAACAAGACGATGTCTTACGCTTCACCTTTTCCCACAGGGACACGAAGCAGATAAGAGTAACATGTACATCCAAATGAAAATGGGAAGACATTGACAGTTGGTAGAAGAGGAAGGTAGAAAAGTATAGAAAGAGATCCTTGGACGGTAAAAACGATACTTGGATCCAAGAATGGAGCTCTGGGCGAGCTCGAGAAGCCGAACCGGGTGAGAGACGAGTATGCGGGTCCAAGTTCCGAATGGTCAAGAAAAGGCTATGATGTAGCGTCCAGCGTTGCGCGCTCCGAGTCATAACTCATCTCTCCATCACCCGTCAATTGGACCACGTTTTCAAGGGTAGGAAGAGATTTAGTGCGCATGGGCGTGGCCGTGGCCATGACGCTTGTGAGCGTGGTGGCGCTTGGTGGGGGGTCCAGTAGGAGTCGACACAATGGTAGACACGACTTCAGTGGTGGTAGAGTAGGAAGTCGAGACAGTCTCCAAGTCGCCGGTCTGGGTGCCGAGGACCTTGCCATCTCCATCAACCAGAACGACCACCTCCCGCTCCACGTAGACAACCGCCTGCGTCACAGCTCCCTGGACATACGAGGTGGTGGGGGTAGGGGTCCAGGTGGAAGTCGAGCTAGAAGACGTGGTCGAGGTCGAGGTCGAGGTCGAGGTCGAGCTGACCTTGTTGATTTGCAGGCCGTCAAGGAGTCCTCCCAAGTCGAGCGAGAGACCAGAATCCTTGCTGGTGGTGGGCGAAGGGGCAGCGGCGGTAGTGTAGGAAATGGGGAATGCATAGTTGGGACCCCATTCGATAGCGAGGCCGTTGGGGATACCCGTGCACTTCTCCACTTCTTCGTCCTTCAAGATCTCCGGTACATCGAATTTGCACAGAAGCTGTTCAAGCTCGCTTTGGAGCTCGAAGACGGGGCAGTCCGAAACCTCGCCGGACGGGTTGGTGCACTGCTCGACCGCCTGCTCGAGGACACCGGCCTCCCAACCGTGCATGAAGTCACCATGATAACCGTATCCGGTGGGATCACCCTGGGAGAGAACAAAGTAGCCTTCCTTATCCTTGAACGCATAGGTGTCCCAGATAGTCTCGAAGAACAGAGAGACAACGCGATGCTCAAAGCCTTCGGGGCAGGTTCCATCCATCACCAGGGAGGGGTAGCGAACATGCGACTTGTGGTCCTCGGTGTCGACATCCTTGCCGTTCCAGCAGGAGGGGAACATGAGCTCGAAGCGAACGCCGTCGGTGCAATGCTCATCGAGATAAGTCTTGTTGGGGAGGAAATGGCGACCAAGAGACGGCTCAGGGTCCTTGGCGTAGTTCAGGCAGTTGAATCCGATAGCCTTCTGTGCGAGCGCTCTCTGGGAGGCTTGTTCACCGCTCCACTCGGACTTGGGAGGATCGGGAACGGGCCAGGGGAAGTCGCGCAAGAACGGGTCACCGGCAATCATGCGGAAACCATCGGGGAAGGCCTGCACATTCTCGCCGTACAGGAGGTAGTAACTGCGAGTCGCGCGCGATATTAGCTAACAGTATTCGTCGGGGCTGAGGCCGAGATCCTTACGCAAGCATGCCTCCAACTTCTTCAACGATCTCGGCTTCGCCGTTCTCATGCATGAAGTACAGAGCCGGAGCCCAGTACGCGGATTTATCTTGCTTCACACCGCAAGAAGTACACTGGCCCGCTCTGAGGCTTTCGGTGTCGGCAGTCATGCCGAATGCTATATCGAGATTAGTCTGCGTTCTCGACTATGTATCTCTTTCGACTGGGATCTCACCGCTAGATCCGTGAACAGCGTGAACGTGGTACGAGGGCTCGCCGGGGTCCATCAAAGGATCAACACGAGCGAGTCCGCTGCGTCCACGGCAAGGAAGACGCCAGAAAGCGTCTGCCATGCCTGAAAAGGCAGCCAGGCCCATCACCAGCGCCGTGGCTGGTCGCATGGAAGGCATAATGGTCGCGGCCGGTAGTAATCGATAATGAGTGACTAGAGTGGGTTGCAAAGGAGCGAACTGACTTTCAGCCGTCAAGACCGAGTTTCTACGTCACCAGGAGCGAGAGGTCAGTATGTCACGCATAACCAAAGAGCGACAGCCGGCAAGAAAAGAGCATCAACGATAGGATGGGAAGGGCCGTCTTAGTATTGCATAGTAGCAGGTCATCGAGGTCGACGGCGGACATTGGGGGATAGTATATGGGAGGGCATAGCATCAACAAACACCATGCCTGAAACAATGACATAAGAATCCAGGACACAAGATCCTGCCTGAAATTATCCCCACGGCCCTGCAGAGCCAGGGTTCCAGAAATTCGGGGGAAAACAGTGCTGTTCACAACAATGCTCGAGGGAAGTGGCTGGTGGCTAGCAAGGAGATGGTCTCCCTTGCATGCTCTTCAACCGCCCATCTCATCCCATTACTTTGCCACCACATTCACAGGAGGGTGTAGGGACAGTGCCTGGGGACTGAAATCTACGAAACAAACGATCGCAATGTATTTTGCATCTGGGAAAGAAAAAGAGAGGGTGCGGACATACCCTTCTTGCGATCAAGGGCTGCCGATCAATGCCTTGAGAGTTGCTTCAGAATGAAGGCCAACAGAGATGAGGTCTTCAGGAATCCGATCAGGAATGCAGGGGGTATATCGCCGGCGGTCTCTGAGACGGACTCTTCTTTCCTCGGACTGTAACGAAGAGAAATTGGGCGTCAATAACGACGATAGAAAGCCAACGGAATAGAACGATAAACGAGAGACTGGAAGGTATCACGGCCGAAAGAACGAAGGGCAGAAAGAAGGATGCAATCCCAGCAGGAAAGGAGCGAAAAAGACGTCCACTACGTCTAATAACGTGGGGGAAGGGAGAGAAGGGGAAGGGGACGTTGGTTTTAAACGAGCGATGAGTTTGGCAGAGGAGCACTCATTTGCCTGTTAGGGACGATGGTCTGTCCACCACGAACGGGTGTCCTCCGTCGCTATCAAAGGATCCAATCACCAATGACTTTGTGCTGGACAATGGGCCAGTTTCTTTCCCTTTGCCCCTTTCTCGTCTTCCTCGTCTTGGATTTTCCTTCTTCTACTGAACTTTGGTCGGTCCGACCCAGCAAATCTCAAGACCACAAGCGCTTGGCTGCTGGGTGCTAAGAACCTAATCCGCTCACTATTGGACTTTGCGCCCAGTGCAATAGGGGTCCTCTTTGATTCATCGAGAAGTACCGTAGGTCTCCGTATGATCAGCTCATATTAGCCGCACTGGGCGCCCCTCCATATCATGTTGCGGATGGGGCTCGCGTCGTTGGAGCCACTTCGCCTACGCGCGGAGGCTGCAGTTTAGCTTCGCGTTTTTCTTCCTATCGCAGCCCCCGAATCACGCCCATTTCCACACCATGGGTAATTAAGGACGGCCGACCGCTCTTTCGGAATCATCGCTCGTGTGATTCTCTGCAAGGTCTAGGGATGTTGTTGACAAGAGCTCATTTCCCGGCGCAGGCCCAAAAACAAGCCAAGCGAGGCAGTGCCCGACGGTTCCTATGGGGGTCCCCCACTTGACCCATTCATCACATTACTGATCTCCAGGGGGAGCGACGGCAGTTCGTCAGGAGTGGTCAGGACAAACCCTGGGGTCCCTCATGTCACAACGGCTCGTCCTATGGAAGCAAGCGAATCGAAGTTTCGCGGGATAGTGTGAAGGAATGAAACGACGCCGGCTCGAATCAACGTTCGGCCTCTTCCTGACTCAGGAGAACAGAGTTCAAGATCAACGAATGGGCGGGAAGAAAAGGGGGAAAAGGGACCATGTCCTTGGCTGTCGTTCCTGACTAGTCGCGGCTAAGGGCTAGCGTACGGGAGCCGGTCGCAAGTCGTGAAATGAGAATGCGAGGGGCATTCTGGCGGTGACATCAATGAGATGGATGATAGACGACAGGGGCCAGCACTGGCTAATCAATCTAACGTACGATCATATCGCGCGAAATCTCTGAATCCCTGCTTGAAAACTTAGTCAATGGGACCAGCCACCGTTGAGATCTTTGGCGCCATCGTTTCCAACTGGATGAACTAATTGATGGCCAGAGTCGGGCGTTTCAGAATTGTCGGGCGAACTGTGGACCAATCTTGGGCTCAGAACTGCCGCATCTCTTGCCAAGGGAAATTCGAGGATAATGCCATTGCAAGACAAGATAGAGCAGACAAAACTCTGGGCATAAAAGTGATCGTAGACTCAGGTACTGTCTGTACTTCGCCTGGAGATGGACGTTGATGGGTGAGAGCAAGTCGGAGGGAGAAATTAAGGCGGGGTCGGAGCACATGATATGGGGGCCTGGGGCTGTCAGGCACTCCATCCAATTTATTTCGACAGAATCCAGTAAACTGTGCGATGCATTCCTTTCTCCAAGCGCTCTGGAAAGTACTTTGGTTCCTTTGGATCTCACTGGATCCGTCGCACCCGATATCATCTTCTCGGATGTTTCAGCGGGATCTCAAGACGACAATCGTGCGACAACTCTATCGGAGACGAGATATTGTCGTTTCGAGCAGCTAACCTTGACGACAATCGAATCCATAGGCGGGACGGATCTGGTTTCATCGGCTTGCGAGAATTTGGAGGTTTCGGTCCTTGCGGAATCGTACAGGTCCACCGATTCCACTTTGGTTTGGTGGATACAGATGGTAAATCGACTGACATCATTCGATCTAGGTTGTTTTATATAAATTGGATATGTTTCTCCATGTCAATTGTTTCATATGGCCTTGGGGATGTTGTATAAATCGCAATGTATACCTCGGCAGCTGATGCAGTGGGACATATTTTAGCCCCTCGCTCTGAGATATATCTCCAGCAGAGTTGTGCACCCATAGTACTCAGTATGGATTTCGCACGGTCAAGTCATGAGAAGTAAAAACATACACCTATTTGCGTTTAACGCATCTCGTTGCAACATTGTCTAGAACATCATACCCAGGGTGTTTCATTTAGACATATTGACAACCACTCAGCGCTTGCCTTTTCAACATCCCGTATACTTATTCAGAGCTGAGACACGGCAGTCTATGACAATACTTTCGAGAGCACGTGAAATATCCTAGCTCTTGGTTTAGCATGTCCCTCAACGCCATTCGGCCTCAATCAGCGCCAGACGCGAGTCTTTCGGCTGGTGTATTCCAACAAAACGAAACCGAGGGTCAGCCCGCTGGAACAGCTCGCGCCACTCATAAGCGTCCCTTTCGTGGGCATTGAAGAGGACCATCATGCCCATACTCATCGTTCTATAGTAGAATGCTAGTAGACAGGCGATATATCTGGGGACAACCTACCTGATCTGTTTTTCTTTCCATGGTGTAACTGCCCCCGGTTCGGGCAGGCATATCTCATTAACCAGGATTCGGGCCCCTGGCCGCAAGGCTGGTACTAAAGCCCGCAAGATCTGGATGCAATACTCGTCTGACCAGTTGTGCAACACCCAGCGGAGGAAGTAGACATCAGCCACGACGGGCTGCGGACTAAAGAGTTCATGAGCCGTGTACTTCACGCGCCCTACCAGATGTTGTGGAAGCTCTTCTTCAACACCTTCCACGGTACTGGCGAGGTCCTACACGATCAGCTTCATTGATGGAAATTTGGAGGCCAGGGTTTGCGACATATGTCCACGAGGTCGCCAGCCACTACGGTGGCCCCACCCAAAGCACCCCAATCGTATCCACTGACTACATGTGAGGCATTGAAACCCTTCCCGCTGCTGAAGGCAGACATAGCATTAGCAAACCGGGCTGCAAGACCAGTGTCTGCTTCCAGAACCTGGTAGATCGGAAGATCTGTGTTATGGCTAAGCGAAAAGCCCCCGTGGAATCTCAAGTCAGATGTATCGAGAATCTTGTACCGCGTGCTCAACCTACAGTGTGATTGGGCTCCTCTGACCCCGGCCATTTCTGGACGGCCTTTGGAGCCTGTCTTCAATCAACTTTTTGTCTTATTGGGAAGCTCGACAGGGGTCATAGTCACCTTCAATACTGCAGAATCCATTTCCTCCCACCCGACATCCATGAAATCAGCTGCTATTTGAGATCTCATGATGACTGATCAAGCGGTATGAGAAATGACTTCTTTTCGAGGCTCCTGGAACACCCGCAGGGACATTGCATAGCGTAGGATGTGCTTGTTTGTAACTCTGCCGAGCCCTGTATCGGCAGAGATCTGCGCGAATGTCGTTTCCTAGCCAGGCGCAAACATATTGGCAATGTTGAATCTTCAAATTGTATGGAGACTCACGGTGGTTTGTGACTAGGAAGAATTGATTGTTATGATTCATTTCCCAGAGAGGATACGCTTTTCTGGCTTACAGGACCGGATACCATCGCATCTACCGGACTGATTATCAAGTCATAGACCTCTGAAATTGCATCTAGTAGCGCGTCCTGGGTCCCCTCCAGCTCTTCTGGCAGAGAATGAGGCGCATCGTGATCAAATGATGGATACGGGAGGTGGCTCTCCGTGATGTAGCTGTGGATTGTATTGAGCGTCGTGTTTATGGTCGCCGCAAGCTCCAATAATCTTGAGGATCCCTTGACTGGCCCGTTCCCTGCTTGAGTAAAGGCTATATTGTGTCATGTTTCAGTTTTTCGTGCTCTTAGGTTATCGGTAGATGTATAATGAAGATGGAAGAAGGGAGATTTGGTAGGTCGAAGTATATCGAGAAGCTGACGCAACCATGAATCATTTTCTATATCCCAAAAGCTGACCGTCACGGACTTGAGTGGGTCTAGATGGTAGTCCCATCAATTAAATCAAGCGCCTATTCAAGGTTTCGTATTCGATCACGTTGATAAGGTTGTCAGATCCGGCTATGAGGACTGCACCAGGTTATCTTCACACGTTTATAACCTAGCCCTGTGAATTCAGAAGACCCACTTAAGTCTGCATTAGCAAGACAAGTGAGCAGGGGCCTAAAAAGATTATATCTTATAGTTGTGGCCTTACTGTCCTGAGTTTAGAAGTAACACCTTCTAGTATACCAAGAGAATTAGAGTCACCACAGTTGCTATGACGGTTCACAAAGCATATAGTTGGTATCTTGATATCTTACAAAAGTAACTGATGATTCATGTATACAGCACTCTTGGTGTACTATGCCACAAATGTTGTCCTCATGTCGTCGCAACTGTCAAGCAATTAATTGGCTCTTCAGGGTGTCTGGAGACCCGGTTTTTGGTGGGTGTATAACGGGTATGTGTCCGTATTATTTCACAATCGTGGAAACTGTATATCTGGTGTATGTATAGAGAAATGATGAATACATAGGACAGATATCTTGTAAGGTATGACTGATATTCTACTCACTGGATGCCAAAGAGGTCTTGATTGTCCTTCATATCAAGCTACCTAGTTTGACTTGGAATTTATTGGGCGTGGCAGTGCGGCCAGTATGAAAGGCGTACTCCGGAGTAAGATGTACCAACCATCCAGACATTGAAGTTTAGGAATAGATATACTGACTCTTACCTTGGCGCTGACTTTGTAGAACAGAAGGTCCACTATGACGACTTAAACAGCACGGCTCCTCTTCAGTGATCTTGCTGAGCGCCGAGCTACACGAGCCTTCCATAGATAAGCTTAAATGTATCTCATACGGCCAGCCACTGTGGCGTCAACATTATTTTTGGGTTCGAAAACCTAGGTCAGAGATGTTTAGAACAAGGCGTTCGGCTCAGCCGTAATTCAGCCACAGTTTGTCTGGAGTAAACTCCCAGAGAATCTGGGTTCTGGCTATATAAGCTTAAGAATCTCTAGAATCCCTCTAGATCGCTTCCTTCGGGCTACTCGACTGGTCAATCTCAAATAACCCGGACAGTCTTCAATTGCAAGAGGAAGTTAGCTAGAAGTTGTTAGCACGCGAGGCTATCTGGTTGGCTACACTCGAACACTTGAAGTATTTATCTAGCGCTACCTTCGGACGTAACTGTCCAAGCAGACCACCATTCTCTGATGCTTCAAAGTCTACATAGTATTCCCCCCCAATCGCACTCCCTATATCACCTGTCCTCATTATTGCAAATGCCAGGCCTCTCCCGTCGTCGCGAGGAAACTCATCGTCTCCTGGAAGCTGATCAAGCTTGTCTCCTAGCCCGTGAACGAGACGAAACCATGCAATTATTTCCCCTTTGGTAGGGCAGCCCAAGGTCTCATCATTTACACCAACGACGGATATATGTCTGTGCATCTCATGCGGCCCTGAGCACCACAATGTACCTCTGCGGGATTTCTCGAAGGGTCGAAAGACAAACTGACTATCGCAATGCAGCACTATCTCGCATACGCCGGACGCTTTGATGTTATGGAAGCAGACGGAGGCGCGCTTCTAAGACATGATATATCGGTCTCGTCGAATTTGGCTGGCTTGGGACGGTTCAGGAGCGAAGGGCTTTGCTCGAGGGTGATGTACTCAGATTAGAGACCGTGAATATCCTGGAAAAGGACGTAAGCTTTGAGAGCTATATCTCGCTATATCGCTTACATGGTGGCTAGGGTTTTCAGCAGCGTTGGGTGTTAACCTGGAAACAGATTGAGCATCCTGATCACTGATAAAGTGTCAGAGAGGGGTATTGGATAGGCGGCTGTTAGTTGACACATTTTTGCCATTTCATAGAATAATGTATGGAACTAGAGTTGCTGGCTTCTTCGTGTAAGAATGACAATTCTCGGAAGTAGGTATTCTTCGCGGCAGGAGCTAAGAGAAGGCATGTTCGCTTGACACGGACTTCCTGATTAACATTAAAAAGCAGATCACGAGCTAGAGTATGTAACCTTAGGTAGGGATTATCAATATGATTCCTAAATCAGCAACGTTATCCTCAGATTCGACATGCTCCCACGACCAAAACAAAATTTCCTTATTCGGCATAAATGTGCAGTGGAGTCAGCGTTCACCATTGCGACAGTACTATACCCGGACAGGAAAAGGGCTCCAACTGTGTGGCTTGCATCTGCATCTTCACCGACGTCACAGCAGCGCCCGTACTGTTTCCAAAACTCGTATTAGACGTTTCAGCTAACGATTTCCCCCTACACATCTGCGGCATCAGCGCGAAGACCATTGAAGCATATGGAGTACTACTGAACAAAACAGGGGATATGCAGCAAGGATCGCCGGTAGCGGCGCTGGGTATTGTCTGGGTTAAGTTTCTCTATGGGGTAATGATTGCTGGGCTGCCCTAGGCTAACTCGACACCTATCAGCCAAGCTCTGCGGCGCGGGAGGACTCCGTCATGGGAGATCATGTTATCGCAAACAGGGGCATGATATCGCTGCTGTTGAGCGCACCGTACGGAGTGAATATGCCTTCTTCACGTGCACTAGAGGGAGCATAGCACATCTATGGAAAACAGTACTTGGGACAATCCAGGAGTCTTGGGGCAGAACATCAGGCATTGGTTCATTATTGTACTCCGGCTTCGACCGAGAGAAAATGCCTCGAGTTTCACATCCAAGTAAGCCGGCCAAAGGCTCTTTGTCTGTCTTTGCGAATCAGATAAACGCATTGAATAGCGATCCACTGGTCTCCGCCGTGGATCTTATTACTCAACCGAATCGACGCACTAACCCGCGCTTCAAGCAGGCAGCAGTCTCGTAGACGTCCCTGTCCGTCGAATGCTTCCAGAAAAGTGCATACTCAATGCGAGTGCCATGAATGGCATTCGAGATTGATAACTGCACCGAGAGACGTCCCATACCCTGAATCAGTGGCAAGACCACTTATCCTCGCAATTAGGCGAAGTTTCTCCGGACATCCCATCTCATTGATGGAGCCGCCAGGTACCGGGCCGAAGTTCACCGCAGCTAGCGCACCGGTTTCCGAGCAGGTCTCGTAGTGGATAAGCTATGACGTACTGAATCCTGAGAAGAGACAACAGGGCGATGTGATTGTGTCGGACGAAGTTAAAGAATTTTCGGCGGAACCGCATCCACCGATGGCAAGTGGAGGCGCACCACCGCCAGAGTAGGGATCAACCAACAATATCGGGCAACGCTTCCCAATGTATCCAACACTGGAGCAACAGTCTGCTTCGTAAACCCCATTCCCGCATTCGTGGGCGGGAGTATACGGAGCTGCCATGCCCCTAATCGATGATTTTCTGTAATGACGGGGGAGAGAGGGCGAATCAATATGAGGGGTTGAAGGCTGTTTATTCAATTGGACGCTTGTGCTGCGATAGAGACGACCGTACTCCGAGATGCGAGGTAGAAAGCGTTCGGACTACAGCAGGTTAATTCATCTATCCTGTGGAGACAGACATCCGGTTTGGAAATGATGTAGCGGCAAAGACATTCGGATAGACGGACGGATATAAGATTGGTGTCTTTCCCTCTGAGGGTTGTTTTACTTGCCTCCCACTCACACCTCTCCCTCTTCTTCTCTCCCTCTCCTCTCCCTAACCGTCCATCTGCATCCTTGCGGTGGCCTCGCTTCCATGGTGACTTTAGGCCTTTCCGAGCCATCCTTGTCACCATCGCCTCCATCTGTCAATAGCCTCAGAACAAGCAACAACGCAGATTAGGTTCTGTAGAGTGATTGCTTTGTCGTCCAGTACCATTGTATCGACGTATCTGCCGTCTTCAGTTTCATCCATCGCGACAACCGCAGGACTACCATCCGGACACTCAACGCCATTGCGACCACGAAAAGAAATATTAGCGCCATTGCGGCTTCGAACGAAACGGAATATAGCCAAGCAGCCAACGAGTCCAACAGCAGCAACCGAACCGAATCAACCAGCGCGACTCACGAGTTAGGAGCCCTAAGCGACAGGTTACCGAACTATCTTACGATCTAGGACCAACGTGATACCATAGAACGAGCCCGTGCACCAATTCCTCGACTGACACCATGAGCGACCACGATCTAGAAAAGACGCTCAGCGTGAGCCCGGCATCTTCGACGGAGAAGGCGTCCGGCGCGGATGATGCTGACGCTATCAGATTGGCCGAGATGGGCTACACGCAGGACCTGCAGCGCAACTTCAGCATTCTGTCTCTCATTGGCATTGCCTTTTGCATGTCGAACTCGTGGTTCGGAATCTCCGCCTCCCTCATCACGGGTATCAGCTCTGGCGGTACGGTGCTGATCGTGTACGGCCTGCTCTGGATCACGTTTATTTCGACGTGCGTGGGCTCGTCGTTGTCTGAGCTTGCCAGCGCCATGCCCAACGCCGGCGGCCAGTACTTCTGGGCCGACCAGCTCGCCCCGCGCAAGTGGTCCCGCTTTGCATCCTATCTAACCGGCTGGTTCGGTTACGCGGGGGCCATCTTCGCCTGCGCCAGCGTGGTGCTGAGTCTGGGCTCCGCCGGCGTCGGCATGTGGCAGCTGGGCCATCCTGAATTGTATGCCGTGGCCATTCTATCCCCCGGGCCTAGTCCGTGAACGTCACGTACGCAGTGCTTGCTAACTTACCTTTTGCAGTGTCCCGCAGCCGTGGCACACCGTCGTGGCGTACCAGGTCATCAACTTCTTCTGCTACCTGTTCAACTGCTGGGGCAAGACGCTGCCGACCGTCGCCAAGGTGACGCTATACATCTCGCTGCTGTCGTTCCTGGTGATCCTGGTGACGGTGCCGGCGTGTGCAAAGACGCACGCCAGCGGTGCCTACGTCTTCGGACACTTTGTCAACTCGACCGGCTGGAAATCCGACGGGATGGCATTCATCGTGGGGCTGATCAACCCGAACTGGATCTTCGCCTGCCTTGACTCGGCGACGCATCTCGCCGAGGAGGTGCCGGAACCCGAACGCAACATCCCCACGGCGATCCTGGCTACCGTCGCCATTGGCGCCGTCACCTCGTGGACCTACTGCGTGTCGATGTTCTTCAGCCTGCAGGACCTCGACAAGCTTTTGAACACCGCCACCGGCGTGCCCATCCTCGAGCTCTACTACCAGGCGCTCGACAACGTGCCGGGTGCCATTGTACTGGAGACGCTGCTGCTGGTGACGGGCATGGGGTGCATGATTGCCTGCCACACGTGGCAGTCGCGATTGTGCTGGGCGTTTGCGCGTGATCGCGGCGTGCCGGGGCACCAGTGGCTGGCCAGGGTTGACCCGACGCTGGATGTGCCACTTGTGGCGCACAGTGTGAGCTCGTTTATTGTCGGGTTGTTGGGTTTGCTGTATCTCGGTTCGACTACGGCGTTCAACAGCATGGTCACGGCATGCATTACACTGCTGTACATCTCGTACTCTATTCCTGTGATCTGTCTGTGGATTCGCGGGAGGAACAACATTGCCCATGGACCGTTCTGGCTGGGTAAATGGGGTGCGTTTGCTAATATCGTCACTCTGGCCTGGACGGTGTTCTGCCTGGTGATGTATTCGTTTCCGTCCACGATGCCGGTGACAACAGGGAGTAAGTTGTGTCTGTTATCTGATTCAGGGAGTTGGCTGACTGTTTAGATATGAACTATGTTTCTGCGGTGTACGGCGTCGTGGTGTTTATCATCCTGTGCGACTGGTTTGCTCGAGGACGGCGGTCGTACCGTGGGAGTGTGAGTTGTGTAGAGGGGAGTGATTGACAAAGTACATAGTGGTGGTGGGCTATCCAATTGTACATAGATACCCCTCATGAATGCATGAATGACTTTGACTGCAATTCAGATAGAATCACCACGTACAACACCGCCTACTAATTTACTCTATACTAATCTCTATTATTACTCCAACTCTCCAACTCGTCCGCTGGGCCTGGTGGGGAGAAATGTTAAAGTTGCGGACCTTCTCCGCCAGTCACTCCAACTATCCCGCGAAAAAAATCTCGCACTGTACGTAATAGCACTCTTCTTCTCCCAACAACTCCCAGAATCATAATAGTAATGAGAATACTGACTGCTTTACATGACAGACTTACGACTTACGACTTACGACTTACGATAGCTAACGACAGCGAATGCTTATTCAGCGCCTGCATCTGACATCTCTCCATCTCTACGACGCCGCTACACCACGCACGAGTGAGCACCAGACAGAATGACCCCCCTCAACCCCGCGATCCCAGAGCTGGGAGAAGCGCCAAACGACATGGAAGCGCCCGACACCCTCCCCGAGTCGCGCGTGCTCATCATCATGACCGGCGGCACCATCTGCATGCGCCCTTCGCCGTCCGGCTTCGTCCCCGCGCGCGGCTTCCAGGAACAATGTCTCGCCCGGGTGCCAACCTTCAACGACGGCTCCGCAGCGACAAACATGGACGTGGTGGTCAACGAGACCGGCGCGGTGCAGCCGCACGCCAGCTTGCGCACCCCGCCCACCGCATACGGCCGGCGCGTCCGTTACACCGTCTTCGAATTCGCCGAGCTCCTCGACAGCAGCTCGATCGACGCAAAGGGCTGGGCGGAGATCGCGCACACCATCGAGCGCAACTACACGCGGTTCGACGCGTTCGTCGTGCTGCACGGCACCGACAGCCTGGCGTACACGGGGTCCGCGCTGAGCTTCATGCTGCAGAACCTGGGCAAGTCCGTGGTATTGACGGGGTCGCAGGCGCCCATGCTGGAGCTGCAGAACGACGCCACCGACAACCTACTCGGCTCGCTCGTCGTCGCCGGCCACTTTATGATCCCCGAGGTGTGTCTGTACTTTAATAACAAGCTGTTTCGCGGAAACCGAACGAGCAAGGTGGCTGCGAGTGACTTTGCCGCGTTCGACTCGCCGAACTGTCCGCCGCTGGCGGTCACGACGTCCATGCGCACCGTGGTGAACTGGCATCTGGTGCATCGGCCGCGGCTGATCCAGCACTTTCGCATCCAGACGAACCTCGACACCTCGCACGTGGCGTGTCTGCGCATCTTCCCCGGCATTCAGCCCGAGATGGTGGATGCCGTGCTAAGGCTTGATGGGCTGCGCGGGCTCGTGCTCGAGACGTTTGGTGCGGGAAATGCGCCGCATGGGAAGGACAATGCCATGACCAAGGTGCTGGCCGATGCGATCCAGCGGGGGATCGTTATTGTCAATGTTACTCAATGTACGTTTCCCCCCCCCC